>OY744515.1:132576023-132646023 GCA_963556195.1 Sepiola atlantica
ATGAAATAGTATAGTATATACTATTTCAGACTAATGTACTATCTTTAAATGCTTTATTCAGGGACATAGTGTAGTGTAGTATATGTTCTGTTGATACCATCCTCCCATACATTTCCTCCTTGTTTTTTGAGATGTGTGGCGGTAGTGTAGTAAGTGTTATGTTGTCATGATACCATCCTTACAGGCATTACCTCCTGCTTTTTGAGAGGTGTGGAGGTAGTGTAGTATCTGTTCTGTTTTCATGATTGCATCCTCCTAGGCATTTCCTCCTCCTTTATTTAGAAGTGTGGAAGTACTGTAGTATCTGTTCTGTTGTCGGATACCATCCTGCCTGGCATGCCGTCCTCCTTTTTTAGTGGTGTGGAGGTAGTGTAGTATCTGTTCTGTTGTTTCACATTATCATTCTTTAATTCCATTACGTTGTTGAGACAAGGTGTTTTCTTGTAAATTGAAGTTAAACAAGGTATATCTCAGTCATTTGTAAATGGGTGACCATTTTGAAAAAAAATAACTGCTGACTAATCCTTCCGGTCCTTCCGGTCCTTCCGAAAGTGGCGTCCGTTAAAAGTTTAAAGTTAACCAAGCCATATCCCATCCATTATTTAATTTTTGACCATTTTAGAAAAAGTAAATTGCTGACTCATCTTTCCGGTCCTTCCGGAAGTGACATCATTGTTAGAAGATTTTGTTCACATTATCATACATTATTTTCATTACGTTGTCAAGACAATGTGTTTTGTTGTAAATTGAAGTTTACCAAGCCATATCTCAGCCATTCGTAAATGGATGACTATTTTGGAAAAATTAAATTTCTGACTCATCCATTCCGGGGATTCCAGAAGTGACGTCACTGTAAGATTATTTTTTCACATTATCATTCTTTATTTTCATTACGTTGTTAATACCAGGTGTTTTGTTGTAAATTATAGTTAAGCAATACATATCCCGGCCATTACTAAATGGGTGACCATTTTGGAAGAATAAATTGGTCACTCATCCTTCCGGAAGTGACGTCATTGTGAGAGGATTTTTGTCCCATTACCATTCTTTATTTTCATTACGTTGTTAAAACAAGGTGTTTTGTTGTAAATTGAAGTTAAGTAACAAATATCTCGGCCATTACGAAATGGGTAACCATATTGGAAGAATAACAAAACTGGTTCTTTGGTATGACGTAGGCGCATTCAATAGCATATTTAAACATGAGTTCTTTGATATGACTGATGCGCCGCCTCAATTTTTTTTTCTTTTCTTAATAATGTATGGGGGAGGGAAAACAACAGGGGAGTCTCCATTTTTTTTTAAACTGAAAATATTCTTGTATAGGGGAGGGTAAAAATAAATTAGGGGGTGGGGTTACATTTTTTTGTTTTTGTTTTTTTTAACTTAAAATATCAATATGTATGAAGGAGGGTAAAAATTGTTTTTTGGGGGGGGGTCAATTTTCTTTTATTGTTTTAAACTAAACATATTCTAATGTATAATTTTTTTTGGGGGGGGTGATATTTTTTTTAACTGAAAATATTAATATGTATGGGGGGGTAACATTTTTTTTGTTTTCTTTTTTTACTGAAAATATTACTATGTATGGGGGAGAGTAAAAAAAATTGGGAGGGGTTAAAAACAGGTATTCTTTCTGTTTTCTTACTAATTAAACATATGTATTTGTATGGGGGAGGATAACCAATTGGTGAGGGGGTCCAAAACAATTTTCTTAACTAAAAATATTTCTATGTATGGGGGAGGGTAAACTATTGGGGGGGGGGCAGACATTTTTTTTTAACTAAAATAATTTGTATTTATGGGGGAGGGTAAAACAAATTTGGGTGTGGTTGACATTTTTTTTCTTTATTTCTAACTAAACATAATCTTTGGCGGGAACAAAGGAAATCAGTGTCTAACCACCCAAAACATATGAGTGTGGGTTCATCAGTTTACAGTTGAGCGTTCATTTCTGACGAATCATATATTTGCTAGTAGTAATTACAAAGAACAATCATCCAAATAAAATAAAGTATAATGTAAAGAAACACTTTAACTGTAACTAGAACTCCTGCAATTTGTCAATCATCAAATAACTTCTAAAATAACTAAATAAACCACTAAACTAAAACCAATAATAGAAATACAAGCTATCACGAGTTTAAATAAGACCATCAATTATTTTGACGCATTAAAGAACCAGGGATGGGTCGACCTAAAGAAAACAAGCAATAAAATAGAAAAGTGAAAGGAAACTCAACCGAACATTTGTTTGCGTAAAGCACATCGATTGGCTAAGAGAATAACACAGAATCTGATTTGTTAACTAGCTAGACTAAACACCACGTCTATATATATAAAAACCGGCAACACAAACTCCATGCATTTAGCTTGACGGATCCTTACGCGGATGAAACGCGGAACCCTCTGTGTAGCTTATTTGCAATAAATATATTTTCATAACTTACTACTTAGCTCTCCTCACGTATTAAGCACTTTGGGTGTAAATACTGAAAATTGATACATACAAGCTTATACGCCTTATAACATTTTATACATGAAATAATATTATTAGGCCTCTCAAGTAGTTGAGCACTTTCATAAGAATGGATGTCGCCACTCAAAATAATACGTTAGAAACAAAACTTAAGAATATCCCAACACCTTGCAAGCATGGACATATCATTAAATTAATTTAAAAAGACGATAGAACATATACGCCGAATGCGATGGTGAGCACACGTTATTCTTAGTAATAAACATACACATCTAGATACAAAAGAATAATTCGTATTCAACAGCCTATACAACGCAAAGCCAACATATCTCATGATTAGCTCTGATGATTACCTCTTAAATGTGATTAAATATTTAGATTTTCACAAACATAATAATTTTCAAAATCAATTACTTAACATCATCAGAAACATACAGAACTGTAACAAGATCTTCGTAAAAGCGAATAAAACTGGGAAGTTTCATAAAATATATAAACAAGAGTATAACAAACTACTCACAGAAAACATTACGAACATTAACAAAAAACTAGGTACAAATGAACATAACTACATAGATATAATAAATGTTGAAAGTAAACAAATCAACGATACACGAAACATTAGCGACAAGGTTTGCAAATTAAAATCCAAGTAAGCCTATATCTTGAAGAAAATTTGCTTACAGCACGATATGACCAAGTGTGACAGAATGAAAGAATCTGAAGTAAGAGAAGAAGCGATACAGCGCCAAGAGAAATCATCGGATGGAATTTTTCGTTTCCTAGTACGGGGACCTATAGGGAGGAGGAAGATAATAAAAGACTACCGAGGAAGAGGGTCCCGGCGCCAATCTAAAGGCAGCGTAGAAAATGGGCACAGTGAAAATAACTGTTCTGTCAATAATAATGTAAATAATGATGTAAATAAGTTCACAGTTCTTGTTTCAAATGTAGATATGTTCACACATGATAACATTTTAGAGATAAAAATACGCATTGAGGAAATCGACACAAAACCAATGTTGATCACCTTACAAGAAGTTAAACCAACAAAATTCAGATTTGAGAGGAATGTGTCAGTATACAATCTAGAAGGATAAGAATTAGTAGGAATGAATATAGAGAAAAAAGAAACTGGTAGAGGAATACTGACTTGCAACGATCTGAAATTTCCACAAATGATGTGATGTAAGCTTTTCGGAATACGTGTATGTTGAAATTCCAGTAAACAAACATGACAAACTAGTGTTTACTTCTATATATAGAAGCCCAAGCTCAAGTGATGAGAACAATACTAAATTAAACGAGCTGTTAATTTGCTGTCTGAAATGCATTGTTCTCATTATCTAACGGTCGGTGACTTCAATTATGGCAATATATGCTGGGAAAATTAGTCAACAAACGGAGAACCGGGAGACGCCCAATATAGATTTGTTGAATCTATAAAGGACACATTCTGGTTTCAACATGTGCTTGAACCAAGTAGGGGCAGATGATCTAACAACCCATCATTGCTGGATCTAGTGCTGACAAACGAAGAAGGAATTATATCAAATATGCAAATAGGCGCTCCACTGGGCAAAAGTGATCATTCAGTGATAACATTTGACTTTAATGTGTATGAAGAAAATGATCATGAAAAAACAAGATACAAATATGAAAAGGGAGATCACATATCTATGAGGAGGATTTAAAGCATAGACGTCGAAAATGTGTTAGCAACAAATCACATTGAAACACAATGGATTATTTTGAAGACAAAGATATACGCAGCAGTGGAAACTTGTGTACCAAGGGCAGTAATAAAATGCAATGGAAAAAAAAGAAATAAAGGATCGTTGACATTTACAGTAAAATTTAAAAGTGTTTTGAAGAGAAAAGACTGGTTATGGCACACATTTAACCAATCTGGAAAGAATAAAAGTAAAGAACAGTATAATCGCATCCGAAACAAAGTACGGTATTTAACTAGAAAAGCCATAAAAGTATATGAAAAAGACATTGTTATGGGCATTCAGTCAAATCCTAAGAAATTGTGGACATATGTTCAGTTGAAATCTAAGACTAAAACATCAATTACAGACTTATATGCTGATAATGATGAATATAACGTATCAGATGGCGATCGTTAAAAAGCACATATACTAGCAGAGTGCTTCGCTTCCGTATTCACGGTGGATGGAGATAAAGAATTGCCGTCTTTGCATTACAAAGTGATTGAAAGACGGATTACGCAAGCAGTATAGTAATATCTCCAGATACTGTAAAACAAAAATTAGACAAGCTCAAAATAGGCAAGTCACCTGGACCTGATAAAATTAGCCCAGGAATATTGAAATAACTGAGTACTGTGCTAAACATACCTCTGTCGATAATATTTAACACATCTCTGTCTGAAGCTAAACTTCCGACTGAGTGGAAAGCTACTAAACTTTTTTCTAGGACTGTACAGTAAGAGTTATGAAAAAAGGTTGAAAGCTCTGAAATTGGCAAGTTTGGTCTACGTAAGAATACGTGGGGACATGATTGAGTGCTATAAATTGCTCTCTGAAAAATATGATTTCAATGCAGATAAACTATTGACTAGAAACAATACCAGAGTGGGAAACCGGTTACACAGTCAGATGCCTTACAAGAAACAGGCACGTTTGAACCTGAACAATTATTCATTAAGCCATCGCTGAGTTGATTTGTGGAATAGATTGACATCAAAAGTAATTAAAGCCGAAACTGTAAATATATTTGAGAAGCGGTTGGATAACTTCTGGATTGACCAAGAAATCAAATTCAACTATAAGGCTGCTGTCGTCACTGGACGGATACACAGATGAAGACAAAGAGCTGGTGTCATAGAACGACTCATGTCCTTCTACCAGAATTCATTAATGTTTCTATGTTTCTATGTTTCTATATATTATTTAATGACCCCAGACATAATTTAAAAAATAACCCTTACACTTGCATTATTAATTCGACAAAACCCGAAATAAGAAGAATCAGTAAAACAATTATATCTAAAATTAACAACCAACAAAATAGCTAGAATAAAACCAGTGGGTGGATACTGCTGAAGCACTCACTAAGTTTAATAATATCGAAAATAAAAAGAAATTCACTTTTGTACAATTTGACATAGTGGATTCCTATCCATTCATATCCGAATAACTCTTGAAGATCGCCGTAGAGTTTTCCAAGATGGATACTGATATAACCAAGGGTGAAATCCACACCATTATATAATGTAGGAGTTCAGTTTTAATCAATAATATAACCAATGGATTGCTATAAAAATGTATAACTTGATTTGGGCATGGGTTACCTTGACTCTGCTGAAGCATCATATTTAGTGGATTTATTTATTGTATATACACTCACTCATGGATTTCATAATACAAATATCGGCCTATATAGAGATAATGTATTGGCTATAATAAGGCAGCCCAACAAAGTCAAGGGAGAAATCTTAAAGAAAATTATACAAATGGTTATTCAAAATTAGGCCTAAAATAGACGTATTGGCTGATATAAAATTAACTCACTTTTTAGATGTTTCCTTCAACTTTAATGAGAATACGTACGAGCCATGTATGAAAGACAACGTTAATCCAATGCACATATACCCTCATCAGTCATCAAACATATTCTTAATTCTATTGAAAGTAGGCTTCTCAATAACCCTTGCAACAAAAATGTATTTAAAAAATCAAGCCAAATTAACAAAACAGCTAAAGATTTTAGGTACCATAACATCTAATTTAAATATAAGAAACAGGACACCAATAATTATAACATTTTAAATAAACGAAAAAGAAACATAATTGTGTGTGCACCGCCCTTTAATCTGATGCTAAAAAAGAAACTAGGCAATACATTTCTACAATTCATTGAAAAACATTTCCTCGTAACCAATCACCTGCATAGAATAGTTAATAAAAACACCTAAATCTGTCCTACAGTTGTTACGAACACCTTGAAATGCTAATTAAGGCACACAATAACAAAATAATAAAAGAGAACAGTAGGGAAGAAATAAATAACAAGTTGCATCAAGAAGTGACCAATATAAAAATAACACTAAGAAGAACGAAAATATAACCACGGCTAATAGTAATAACTAAAACTCTGATAGCAATCAGCCAAATTGTAATAAAAATGTTAGTGATGAAGAGAAAAGTTGTAACTGCATAACTCGCACACTTAATCCACTACACAATGAATGTCCAACCAAATTTATTTTTATCAAACCACAATATTTGCAAAGAAAGACGGAATAAAAAGAAGTACTACGTGGATATGATCTCCCTAGATTTTAAAACCAAATATTACGACAAGCACACCACATTTAAAAACAAATAACGCCGAATTTAAACAGTACTAAAACACAATTATTGGGATCATAAAGAAAGCGGTTGATCACCAATAATTGAATGAGAAATTATACGACAGGCTAGTGCATGTAAACATTTTGTGTAGATTATGCCAAAATACGAAATTTGGAATTTTAAACTTTATAACCGCCCCCCCCCCACCTTATAAACTGTAAAAGTGAATAACAAACAACTGATTACACAGCATAAAATTAAGGTAAAAAATGCATAATAAATAAATAGATAAACAAATAAACACATTAACACTAAAATAAAAGCTGAAATAGAAATACAAGCAAGCACGTGTTATAAATAAATACCCTATGAGCAACCCTATAGAAAACAGAACAATAGAATAAGAAATAGGAAGTAAAATGCACCAAACGTCTGTTTCTGAGAAGCCTAACGTTTGGTTAATATAATAACACCGAATCTGATTGGTTTACTAGCGTAACTTAACACCACGTGTAAATATATTAGAACACCTGGCAACACAAACTCAATGCATTTTATCCTGACGAATCCCTACGGGGAGGAAACACAGAAGCCTTTATGTAGCTTATAAGCGTAAATATATTTCAATAACCTACTATGTACATATATAAATATATATATACATATATAAATATGTATATATATATATATATATATATATATATATATATATATACAGGGTGATTCATAAGTCACTTAGCTATTTAAAATGATTACCATATGAAGCACAAACATACTATGAACTTTTGATAATTGTTATCTTACTCTCTAATTAATGCTATTTGTTATTTAAAATGTGTCCGTTTATATATTTGTTTCGATATATATTTATTTTTATTTATTGAAATCTGTGTGAATCATCATATGTGCTTTTTTCATCAGGCAGTATGTCATTTACAATTGAAGAGCAAATTGTTATTGTTATTCATATGACCAAATTTGATGAATCTCTCACACTTGTTGAAAGGCAATGACGACCTCAAATCAAAAATCACTGCCGAGTTTGTTAAAATTAATCAATTAAATATGCTACATAGAGTCGTAAATTCATTGCAAAAAAATGGAGCTATGCATGCAGAACGAAGGTGGAAATTTTGAAAATTTGCTGTAATTTTAAACTCCCATGAATGAATTTGTTGAATAAACTTTCTGTTTTGTATTACCGTATTTTTAACTTTAGAATTTAAAAAAATAAATAGCTAAGTCACTAATGAATACCCCTGTATATATATATATATATATATATATATATATATATATATATATATATATATATATTAATATGTATATATATATACACACACACAAAGACACACACACACATATATATATATATATATATATATATATATATATATATATGTATACCCCTACACATGATAGAACGAGAGATGTGGAGATAAAGAGTGTAGTAAACACAACAAATGAGAGAGAAAGAGAAAGAGGGTTAAATAGAGGCAGAGATATATGAATAAACAGAGACAATTGATGTTCATTTTTGTCTATATATGTCAGTCGTTTCCTATATGGTGTTGCATTGTATTGATTGTCAGCGATTTGATGTATGTGCAACTAGAGAGAATACCCCTCTTCCCCGCGCGCTGAACCCGAAATAATTACTTTCGTCTTTAAATCGTTTTAGCGCAACTGTGAGAGTCGATTTATTTTGGAATCATTCCAACATCGAGTAGCCACCTCAATTCCCCTTAAGTAAAGGGCAAGGAACGCAGCTGTCAATTGAGTTAAGATAGAAACCGTGACTTCATATGCCTCACATGATTTATACTTGTCAAAAAGCATTAATGAAACGTTTTGTGTTTCGGAATTACTTCTCATACATTTGAGTTTTTATTTCTTTTCAGCTGAAAATAATTTAATTCATAGTTTAGTATGCAAGTGTTATAATTAATGTGGTATCTATATAATCAGCATAAGTCTTGCTCACTTAGTAAGACAAAACTTCCACCCACGACCTCATCAGTACACTTTGCCATCGAATAGCGTACAAAATAACATGTACGCATCGTTTTAAGTCAACATACCTGTGTCGTAACCCGTTTCATTTCGGTTGTGGAATACAAACACGAACATTTTTTTTATTTGTCTCGTCAATCTTGTATGTGTTCAGCAATACAGCTTGATACGTGTTGATATGTTGATTGAAAACCGAATAAAACGCATTTGGGAGTCATGCCTATTTATTATATATCTATACAAACAAGTCCATATATATATAAATACGGTACTAAACCATTACTACAATGAAAAATACGCTTTACGAAGGCAGGAGAGCATTTCATCAGAATGTTATTAATAATATAAACTAGCGGGGCCTGTGTAAATTACAATACTAATTATCTTGTTCATAACCTAAAACATGATAATATATTACTTGTATGTTTATTTTAAAAAACGAACAATACATGAAACAATTTACAAACTTTCTTTATATACAATATTTCTAATGAAGGTAATATTTCTACGACTAAGCTTAATTTGTAAATGCTGAAGATTAAATTAAATTTGGCCATAATTCATGAGTAGCATACACATATTCGAAAGGTCGTTGCTTTTGATGTAAGGGTGACACACAAAATAACACACACGCTATCGTGTTGATATGTGTCTTCCCGGTCGCTCCCTCCCTAACTCCCCCCATTCGATGTAGGTTGGGGTCGAACTTTAAACCAGTCGTGCCGACTTCAAAAACCGACGTCAAAATCCTACGTCGCTAACCGTTGCGCCAAAGGGAAATACTTGAAATATTACGAAAATTAGGTAACTTGAATGCCTTTCGAAATCTAGGTGCTGCACGCATGCGAAGAGTAGTTTATGTAAGCCTGACACACGACCACACACACTATCGTATTAATATAAAGATAACACTATATACGATATAAATGGTCACGAATACACTGTTAATGAAGTAAAATAACAAAGACATTTAATAATCTAAATCAGTGGAAAAAAACTGTTTTTCTGTATGTTTACACTACATTTCCTTAAAAGATATTTGTATTGTGGCTCATCCAACCGTAGTGACTAGTGAAAATAAAGCATGCTTACACGACGCTTGAATAAGTGCATTATTGTGATTGGTCGAAAAAACTGGTCTTCAACTGAAAGTAATGTCATTCTATCAAATACTGTTACCCGCTTCAGTTTAACGTAAGGTTCTATTATTATAATAAAAAAACGAAAACAACTATCAGGCTACTTTAGTAGTTAATACTAAGGAAATAATTACATTTTATGAAGCAGGTTGTTTAATAAAATAAACGTAACGTGCTCATGTAAAATATACATAGAATAAAAGTTTATATATATATATATATATATATATATATATATATATATATATAGTTAGGTGTGAAAATATATACATTGGCAATTAAGTGCCACTAAAGCGTTCATGTTTTATCCGGATAAACTGCAAGTAAAGTGCATTAAATCGGTGTTACTGATTCCTCGCTCAACTCAGGTATTACACAGTAATATCATGTAACCTTATACTATTATATGTGTATGCATGTAATAATACACCCGAACACACACATACATATATATATATATATTTATATATATATATATATAATTATGAATATTTTATTATTATCTATATTCGTATACGTTTCATACTAGTTAGAACATCAGTATAGAGATAACCATTTTAGCCGGGCACACGATTCGAACCCCGAAACAAAAGTAGTTTGTTTTCGACGCTTTAAGTGATGATGTCGAAACTATGCGATATAAACTTATTTATGTCAGTAAGTAGACCTTTTTATAAACAGCAGTCAGCCAGTCTTCTGCATGGAGGCGTGTTGCATCATAGTCTAGGTTGACGGCTGTCTTTTCCTTCATTAAAGGTCACAGCTAAATTGGGTCTATACATAATAATTTAATAATGAATGTTTATCTACATAAATATACGAGTCATCGTTGCGGAATCATCAGTGTAGAGAAAACAATTCCGGCCGGTCGAACAATAGGAACCCAAATACAAGAGGTTTTTGTTTTTAACACCAAATCCGACGCTATAAATAGTGAGGGCGGCTTAAATAGTCATACAAAACAATGCGAACTAAACACATTTATGTCAGTAAGCGGACGTTTTTATAATAAGCAGTCAGGGAGTTTTCTACATAAAAGACGTTGCGTTATATATATATATATATACATATATATATATATCTTTTTTATTTATATATTAAAATTATTTATTTTCATTTCTTCAAATTGTGATAATTTATATATATATATATATATATATATATATATATTTTAAACTCATGATCTTGTCGAAAATTGTATGCATGAATACATTAGTTAATATGGCTACTATATATATATATATATATATATATATATATATATATATATATACATACATATGTGTGTGTTGGTGTGTATATATATATATATATACATATATATATATATATATATATATATATATATATATATACATGTATATATATATATATATATATATATATATATATGTATATATATATAAATATATATATATATATATATATATTTCAGAGGAAACATTTATTTGAAAATCAATGAAACGTGTGGGTGGAAAAACAAAGGAAATTCCTAAAATGTTCCTTAAGGTCTTGTAGTCTGACCCTCTAAGAGGAGACGTCAGAATGATGAATTATATATATATATATATATATATATATATATATATATATATATATATATATATATATATATATATATATTTATATATATATATACTAGAAAAGCCTATCCGCCTTCCGAGGAGCAATTAATTGGGGAAGGTTATAGGTTATAGTTAACTAATATATTTGTATCACTATCCCTAAATGCGACTGGCACGTACTTTCCTAAAAGAGTCGACACCCCGCCCTGAAAGAAATAAAGCATAGAATGACGCACAATTTACGTTAAACTGATCCATCACTCTAAATTCCAAAATATGTGTTCCTTCTTTTCATTTCGCGCAATATTCACACGTAATCGCCTAAACAAGCAGAATATATACATACATATATATATATATAAATATATATATATATATATATATATATATATATATATATATATATATATATATATATATATATATATATATATATATATATATATAGTCTCGGAAGTTTCTCAACCATTAAAAATATATATAAAAAATAAAAAAAAATATAGTCTCAAGTCTTCCAGTGGAAAATCACTCATGTAAGTCAATTTATTTTTTACAGTTATTATATTAGTTAATTTCTAACACTATTTTAAGGGATCATCAGTTCTTTATCATTAAAAACTGTTTCGGGAATTTTAAAACAAGACAGTATTTAATTTCATGGCTTCCCAGCAGAGTTGATCAGACCCCACTGCCCTTAAAAGACAACAACATAAACGTTCCTTATAGTAAATCTACGTTTTGTTCCATATAAATGTTTTGCTAACTTATATTAGTTATTTAAGACAAAAAAAAAAAATTCTTTACCTGTGCTGTTCGTCTGTCTAATAAAATTTATCCGTTACTTACACAATTGTTGCTGCATTTAAAAGTGTTTTGACGAATCCATGACACTATTATTTAAGTGATTAATGTATTATTTTTAGTTTTATATTATAAATATAAAAAACATCAACACATCAAAAAATAAAAGATAAATAAATAAATATATATATATATATATATATATATATATATATATATACATACATACATACACACACATATATATACCTTTAGTTCTTCATTTTCTCCCTCGTCCTACTTTGTTGTCCATCTCCCCGTTGTTGTCAACCTCAAATAAATATTAATCTTTCTTTGTTCACTTTAGTTTTTCTAATCTGCGTCTACAACTGTCGACTATATATATAGGAGAGAGTTGCGGAGGTTGTCAATCTGCAAATTAATCCATTTTTTTTTAAATTCTATATTTTTTTAGTGTACGTCCCTTTTTAAATTTTTTATTTTTCGTAATTGAGTTTAGATGTTATTTTTTCGCGTGAAGATTAAATAAATAGTTTCTTTAAAATTTTCTAAATAATAAAATACTTATTTTTCATGCATAAATATACCTTTATTTTTAAATAGTCGGTATTATTGCCGATTAACACCCTCCGGTACCCCTCCATACGATTCTACTTTTTTAGGCGATTACGTGTGGATACCCAGAAAAGCCTGGCGGCAATATAAAATAAGAAACACGTTACATAAGAATTTTGAATATTCGCTATTTGGGCGTGCGGGTTTGTGCGGGGCGGGTTGCAGGTGTCTTCTCTTTTAAGCGATTACGTGTGGTTTTACGATCTTGCTAGTCGGATTTAGAGCATGTGTTCAAATATATTAGTAAACTGACCTAATAAGTTAGAATGACGCTAAGATGTAGAATCACATTGTTTAAACTAAGCTGACGGTGTCAAAGTTGTTATTAAAATTATGGAAGTCTATGAGTAAAGACATTATTTTAACTATACCCATCCCCAATTAATTGTGTTGATTAGTTTGGATAAATGAAAAAAAAAAAATTTGCATGTATACATTTAGACAGAAAGAATAAGGTTTTAAAATATGAATCTATTTCTATTATTATTCAAAACAGCTGAGACGTGTCGGGAAGTTTTCTTTTTTCTTTATTGTAGCAAATCAAGGGAAGCGCGAGGGCGCTCTATCTTTTAATAGACTTAAAAAACGGCCTATGCTAGAAATCCCAATAAACCAAATTAGTTAAAATTTTGCAAAAAAATTACTTTTTATAGATTCTATGAGTGTGTAGAATTTTAGCATCATTAGTCAAGGCAACCCAGAGATTCAGAAAGGTCAGGTATGATTTTGTGTTATCCGTGTGTACGTACGTACGTATGTGTCACCCTGTATCTCATCAGCTATTTGATAGATTCAGCTGATTGTTAGCAGAAATAGAGGTTCTAGGGTCTAGTTGATGGCATTTTAATTTCAGTTTACCATATTCCATAGTTTTCCAGAAAATTCCAAAAACCCTTAAAAATGACCATTGTATTGAGGCATAGCCTTTACAAAAGTAGTGACATTCCATGTTAAATGTCAGTATACTGAATCATATGCCCTTAATAGGGTTGAGATGAACATTCATATAAACTAAATGTACAAAAGCAAGGAGATTCCGAAATGTTTACACTGTTATTGTCATTAAGGGTATGCGAACACAACAAGGATATGTATTTTACTGGTAAGAATTTTTATCCAGCGCACCCCACACACTTCATCCACTCATGAATAGAGATGTACACTGTAGTGATGTGATAATGAAGTGGTTTGTTTGATGTGTAGTCATATACTATAATCATATTCAATAGTCGTTGTCATCGTAGAAAATAACATGTTTAGTTTTGAAGCTACAATATATATCTGATAAAAACACCTTGTTAGTTATTGCGTTCAATACGGAGTGTATATTTTTTCGTGTAAACATACGCATGCGTTTAAGCATGACCAGAATTTATTCGAATATCAAAATAATCATACAATCGTTTGAAATAATATAATTATTAATACTACTAATACAATTAATATTAACTAAACTTTCTAATATATATAAGAACACTATAAAACGAACATCGAAAGGATTTTTTCAGATATTAATTTATTAGAAGGTGTTTATAAAAGTAAGCATCGGGGCGAATGTGTTACCGCAGTGTTCTGTTATATATTTATATATATATATATATATATATATATGTTTAAGTAAAGTTCGCGTACAACAAAATCGAAGGATAGATTTCAGAGGAAAAAATCTTTTTAATCCATGAAACGGGCGGGTTGAAAAAAGGAAAATTGCTAAAATGTTCTTTAAGGCTTTATTGGCTGACCCTCTAAATGGTAACGTCAGAATGATGAATTAAAAACTAAGGAAACTGAGCGGAAACAAATGTTTAAATTAAAGAAAACGATTGAGAAAGAAAAAGTAAATCTCTCAACGTTATGGTGGATTTGAATCATTAAAGATCTCCAACTGATTCTTCAAAATCTGTTTGTCTACACAGGCTAGATCGAGAATTGTTAATAACTTACGCCTTTATGATATTGAGATGGTATGTGTTAGTATATTCTAATGTCTAATCTTTGGGATGTCTTGCCAACGTAGTCAGCTAAACACTGACACAGGAATTTATATACAACAACATTCTTTTGAATGGCTGGCAACATATCCTTACGAAGAGAAGAGAAAAAGGTTCGAGTCGTGTAAACTACTAACAGCTTGAAAACAACGTTGAGAAGAAGAAGAAATCCTTTTGACAAATGTATAAGTCATCATTCTGACGTTTCCTCTTAGAGTGTCAGACTATAAGGCCTTAAGGAAATTTTAGCAATTTCCTTTATTTTCTACCCACCCGTTGCATTGAAGAAAAAAATGTTTCTTCTGAAATATATATATATATATATATATATATATATATATATATATATATATATATATATATATGTAGTAGCGATATTAACTAATGTAGTCATACTTACAATTTTCGACAAGATCATAAGTTAAAATCTAATTTGAAGTCGGAGGTCAAGTAATAAAACAGTGTTGTTTTAACACATGTTCAAAAAAATAACTACCTTTTAACGAATCTAACTACACTTTTTTAATAATTCAACATATTATGAACAAACATTTTTAAAAAGATTCAGATGTTTAACCATTTTTTTTAAATTCATGAATAAATTAATTTTGAATTGTTTAATTTAATTTTTGATTTAATAGGAAAATAATCTATTTAAAATTCGATTTCTGACGCATTAATTATTGGTCTAAACAGATATATCTTAAAATAATGCTTATAAATAGATGAATCTCACATTATGTAGATAAAAGGGTTTGTTTTCTCCCTTAAGGAGGTAGCTATAGATATGAATGAGTTTAAATCTCTGGTTCCTCATTGTAAAGTGTTTGTGCAAATAACTTAGCTAGCTACTTCAGGGAGTGTGCATATTGTTTCTATTAATGACGTTATGTTAATTGTTATGTTACAATATAAAATGCTGTACGTATACACTGAAAATAATAAAACATGAAGAGAAAAAGTATTTTAATAAGGATTTCATATAATATACCTACTTTGGTTTTCTTGTTGGTATTTGTGTACCCTATTCATTCAAAAATCAGGACGAACAAGGTAAGGTAAAAATAATTCAACATAATCTATTAGATTCGAATTGGGCAAACGTTAACTTAAGTATCTAGTTCAGCACGTCAACGTCCCAGTAAAATAAGTATTACTATGCTTTCGATGAACAAACAGAACAAATACAAAAGAGATACTTCACCGTGTAATTCTGACGGGTTGAGCGAGCATATATATATTAATCTCGTCTTTGCTGGAAATTCTAAAATACAGAATTTGACGCCCGTGCGTATAAAATCAGCAATATAATGGGTCATGGCTACTAGATGCTGAGATAATAAGGTCAGTAAAAGAAACAGCCACATATAGTGTTACTTTTTTGGAATATCGTTTGGTTCAGTGAGCAGATGCGTTGGCAATAAATATACGGTTAAGCGTTAAGAGAAACAGCAAAACGCCTTCGCTAGACGCCTATGTCGTGGCTATAGTTTACCAAACCCTTTACTATTGTTGGGACTTTAATGCCACCTGTCAGTTTTTTCCTCCACAAAAAAACGGCCATTTTCTCTTACCCCCGTTGTCATTTTGATCTATTCCTGGACGCCTGCTTACAATCGCCTATTATAAACATGGGAAGGTTTAAAAAGGTTATCCACACCTAACCTTATTGCGAAATGCACGAACGGATTTCTGTACGCCATAGTAACCTTTGAAGAGCATTACCCTCTTTCCTTTTTAGAATTGTTCTCTGTAAAGATACATAAACGTGAGACATAGATACATTAGTTTAATTTCTCTTTTTTACTGTTCGTGTTTATATCAAAACAGGAAAAAAAGCTTTAGGCTAAACAAGGAAGCTAGCAAACAGAGACACTTGTCTAAGTTAGTCGTGAATAGGAAAAAAAGGATAATTTTTAAGATGCGTCCAGTCAATATCAGGGATAAGCGATGAATAAACTATTTCAGATTTGTACATTATAAAGCACCTGGGAGACAGTAAACTGTTGTATATGGAATTGTTGACGCCGCAAAAAAAGGCATTTCAAAGTTAAGTTCGTGAGGGATCCAAGAAAATATGTTTACCTACTTGAAGCGGAACTTTAGGACAATCTCAAACTCATATAAGGATATTTGTCGTATACAGTGTCTCCAAACCGAAAACACTTTACACTTAAGATGAATAATGATTAACACTGTGTATATATCGTAACACACACACGCACACATACATATATATATATATATATATATATATATATATATATATATATATATATATATATATATATAAAGTGGTGAACTAAAAGCGAACTTTTAGAAAAGGTAAAACCTATAGTGAAAAGTATACAGCTCAATATCCAGGATAGAGCAGATACTATTTATGTTTTTTTTATTTCTACCCTTCAAATATATTTTGACTCATTGTTTATAAGCAAGGTCATTTTATTAAACACCTAACCCCCATACCCCTGTTCATATCCCCCCCCGACACATTCTGGTATTTTAATTCTCCCTCCCCGCATACATTGACTTGCCCCCACACCCTTTTTTTGTTGAACCCTAATTCGCGCAAACGTCCACTTTCAACTTTAAGCGACATTCACACTCTTAGTTTTAAATCGCACTTATTCATCGCACCCGCACCCATCTCCTCCTTCACACCCCCTACACTTTCTTTTCCTGCCTACTGGTCGCATATGAGTGTTTGCTATTCTTCAGACTAGACTTGTTTTTCAACGGGCAATCTGGAATTTTGGCCTAGCCTTTAAATATTAATTCGCTGTATTTTTGCCAATTTAAACCTATTTCATGATTTTTAGCCCAGGAAGTCTTTTTAAATGGCGTATACTTTCTACCTCACGAACGTTCCTTTTATTGGATTTTTTACCCTCTGGATTCTATCTATCTTCGCCGCACCTGAAGATATGGTTTTTGGAATTTAACTTTGAATCCTCTCTTGTCATTTCTCGTGACATTAAACGACTTACCTATCAACATTTCACTTTCGCCGTTGGACTTTTTACCACCGGACTTTTTGGCAATCAGACATTTGCTTGCGTTCGGGCAGAGTTTTGATTTGTGTTTTTTCCCTACAATCTTTATTTTACTTTTTAAATTTTAAATCTTGGCCTTTGCAAACTTATCTATCCCAGCGATTTTTCCGATGATAAGATTTTGATCTTTGAAAAGCCTGGCTTAAGGAAAAATTTAACTTGAATAAATTGCCTTTTTGTGGAATATACCTTGCAATGAGCAACTGAATTGAAAAAAGATTTGACTTTTGCTTTTCTAATTCCTGTTCATCCTTCTACATATATATATATATATATATATATGTGTGTGTGGGTGTGTGTGTGTGTGTGTTTGCCGGCAAAAATCATTCATGAATTTTTCAAATCAATCTGGATAAACACGTTAATTTATAAATTCATTAATCAACGAGAAACATATATATATATATATATATATATATATAGGTGAATATATATATATATATATATATATATATATATATATATATATATATATATATATATATATATATATAAGAATATTGATTATTAAATATCTACAGACATCAATGTTTTATGCTAACGCACTCTTCAGTGTAGGAAGCAAATTCTCAACGGTCGGCGGGGGCGAACCCTGATCACAAATCGCTACTGATCTGCAGTCAAGAGTCTTCCGGCCATAGGGAATTAGTTAATAATTAGAGAGGAATTTCACTTCGTGAATACCGAATCGCCGGCTAACTTAACACAAGCAGTTTAAAGTGATTAACAAACGTATTTGGATCGTGCACGCAGCTATTAGTACTGCTTGTTATTAAAGTCACTCAGAGTGCCCGGCCTTTTTGAAGTGAGCCAATAATAATATTTATAAATAAATATTAATTATTGAATACCTACAGACATCGATGTTTCATGCTATATATATATATATATATATATATATATATATATATATATATATATATATATTAAGCACATCTTAGTAAATACCACTGGCTGTTTTATATTTGACAAGATTTTAAATTAATTTTTAATACTTAAAAGTTACGTCAAAATTATCGTACTGGATTGGTTTCCCTTAAAATAAAACGTAGTAAAAAAAACTGACGGAAATTATTTACTCCAAGTGGAACGAAACACTAAATTGCTATCCGGAATATTGAAAAGATTATAATCTAGTCAAACTGTTCCTTAACAACATTTGCCTAGATCAAAACATACTGCCTTACTGAATACACACGCATGTATACAGACCCACTACTGTATATGTGCGTGTGTGTGTATGTGTAGATATAAATATAAATAATGTAATAAGCAGAGAACTAGTTAAATAGAATACGAAAAATACCAAATGAATCGAACTTGTGGTGATTCGATATATCGTTCGAGCTATGGAAGGCAGCATAATTGTATGTAATCTACCTGTTTCATTTAACATTGTCTTTAGCTAATTACATTTCTATACCTACCTAGATTGTCAGATATTTACTCATTTCTATCATGTTGCACATCCGTTTCATACACGGACACATAAAGACGCCAACCCACACTCATATATATATATATATATATATATATATATATATATATATATATATATATATATATATAAAGTATGTATATATATATATATATATATATATATATATATATATATATATTTCTGTTAAGTATTCACGCCTAAACTAATAAACCGATCAATATTGATTTGGGAAAACAGATGATGGACGTAAATGTGGATAATGAAGACTATATTAACTTAAATGTAGTTTTATGAAACGAGGAGAAAAAAGTCGAGAGAAAACTCTGTGAAAATTCAGATATCTGTTTATTTAAACCACCAATCTCCTTCATATATACGTGGCAAGTAAACTACCATGCCTAGGGCTAATTCTTCTTGTTTATTGCCACGTGTATGAGAAAATACGTCGTATTGGCGAATGCGTACTACAATAATTAATTTCTTTTTTACATCTGAAAATGAACTATGTCGTTTATATTAAGACTTTGTAATTTTCAATGTGTGGATTGTATAAAAGTAGATTCTTATATTTTAATTATGACACATTTTGTATGATACGGTGTGTTTGGGTTGTAAACGGTAGTTGATGTATAATTGCCCCGAAATGTAATATAAACATTTTAGGATTTTGTAATATATATCTATATCTATATTTATATCTCTCACTTTCTCTCTCTCTCTTTATATATATATATATATATATATATATATATATATATATATATATATATATATATATATATGAAAGTTTATAACTAAAAGGTAACTTTTAGAGAATTAGACCTATTGTGAGGTGAGGAAATATCAATATACTTGATAGAGCAAAAATATAATGAGTCAATGAAAAATAATTAGACCTGCAAATGGAAGCAAATCAATATATCCAGTTGTTCAGAACAAGGAGCATTTAGAAAATAAAAATAGTTATTCTTCTCCTCTATCAATTTCATTCCTTAAGCCAGGCTTTTCACAGATTAAAATCTTATCATCAGAGGAAGTAGTGAGTAATAAGTTGACAGATAAAGACAGTCAATATTTAAAATTTGAAAAAAGTTAAATAAAAAAAGTTTTAAAGGTTCAAACGGCTGTGTGTCAATGTAAATGAAATAAGCTAAACACGGACATCCAAGTGATATGGGGTTCAAATGTAACTGGTAAATCAAGAAGAATCTGTGTGAAAATCCAACGACGACGGTTCTATCCCAGTTCGCAATGCTTACAAGGGGATCAGACAAAAGTGGCCACATTAAGAAAACGCAATTCTTCCTGTTGCACATAAGCAGATCCAAAGGTAAAAGCAACGAACCACTTTTCAATAAAAAATAATGATATGGATTTGCTTCCAGTTTCTGGTCCAATTATTTTTCATAGACTCATCATATATATATATATATATATATATATATATATATATATATATATATATATATATATCCTTCTCTCTCTCTTTATCTCTCTCTCTCTCTATATATATATATATATATATATAAATATATATATATACACATATATACATATATATATGTATATATATATATATATAAATGACATGTTCAGTTGATGTTCCAATAACAATGGTTTAGTTTTAGTTTGATTCCATATTATTCCAAACTATAGCATTTCTCTGGAATGTACTTTTTACGGTCCGTTTCTTTTGTTGTGAGAACAAACTACGTATTTATGTCAATATAGTCTCAACTAAACTACTAAATCATCAGAAAATCGACAAATAATAAATAGTTATGTGATTGAAATGTTTTTAAAATAACAATACTATACAGTGTGTCATTTATTGACAGAAAAATAAATAAATAAACGAACAAATGAAAACTTACAATTGAGGGGACGACCTAGTACGCAATTTTCAATTTTTCAGTTCAAGACTATTGCATCCTTTAAGTTGTGCAGACATTTACACATTTTACTTCAGTAATATTTATCAAAATATGTATCACACTCTATCATTTATTTATAAAAAATCGAATTTACGTGAAGGCCATTTTTTACTTCCATACAGTGGCATTAATTTTAATGCAAAATAGCTGTAAAAAATGTTAATACGAAATATGATTTTCTGATGATTGAGTGGTGTTGCAGAGACAATATTTATATAAATACGTTGTTTGACTTACGGCTAAAGCAACGGGCCGTAGAAAATACATCTCACATAAATGTTATGTATTTTGAAAATGTAAAACAATAGAAATCAAAATTAAAAAAATAAATAACAGTGTTATTTGAATATAAAATGCACCTGACTCATATAGATTATGTTGTTACTTATTGACACTCACTGACCTGCATATTTTAAAGAGAGTGAAAATTAAAAGGCACTGGTATTATATGCTGATAAATATATGATCATAATTAATATATAGAGAGAGCGACATGATGTGATTTATTTGGGTGCTTTATTTGCAATGCTTGCACGATTCAGCTATACATACGGAAATGCATTTTACTGTAATGCTAGATGATGATGATTATTTACTTCACTAATATTGTGGTCTCTCTCTATCTTTTCTCTATCTCTTCATATATATATATATATATATATATATATATATATATATATATATATATATATATATATATATGTACGTATATATATGATTGTTTCATTCAAACTTATTTCTACCCCTATTTCCTTATCTCTCTCTCTCTTTATATATATATATATATATATATATATATATGTGTGTGTGTGTGTGGGTGTGTGTGTGTGTGTGAAAAATGCCAAACGGAAAACAAGTTAAAGTGCAGGAGAAAAGCAATTAGAATATATTTTTTGACCGGTTTCGTTCGTTGGCGAACGTCCTCAGAAAATGAAAATATGGAAATAATTTTAATTGACGGGACAAACATGAGATGAGGGAAGGCTGATCTGACAAAACCATATGTTAAGATATCAAGTGATTTTGGAATATGGTATGTGGGTGACACATTCATATACATTTTATACTCTTCTGTTTATATTTTTATTTATCCTTTTTCTCTCTTTTACTATAACACCTAATGAGCTAGAATGGAGAAGGCGGTGGGGGGCGGCACGGCGACAAGAGGGAAGAAAGGACAGAGAAGCTTACTAAAGTAAAGAAATAGGGTGGCCATGAAATAGCTCTTTAAAAACCTAATGTGTGACAAATTAGCAAACCTATCCCTGATTATTTCTTATTAATCTTTGGGTTCTAACATCCAGTGTATCAATTGCATGCCTACCCCATTTGTTTACCTTAGTCAGCTTGTTTCTCCTTTCTTCCTTCCTGTCGCCTTTCCCCCCTCCCCCACGGCCTTCTCCATACTACTTCATTAGGTGTGATATTAACAAAGAGAAAGAGGATAAATAAAAATATAAACAGAAGAATAAGAAACAGATGAATGTGTAACCCACTTATCGTATTCAAACATCATTTGATATCTTATCATATGGTTCAATCAGAGCAGCTTTCCCGCATCCCATGTGTGTGCCTTCAAGATAAAATTCTTTCCATATCTTTATTTTTTGAAGACGTTCGCCAACGAACAAAACCGGTCAAAAATCTCTGGTTTTTGTTTTTCTCCTGCACTTTAACTTGTTTTTCCTTTGTCATGTTTTAAACATTTTGTCCACTACGACATTTCATTTTCATGATTGATCGTGTACCTTACCCCATATATATATATATATATATATATATATATATATATATATATATATATATATTCATTTTTATCTAGTAAACCATTACTAATAAATCAAAGCATTCCTATTTGAATTCACATCCTATTTAAAATGCATTTTTTATAAATGATAAAATAAACTTGAGGTTGTATTACAGTTTCATAGCATCGCTGATCATCTAAATTGTATTTAAAATACTGATCAAATGAACAGACATTATTTATAAACAAGACAACGAATTTCGCGTGAACTTATACTTCTCCACCTGTGTTTACTGTATAGATTCGGCCGTTTAGATTTAGAAGAGTATTTAACATAAATGTATAAGATATTAGTTATATATTATATATATATATATATATATATATATATATATATATATATATATATATATATATAGTCTAAATAAACTTTAAGTTATTTTAAACAGAATGACAAAAAAAGGAAAATGCAGTTTAAATTCCCACAGAAACCAACAAAATCCAAAATAGTGCAGACTTAACATTCGCTGAAAAATTCATAAATAAATAAAATATGGAATAGTAAGTAAATAAAATAAAAAGGGGGATTAAGTATCTAACAGTGAAACAAAAACAGGAGACCTTAACGTTAGCATCTAATATTAACACGTGGATTATCAGCTGTTTACCATGTAACTGTTTCGGAGATTTAAAAACAGGACAGTTATATGCATGGCTCTCCAATGGTACAGATCAAACTAGCATTTCCCCAATCAAGTGTCGAAATAATTCAGCTTGAAATGTTACTTATATATAAATAAATAATAATAATTATTGTCAAAATAATAATAATAATAATATACTACCTTTAAGACTACCGTGCGATATGGTAATTTGCATATCAAATAACATTCTTTATAACAATATACCACACAGATACCATGCGCCTGGTCATATACTGCACAAGTACCATGCCTGGATCATATACTGCACAAGTGGCAATCAGAAGAGAAACCTTGATGGCGTTAAAATATTATCAAATACTATCATTCTGACGTCCGTACCTATCACAATGACGTCAGGGCGAATGACAACATAAAATTGCGATCACATTTAACGAACCAAAAATTACTAATGATGAGATTGAGCAACCTTGCCTCATTATGTCTCCCTCTACTCCTTCCTCCTCTTACAATGGCGTCATTTCCAGTGACTCAGAATTTAAAAAAATTAACAGTTATTTCAAATTATTTAAATAGGACTCATAATTTTCATTAAACACCATAAATTGTTTTATGTACGTAAGGTATAATTTGCCGGACAACGCCGACTACTTTTATTTTGTGTACGTACAAAGTGGCGGGAAGAAGCGGCTAGTGGCGGACCTTGGTGTAGTTTATTACCCCCATATAAATAGAATTAACGCTAAGAAACATTAAATAAAATTAAAAGTTATTTCAAATTATTACGTGATTAAATTACAATATGACTCAGCAATTTCAAATTACTATAAAATAGAATGAAAAATAACTGACCCCCCTCCCCTCGATGAAATATGGCCAATAGACCCCAAAGGGGTGGGTTTATTGATTCGGTAATACTCTCATCATCTTACTCTTTAAATGTTACATGAGAATACACTTTTATATGTTATGTATATTCTCTAATCTTGTTTTAAAAACCGAAATTGTGTTTTTAAACGTGAGTTATCGTTCTTCCTTAGCTATCCTCTAACACATAAATTTCATTAAAAACCATGAATTGTTTTATGAACTTGAGGTATTCTTTGCAGGGCAACAGTGAATACTTTACTTATATAAGATATTATAAAATGTACATGTATGTGTGTACGTACAGAGTGAAGGGCGGTGGCGACTAGTGGCGGCCATTTGCTTAGTTTCTTAACCCCATGTAAATAGAATTAACGCTAAGAAACGTTAAATAAAATGTAAAGTTATTTAAACGTATTACGTAATTAAATTACAATATGACTCTAATTACTATAAAATATAATTAAAAATAACTTAAAATACCCCCCCCCCCGATTAAATATGCCCCATAGACCCCTAAGGGTTGGGTTTATAGATTAGGGAATTCGCCCATCCACTTAGTCTGTGAATTTTACATAAAGAATACACTTTTATATTGTATATGTATTCTCTTACATTTTGTTCTATAAGCCACACACACACACACAAACACACACAGACATACATACATTAAATTTTATAATATATATATATATATATATATATATATATATATATATATATATATATATATATATATACATATAGGATCTGAATATAATGCAATATTAAAAAGTTCGACGTCATTTCTTCCAAAACGCAATTAGCAAATACAGAAACCTAAAGAGCAAACACTGGAACCGCGAGAAAGAAAATGGCGACTGCTCTGAGAATGACATGTTAAAGACAATGACTGATTGTTCGTCTTCAAAATGAATTGAAAACGGAAGACGGCCACCGGATGTTGACCTGCAAACACGGCTGTCATTAGTAACTGCAAGACAAAAGGCAGTATCAAGACTTGTGAATGAATTCTCCAGCCGCCGCTGAAAAACGCATTTTGTCACAAGGTAGATTCAATGAGACTTGGTTGGACTATTTTCAGGATTGCTTTCATCGATTTGCAGAAAGATATGCCGATTATTTTAATTAACTTATTGAGAGGCAGTTGAAGATATGTGCTAGTAGAAAATATTGTATAATTTCATACGAAACCAAACTATAACATAAGAGTGCATTCATTATAGACATTTTTTCGACTGAGATACTTATATATTGTTATGAATACTGTAGCGGCATGTTTCACGTGTATATCTTACATATATAATGCGGTCATTTGGCACTAATTCTATATGCACTAATATGAAACCGCAATTGAGACAGAACCTTGTTTAATATAATACTTTCTGTTCAATTTCTTGTATACAGTGAATTGGGCACAGTAACTTCAGTGTTTCGTTGTTACATAACAAATAGCGGTGCAAATGTAAAAATCATACCATTATTGATTAATTTGGTGTTTCGAAAATCGATGACTTTTCTACGGAATAGTATCCTACATAAAATATAAAACTCAGCGAACACTTTGGTTTCCAAGTCATAGGCAATTTAAATATATACTGATCAACCGTGATCATTGTGAACACCTAACACGTACAATGTGGTTTTTCTGCATCGTTATTTTTTATATAAGAAGGATACACACTATCCCTCTGGCATGATCAGCGATATAATAGGCTTATACTTTATGTTGCCAGACACATGTACGTTCACTTTAAGTTGATAGATTGAAGAAATAATTTACAATAAAGAAAACAGAAGACAATGGTTTGTAACTATGATAATTGAATAGGCATTTAAGAAAAACAAATGGCTTTTCTGTTAACAATTAAAAAGAAAATAGTGTTAAAAAATGTAATGATACTAAAACAATGATGTTATTTACGATGTGGCGTAAACCTTGGTATAGTGGAGTGTTAAGCAACCTTTTCTGCTTGGAGCGATAACTTTAGAATATTTAACGAATACTGCCATTAACAAATATACTGTCACATATGTTCGCCGATGCTGTAGCTTGCCACATGGTTACACACTGTTGTGTAATCAATATCATTTGTTTTGTATGGCTTGCTATTATTTCTGTTTTTTATTCCGAAATTAATGGCATTATACATCTGTGTAAATGTTAACTTTCGCACATACACAAATCAAAAATCCTCAATATATGTATATTCTAAGTAAACTGTTTTATGATAAATAGTTATGGCTATTTTTTTCAGATTTGTTTAAGTTAAAGTACTCATTTATAATTATTAGACACTGAATATGTATATTAACAAAGTACAAATAGTTAGAAAATAACACTTCAAACATAACGTGATGCATTAATAGATAAGTATTTACCTGTGACTTTATTTTATTGACAACTAGCAGGACCCGTGTCCCGGCGTTGCCCGGGGAAATATAACAACCTGATTTTAATTTTTAAGTTAAATAAATAAATTCAGAAAATAAATCATTTCACTGGAAGTAATTTAAGTAATTAAAATAGGAGCCTACCCTTGAACATCCTACATAAAACTGCCCATGGCTAAAGCAAGGTGAAGTCCAGTTTAGACCAATCACTTCCAATGATTGTCCTTGGGACTTGTTAATTGTCATGGCAAAACACAATTTAACTGGGAACTGAAGCCTTTTAAATTCTATTGCAGAATCCCACGGAATAATGGGTATTCTGGGAAGGGATGTCAGTTTGCTCCTTGCCACACCAGTTAGTATTACAGCTTCTATCACATAAGGTTTCATGCGTTTAACACACAGTCTCGTTCCATTACATAGCCTTGGAACATCAAGATTCCGGAGTAACATAATTGGGCATCCAGCTTTCAGCTTTAATTTGTGTGTTGGCATACCAAGCAATTCTAATGAATTTAAAAATTCTGTAGGGTATTGTACAGCCTGGTCGTCATTGAGAGAAGAATCCACAGAAGTGAAAGTTTGTTCATCACCTGGAATGTCATCAAGCAGTTGTTGATTGATGACATGTACCATGTCATATTTAGTAGCTAGAATTGCTCTCTCCGTTAGCCATTCAGGATGCACATAGTTTTCGGCTATATTTGGATAAACTTTGCTACTAAGTTCTGTGAGTGATGAAACAATTGAGCCAATACCTGAAGTAATAACAATCGTGCCATTGTTGGTTGTAGCAAGCTTGCCATCACCTATTTTTAGGAGTAGGGAGACAAACTCACCAGCCATTGGGTCACTATTGAGATGTACACGCATGTTTGTAAATAACGTTACAGTCTTAATGTACTTCCACAAATATGACAATTTAATGCAAGCATTAAGCTCGTCAGCGGGACTTCCACATGGAACAATAGGAATCGTTTGTCGGAAGTCACCTGATAATAAAAGTGTTATGCCGCAATGTTTTATCTAGAGCCTCGAACGCTTGTTTATGTGCCATTGTACATTCATCCCATACGATCAAAGAACAATTCTGTAAAACTTTAGCTGGATCTGATCCTCTTTCTATTTGACAATTTGGATCAGCATCTTTTGTTAAGGATAATGGCAACTTAAATGTGGAGTGAGCTTTCCTACCACCAGGAAGAAGAGTGGGTGCAATATGAATTTGCTTATTATTTAGTTGTGCGATACCATCTCGAACAATTGATGCTTGCTCATGAGTTTGATAACTAATTTCACGCGTCCATGCAGTAATGACCGGATGTGTATTATATCGATTAGGTGAGGTAAGACCCAATTTTGTCAGTGTTTTACCATTCATCCTATAAGTCATAGTTTCTATATGTACTAAAGCCATATTGAAGATGTCGTCCGAAAGTGTTATATCAACTTGAGGCTGTTGATTGCGTTTCCTAAGAAGGAAATCTTCCGTAAAAGCTTCTATGTGTACATCCCAAAGTCGATTTGGATGAGACACTGCACATGATCGCAAACAAATGTCTCAAATTGTTTGCAGAATCAGATGTAGATGCTTCCTGTAGTGTAGCATCCCAGTGGTTATCATCTTCAAGTAGTCCCGGTGCACTACATGCATCCCTGAATGTAGTCATAACTTGACCATTGATCGTTTTTGGGTCATTAAAGCTCTGTGTACCTCTAACATTGTGTAGAAGCAGTCTCAAACAGAAGCAGTGAAATTGATTTGGATGCACGGTGCATACTCTGCCCAAAACTTCTGTTTTATTAACACACGGAAGCCTGGAACTGGCTTACCCTGTAATCGTTGCTTGAGTACCTTAGTTTTTGTGTCCCAGGTATAATAAAGTGGAACTTCTGAGTACAAAAGTGTACATGCCAAAAAATCTGTTTGACACAATTTGAAGAAAGCTGTTAGAGTGGTTGAAGGTGGATTTGCAACTCTATCTGCCGCAGTACTTTCAGTAAAGTATATCCGCTGTCCATTTTCTAGATGAACTGATAGGTGAATAACTGGGGGATGATATACATGTATGTGAACGTTAAGTATTCTCCAAATGGTTTCATTTGTTGATATGTAACGTCCCGTATCGTATCTCTTAACTTCATCATGAGCATGACTTTCAATTGTGAAGGTATCTTGATCACTACCTTTATTTACATATTTACAAATGTATTTTATTGATTTCACGCTGTTGCAATATTCAACATTGATATGTGCATTAAAAATCTTACAAAGCAGTTTATTATGTGGTACAACGCATCGGTTGTCTACAGGAACTGTTATGTTGCCAGGTAGGGTAACTGTCATCTCAAAACCTCCAGCTAAAGGAGATAGTCGTCGATATTGTGGGTAGCCATTTGTATCCGATTGAGTTTCACTCAAGAAGTGTCTGGGATATCTCTTACTGCAGTGTCCATCTTTGTGACAGAGTGAACATCTGTTTATGTTTCCACATGGTCCATGAATCATATGGTGCGTAATGATATCATGTAAAAGCGGATCTGCTACTGGATACGGAATTTCCACACTGATAACTAAATCTATGTCAGAGGATCTCAATTTTTGTTGCACCTCCATTATGCTCCATCGCCATCTGAAATTGTTGGATATATACATTTTCTTTGTGAAGCATGCTTTGCAATGCAAGAACAATCTCTAATTAAGTGTTTGAGAAAGAGTTATATCTAATCGCCCCATACATTGGTTCGCCAGAAGGTGAATCGTAACATAAAACGGGCAGCACTTTTCACGGCCACTATCGTCCGCCACCAGGCATTTGGCTCATGTGACTCAATCGCAGTCATTTGAAAATAGAGAATAGTCTTTATTATTATAAATAATCATATAATAGGCAATTCCCCGCTCCCAATACATGTTTTTTTTTTTATTTCGGTTTAGTTTTATTTGTTTTACTTTTCGAAATAGTATAATTAACGTTGATGGATTTTCCGCACATTCCTGAGTCTTCTGTCGATTTAAATATATTGTACAATTCGGTGTTTAATCCCCCCCCCTCGAATACAATATTTTTCTTTTCGGTTTATTTATATTTTGTTACTTTTCAAAACAGATCCACCACATCAACCTATCAATCCCGCCACACCCCGCTGCTAGGCATTTGACTCATGTCACTCAATCGCAGTCAATTAAAAAAAATAGCGAATAGTCTTCTTTATTGAAAATAATTATATAATCGTCATTTTATTTCCCCCCGACCATCCGAATATCATTTGTAATGCTCTGCAGGTTACATTAATTATGTGTGTGTTTTAGTGGCGCTCATTTTCCATTTGTCTTTTCAGCCAACGGAAATGGAATTTCTATACAAAGATAATGGGGGGTGGGGTGATTTTAATGGGGCTCTGTAGGCCTATTTAATTAATCGCTGAGATTTCAATTCCCCCCCTCCAACATTGGATTAAAAAAAATGTATATATTCTGTTTTTGTATGTTATAGTAATTTTCTCATAGTATTTAACGTTGGGGGAAGTTTTCACAAGGAAGCAATTGTTAGTGTAATTTATTTATTAATAATTTATAAAAATAATAATATTTATTTTTATTGTATGAAATAAACTGTATCAAAATAGTGAACAGTTATTTTGAAAATAAGAAGTTATCATTTAAATGAATAGCCATTAAAAGTATGGGAAAAATACGTGCGAAAGAAGAAGTATGGAATGTCGTTCGGCTAATCTATAACCTTTTTTTTCTGAACGTATTACGTTGGGTCAAATTCTGTAGAAGTAATGTTTTCTGTTTTTTTTAGTAAGTAAAAACGTAATTTTTTTATGTTACTTTTTATAGTTGAAATTTTTCATTTTTGTTATTATGTAATCGGTGTCCTTTAAGTTTAATAATGAGAAAAACGTAAAGTAAAAATGTATCTATTCGGTTTGTTTATGTTTTGTTTATTTTCTCAAAGTATTTAACGGTTAGGGAACTTTTCCCAAAGAAGCAATTGTTATTGTATTTTAGTTAGTAATAATTTATAAAAATATTTTTTTTTTTTTATTGTACGAATTAAAAGTTTCTCCAAATAGTCAACAGTTATTAGTGGAAATGAAAAGTTATCATTTAAATGAATAAACATTAAAAAAATGGGAAGAATCCGTGCGAAGCAAAAATTAGGGAATGTTATTCGGTTATTCTGTAACCGTTTTTTTTTCTTAACGTAATCCGTTGGTTGTTTTTTTTCGTAAAGTATTACGGTAGGTCAAAATCTGTAGAAGTAAATTTATTTGTTTTGTTTTAGTAAGGAAAACGTAATCCTTTTATTTTATTTTTTAGAGATGAAATGTTATGTATTTGTTATGTAATTGGTGTCGTTTATGTAAGGTAATGTGAAAAACGTAAAGAATAAATGTATGTAATCGGTTTGTTTATGTTTTAAAAATGTATCTATTCGGTTTGTTTATGTTTTGTTTATTTTCTCAAAGTATTTAACGGTTAGGGAACTTTTCCCAAAGAAGCAATTGTTATTGTATTTTAGTTAGTAATAATTTATAAAAATAATATTTGTTTGTTTTTTATTGTACGAATTAAAAGTTTCTCCAAATAGTCAACAGTTATTAGTGGAAATGTAAAGTTATCATTTAAATGAATAAACATTAAAAGAATGGGAAGAATCCGTGCGAAGCAAGAATTAGGGAATGTTATTCGGTTATTCTGTAACCGTTTTTCTTTTTCATAACGTATTCCGTTGGGTGTTTTTTTCGTAAAGTATTACGGTGGGTCAAAATCTGTAGAAGTAAATTTATTTGTTTTGTTTTAGTAAGGAAAACGTAATCCTTTTATTTTATTTTTTAGAGATGAAATGTTATGTGTTTGTTATGTAATTGGTGTCGTTTATGTAAGGTAATGTAAAAAACGTAAAGAATAAAGGTATGTAATCGGTTTGTTTATGTTTTAAAAATGTATCTATTCGGTTTGTTTATGTTTTGTTTATTTTCTCAAAGTATTTAACGGTTAGGGAACTTTTCCCAAAGAAGCAATTGTTATTGTATTTTAGTTAGTAATAATTTATAAAAATAATTTTTTTTTTTTTTATTGTACGAATTAAAAGTTTCTCCAAATAGTCAACAGTTATAAGTGGAAATGAAAAGTTATCATTTAAATGAATAAACATTAAAAGAATGGGAAGAATCCGTGCGAAGCAAAAATTAGGGAATGTTATTCGGTTATTCTGTAACCGTTTTTTTTTCTTAACGTAATCCGTTGGTTGTTTTTTTTCGTAAAGTATTACGGTGGGTCAAAATCTGTAGAAGTAAATTTATTTGTTTTGTTTTAGTAAGGAAAACGTAATCCTTTTATTTTATTTTTTAGAGATGAAATGTTATGTGTTTGTTATGTAATTGGTGTCGTTTATGTAAGGTAATGTAAAAAACGTAAAGAATAAAGGTATGTAATCGGTTTGTTTATGTTTTAAAAATGTATCTATTCGGTTTGTTTATGTTTAGTTTATTTTCTCAAAGTATTTAACGGTCAAGGAACTTTTCCCAAAAAAGCAATTGTTATTGTATTTTATTTAGTTATAATTTATAAAAGTAATAATTGTTTTGTTATTGTAGGAATTAAAAATTCCTCAGAATAGTGAACAGTTATTTTTTAAATGTTTAGGTATAATTTAAATGAATAGCCATTAAAAGTATGGGTAAAATCAGTGTGAAGTAAGAATTAGGAAATGTTAATCGGCTAATCTGTAACCGTTTTTATATTCTTAACGTATTCCGTTGGTTCAAATTCTGTAGAAGATTTTGTTTTTAAGTAAGGAAAACGTACTGTTGTTTATGTTAGATGTATAATGTAAATAACAGAACAGGAACGGCCTATTACCTAAAGTAGTCGTAGGTCGGTAAGGGAAATCGGCATAACTGTTTAGACGTAGTGAATGTGGCAGGCGTTTCGTGAACTGTATACGCTGTTCGGGGCTGAGAGTATGAGATTGCGTAAGCGTATTTAACGGAAGTGACGTAGGCACATGTATTGAAGGGAGCGTCTGTTATATTTTCTGTGCAACGTATGTTACTGTGTTGTAATGTGAAGACGAACGTAACATAAATAATAAGGGTGTAAAATGTGTAAAGTATCCTTTGTGTAGTTGTGTCCGGTGTAGACTGGTAGCGTGGGAGGAGTAAAATGTGAGAGGGAAATGTTCTTGCTACTACCTGTATGGTGTCTGTTTTGGGGAGAGTGACTTATGGAGGAACGAAAGTAGTAATTTGCCCGAGGTGGATGTAAGAGTGTAGAGTTTGCTAAGAACACGCTCGAGCGAATACGCTTGATGTTGTAGTGATTGTAGAAACCTATTGATTTCGAGTTTATTTTCCTATTCGACGCGAAGGTACAGGGGAAAAAACGTCTTTACTTTATATATAAGAAAAGCATGATATTGATTACAATGCATGTTTTTTCCGCGTTATAACCAATTTTAGGATTTATTAAAATACGTGCATTGTAAAAAAAACCCGGTGTTACCAGATCAGCATGTCTTAGGATATTGGATTCCTGACCAAAAAGGCACCAAACATTGCAGCTATTTTCATTTACTTTTGCAAAAACTCAATAATGGTTTGCTAAGCTAAAAACAAAACCACCAATTTTCATCGAAAAAACAACACACAAAACATTATGAATATATATTTTAAGTTTTATATAACTTGATGTATACAAGAACTTTTACGAATGTGATCGGAGTCCGCATTAAATACTCCGAAAATGTTGATATGCCGTAACACAAAACAATAATACACAACCAAACAAAACAAACACACATATTTTATAAACCCAACTGATCTTAATAACTCTTTAACGTGTAAGATTGTTTTATTTTGCTCTATTTTTATAATATTGGCCAAGGTTCGCTTTACCTAGTTCTGGTAACCTACACACCTATTTCATCAATTAGAGCATTATTTGTCGGGATGACGTGTGATTCGGCTAAGAGATGGGGTATGCGCTCTTCCAATAATTGGTATCTTCCTTCAAGAGATGCATTTGGTGCATTACTAATGCCCCCATAACACCTTACCGGAGAATGCCAACTGGTTCATTTCTCGTATATTTTTATATCTAAACTTAGCGCCTCATCAGGAGAGCTGGTTTACCCTTCTTTTCACATATGTGTCACATAATGTTTGAGTTATAAGCAATGTCATGTTATTATTTTGTTTTAGTCGATCTTCACAGATAACTTAAATTAGATGGGCTTATATACACTCCACGCTTGGTTAAATTTAAGGATGAAAGAAGACATTTCAAAAATACTTAATTTCTTTAATTTTGTGGCGTTACAACTTTGCTTTGTTAATGGGATGTGGCGATACATAACTTTATGAAACGTGCAAAAGTGTTTGTATTTCATCAAATGACAATACGATTAAAAGCAGAAAAAAATTGTGTCGTTTTAAAACAAATATATATTTTGTATAAAAAACACATTTAATAATATTTTATAATATGAAAATGAGCGTTCGTTCTTTTCTTTTTTCGTTTTTTTCTCGATTTTACAATCTATCGGGGTGTATTTTATTTTTTGCTTGACAAATCCCTTGTGATATGAAGTCGGAACGTTGAGTGTTTTGTAGTTTCTATTAATCGGTGTTAATGTACTTATATATATATATATATATATATATATATATATATATATATATATATATATATATATATATACACATATACTTGTAGTACGGGTAGATTTACTCACCCGAAATAACTGTTTTGCATAATTTGTATGTCACTTTAGGAAGATTCAAATTACTATATATTTATACTAAACTTTGTGTTTTGAATCATTATTTTTAAAAATTCAATTACATGATTTCGATTCTTAAAATGTATAAAATGTTAGGCTCACTATTTAAGGAAACAACTTAAATTAAAACAATATTGCCTTATTCGTGATTGGTAACTATTGATCAAAGTCAATGAAAATTTGATATATGGACATTTTCAATTATTATTTGTTGATTTTGACTCTAAACGGTCCTAACCACGTTACTTTCCAAATTTGAATCTAAAATTTATTTGCTTTTTTCTCCATTTTATTCTTTCTCAATATGATCTAAGATTTAGATCGGATTCTTACTCTGCCTGATTAGATCTCAATTTATAATAGCTGTTGATCGATAATATCGACATGCCAGTGTCGCAGACTTATGCATGTCTGTGTAAACAAATAAATCAGATATAAAAGCTCTATTTGATGTTGAGCACTTTTTATAAACCCGGTTTACATTTTTAGATTTCTACCCTGGGGATGTTTTTCCTGGATTAGTATATATATATATATATATATATTGTGTGTGTGTGTGTGTGTGTGGATGTGTGTGTACATATGTTTGTGTTTAATATGGGGTTACACTTAGGTATGCAATTACGCATATAACAGCAGCTGATTGATATAAATACCGAGAATTGTTTTGGGTTAATTGATAGAAAGTAACAATAAACGATTTTTTAGATGAACAAATTAAATAGTTCATTGTTCAGCGGGAAATCTACCTAATTGTCATATAGAAAAGCAGACAGCAAACCAACGTAACCACCCCTAAGAAGAGTTACTGTTCTACTTATCTGAATAATTTTGACTTGTGTTCATGAATTGTGCGATTAATTATCTATGTGTTTGTTATCGTCACTTTAACTAAGCCAATCCAGCGTGGTTTCGGTCATGCTCGTCAATCTTGCCGGGACTTAGTCGCGAATTTCAGGTTTAAATGGAAAAAAAAGAAAGACAACCCCAATCCGATCGCCAATCACACTAGGGCATGATACTAACATTTCCAATAACCCCTTAAGTTTTACTATATTTAAAGCTTTTATTCAGCGACTAAGTTCACACAAGATTCGGGGCCATGTTAAAAACTACGTATGCTTTTCTGACGTAAAAGTGACGATAATAAATGCATAGCTAATACATTTTACATCGGTACACCCTCATGAAAATTATATAGGTACGTAGACAAGTAATATTTCTTGTGTTGGTAACAGTTATTCTTTGTAAGTTGTTCACCCCTTCGTCTTGTTAACTATACTGCGAAATCGCTAAAATCAAAATAAACAAGGTATTAAATGAAATATAGATTGCCATCTATAAAACAGTGAAAATGAAAGTAAATAATTCATAAGTGTGTGATATTAGGCTGATTTTTACATAAATATTAAATTCCCCGATTGAAGGTCAACATTTTAGAAACATCACCCATTTTGGGGATTTTATTTCCATGAGTAGCTATTCCCATTCTGCCATGTGAATTTGTCATTGACTCCTCACTATTTTTCATTTTGCTCAGGATATTGTGTTACCTTAGTCTGGAATGTGATTTGTAATTTTAAAAGAGGGGTTTGCGCCGTTAATTTTTTCCGATATCTGTTCTTAGACAGACTTAAATTTCGTCTTAATTAAATTAGAAAATAAAATGAAGAATAAAAAAATATGGCGTGAAGATTCTATAATAACTTCATGAGAATGGCTGCTAGCACAATTGACTTTTTAATCATCGTTTATAGATGTGTTTTTTTAAATATCGAACCTAAGGTTGGTTGGATGTTAATAAGTGTATCATTTGTACTTTCAATGACAATGTGAAAATATTTCAAGAAATTGAATAACCGAATTGTACAGTGTGTTAGGAAAACCCTGAAGAAATATAAACTTTGTTCGGTGGCCATTTTACGAAAAACTGAACCAGTAAAAAGTAAAACAATATTTTCCAAAACTTATGATAATCTAAAACTTTAGATAATCAAACATAACATTCCGAAGAGTTTCAAAAGTATTTATAAAATGTAAGACAGAGTGGGTGATCCACGTAGAGTGCGTTGATCAATATTATAATGAAATATAGTTAAAGAAAATAAAAAATACAAACAACAAGTGCATTTGATTCGTAATTGTATACTTTTTGTCTCTTGACCGTTTCCTTGTTATTTGATAATTTAATAAATATTTTGTATTTTATTTACAACAATCTATATCTGTAAATATGCATACTTAAAAATATTTGCAATGTATATATTTTTAAATACATACTTTTAATTCATGATATCAACGTAGTTATAGTGGTAGCACGGCTAAATTCTTAGACTGAATTTGGTGCTGGAAAAAATCACGAAAATAGATTAATACCCATGTTTATGACGTGTTATAAGCCAGACTCAAATTTGCTTTCATCCTCCGCTACACAAGTAAAAATGGATTTAGCTTTTGGAGCCGGTTTCTGTAGGTACGCATAGAGAACCCTCTCACTATACTCGTTGCTAACAGTTCAACACGCTCAAGGTGTACGATACCTCTTTCTAGATGAAGACGTGTTGCTTAGTTATGGCATACTGAAGAATGAGTCTTACCAGAATTATGCATAGAGCACGACCAGTGTATGCTATTTACTTCAGAAAGGATCTCCGGATATAATAGACCCAACCCTACTTTTTCGTCATCCTTTTTGGTTGGTACGAAGGAGTTGCCTACACTCATACCCAGATTATTTGCATCTGTTCTGACTCGACCTGCTAATCGTCACTAGATAGCTTTTACAAAAGCCGTGTCAATAAGAGGCCCCTCTTGGTAGCCGAAACTCTCAATAAACATCAACCGTAATGAACGTAACATTTAGTTATTTATTGTTCAGGCATTTTATCCTAACCAGACCTAGGCAACCCCTGACTTTCGCATTCTATTAGGATTGAAACACATACTATATTGAGAAGATCTGCCTGATGTTCTAACCTTGGATACTATATTGGATGACGCATTAAATACTCCCGTAACCCTGTTTACATTTCTCTTGAATAAAATATACCATGCGTGTATAAACGTATGGGTATGTAAGGCCGACCATTCCTTTACAATTCTCATTCTGGTATTTCAGCCGACATCCATGTATCATCTATAATGTCATGGCAAACACTGAGATCGAATGCTTGAGAAATATATACGAAGCATATGGTCCCTAACAATTATTTATTAGTGTTTAACTACGAGAACAACAGACAATTCAACAAAATTAGCACATATATTGTATAACATACTTGTTTTTCTGTTTTTCTTATAGAAATTGCTTTAGAAAAGGAATGAAGCCAATTTATGTAAGTAACTAAAAACATACTAATTCAAGGTCAGCTCTAGCAATCGAAAAGTCTTAGGTGTATAGATTCCGATCCAGAAAAGATACACTATCCCTCCTTTTGTCAGAAACATCGCTCATGACATGTGAAGACTAAAAGATAAAATAAGGGAAGCGAGAGTTTCAATGCTGCCGAAAGAAAACCCAAGGTCCACTTTTATTGAAATTTAGAGGAACGTGCCAGACGTTTCCCTTTCTCCGTAGATTTGGTTGTTCCGATTTTTTTGTAAGTCTTCAAAGTTTGTTTTAAGATTCACATTGTAGATTATACAAACCTTTTCTAAAGAAAATACTTCTAAGATTTAAATTGTATTATATGTTTGACTAAAAATGCAATGTTTAGCGTTAATATTTTCATGGAAATGCATTTTTCAGACTCCATAATGTGTGTAATCTTTATATTATGGTAAACACAAATTCAGATTACAGTAAAAGACTATCTAATCCTTAGTTTTCTATATAACCTTTAAGTAACATTTTCTAAGTTGCTTTTAAACACACAGGTTTTATAAACTATTCTTTCAGACTGCACACTAGTAGAGATACCAAAAGTAGGGAATTATTTCTAGTAAGCATACATCACAACTGGAATCATCGAGCTAAAAGTGCAATTTATTATCATAATCTGAAATGGTCGCCCGGTTGTTGTATACGACACCAACATATGACGGTTTTATTATTACTATGTTAATTGACTTGAATCTTATAGATTAGCCAACTTTTCGGATTCAAAATCGCTACTTTATATTCTGATCTATTTACACATACTTTTTACTTGGTTGAGCAAAAACGGAGTTTATTTTTAATGTTATTAAGTGTAAAATTGTGTTTAATGTACTAACAAGGCTCTACTTATCAAGGAGTGTGGGTTACTCGAGGATAACTGTTAATAGGTGTGTCAGAAGGGCATAACATATCAACGTGAAGACTGGTAACAATGTCCGGCCAGAAATTTAGTTATTTAAGATGGCGGCTGAACATTAAACTTGAAAACGACCATTCTATAGTCAGTTTGAAAGCAACCGCGTGAAATGTTGTTCTACAGACGCGTACAATTTGGAAATAAACTTTTCTCGAAGGAGTTCTCTTTAGGTTCAGATACATCAAGGAAGAGAAACACATTGTTACAGTAATTGCAGATAGACGAGTTCTTGTTATAAAGTTTTTACAGAAGGAAATAAATATTAGAGATCAGTGAAACACCTACAGTGACAATAACGATAGAGTTAAGAAAGACTAGCAACGTCTCTTCTGTTTAAAAGAGGGTGTAGGGTAAAAAAGAACACATACTTTATAATTCTGTAGTTTTATTGTCCGTATTTGATGAATTGAATAACGAAAATTTTAAATGTGGTAAAGACCATCGTCATATCAACAATCAATTACATAGATAAAAATGTGCACTTACATATATAGAAAACTAGCAGAAATATCCGATGTTGATCGAGATTGAATTAGGATCACTATATATTTTTCACTATACTCCTAAAACTGTAATGCCTTCTTGATTTTTACTGTACTCATCATAACATTTTCACGTCTTAATATAGTCGAAAGTTGCTGAAATGTTTATAAACTCTATGAATTATACAGATAGTTTACCTTCAAATCGACTTCACTTATTTTGTGTTTTACGGATGTAATGCCCCATGGGTGACCTACAGATGGGGGTGTCGGTATTCAGCATATAGCAGGTAACATAGAAATACAGGACCACTTACATTGTCTTTCCCGGATAATTTCATACATATATAATAATAATAATCAGTACAGGATATACATGTAGCTTAAAAGCATGTTCGGCCCCACATAGCTCCCTTTAGGTTACGATGACACTAAGGGATTCCAGGCAACGTATATGGTCCTCTCCTGTCAAAGGCATACATATAATAAACATCCAATTAAATATGCTATATTTTAAGTTTTGAAAGAGTCATATTTTCATATCTCCTCTTATGGTGCAATTAGAGACCCTTCCATTGTCTTCTTTAGTGAATTTATAATGATATACCTCTTCAGATCTTATGTAGGTTATTAAACATTTCTTTCTGTAGGAACACACAAACATCACATACACATACACACATACATTGTATATTACAAGATTTAACAGCCTCCTAACACTTTAATAAGTAAATGATTTGGAATTATTATCCTATAATCTAAAAATTGCTGCATAGTCAGCATTTTACGCGTTTAGGCGTTCTAGCATCTGTTTTTAAAAATAATGATATATTAATGTAATTCTTATCATTGTGTGTACTCCTTAACTACTTAATAATATAATCTGTATACTCTCAAAAATATGTGTACATTAAAAAATCTACAAGATGATATTGTTTAAATTCAACTGGTTGTTTAAGTAGATTAAATATGAATGAAATATAAAAAAATGAATGAAGATAAACATATTAACGTTAATAAGGTGGTCGAATTAAAAAAAAATAGAGAACAATACTATACATTATCTAATATGAGAAGTCATGGACTCCGTCAGTCTTAAAAGGCAATATATACACCTGTATGAGTAGGCACGCGTGTAATTGTGAAAGAAAAGTTGTGAAATCTCAACCACCTCTTTCGTGAATAAGAACTGCTTGATTCCAGTGGCAAGAAGTCCAAGGCGATTGTAAAACAATACCGAGATAAGCACAGAGCACACGCAGCCCTGGCATTCCCAAATGGCTAACCATTTTAGTACTAACTAAGCGCAACATAGCTTAACTTTGGTGATGTAACGGACACCCGTGGATCAACCTGGTTATGCTGTATATAGTAGAAGTAGTAATAAAGTGGTACACTGCACAATAGTGTTTTGTGAATAACTGGGCAACAAATATAAAAAGGTAATGGAAATAGAAAAACATGTCAAAGTAAAAAATCTGTTAACTTAAGTCGTACCAAATAACAATGACTCCTATTTCTAATATTCCGAAGCATTTGCATAATTTATAGATACAGTATCACAGACGTGTAGCATTCAATTCTCGGTTATTTCTACTTATACTTGGAAGCGGACACAACACATGTGGTTAAGCCTCTCGTAATGTTTGTAATTAACATTATAATCAAAGAAACATACCCATGTTATCCATATATATATATATATATATATATATATATATATATATATATATATATATATATATATATATATATATATATACATATATATATATATATATATATATATATTTATGGATACACAAATCTGAAAAATATATACATGTTTATATATTTATGTTTTAATTGTTGAAGACTAACACCTTGTATTAAAAAAAACTCTATTAAAACATAATGTTCGCCTTACTTGCTATGACCCTAAGCAATCTAATGAAAAAGTGTATGTGGTGTATAGTGATAGAAGGGAAAATAGTTTAACCAATGAGATGCGAAAATGTTTACACGTAACTATTGTGTGCCCATACAAATCCATCGCTGACGCATACACACACGTCTACTTACACTAATCAATGTCGCAGCATGCAGGCAAACATTCTCTATTTTTAAACGACATTTTAAAAAATACGTTTCATATTCTTGTAAATAACTAAGAAAATATAAAACATATATATATATATATATTTTTACAATGTGAACGTTAATTCATATGTATGTGTATGTATTTCAAATAAAATATTACACATCATTCAACTCATGACCCAGATAATATAATGTTTACATATTTCTATGTATATATTATTATGTTTGTTGTATATTCCACTGAGAGTTGATGTTACAATTAGTGCGTATTGTTTCCTGTAATATGTATCAACAATACGAATGTATTAAAATAAAACCAAAAGATACAAGTCAGTATTTAAAAAAATATTAACATAATTATTTAATAATACAATAAACATTATATTTGCAATTAACCTTGCGAGTAACTATTATTATGTCGTATACAACCGTTTCATAAAATATTTAAAAAATGTGCATTAGTTTTAGTAAAATCTATAATATATTAATTCAAGAAATGAATTTAAAAAATCATAGGTAATTAGACGTAAGACACATAAGTGTATTTTGACGTCGGTTTTGTTACGTATATACGTATGGTGTCCCTATTAAAATATATCGCTCCATTATATAAAGGATTCGTCAATCCACTATTTCATTAAAATTATTCAATCATAATTTGTAAAAAAATAGTTCAGTAATATCTAAGATCGGTGGCTCATGAAGGAATAACACAAACAATTTTATTTTTCAATTATAACAAAACATCTTTAAATTAATGAATCTGTATCCATTTTTTATTCCTTCTAAGAAACCTAATAATATCCTGCGCGGGAATATTGCAATGGTAAATCTTTATGGTAAAAAAATATATTGAAGAATCCTTTTTATCACATGAATAGAATTATGCATTAAAAAATAAATGATCAAATCGTGTACAATGAATGCATAGAAAAGTGAATTGCAAACACAATTATTAGAGTTGTCAGATTGAACACATGGGATGCAACTCTGGAACAAGAAATATAATAAACGTTTTACATCATCTTTTCTTGTTGCTTGTTTGAGTTGAGTTATGTTTAATTTTACCCAATACATCTTTGCTTTTTTATTTCTCTTGATAAAATCTGCTTTTGTCGGAGCATTCTGCTTTATTTCAAACATCTGCACATTTTCATATAATCCAATTTATTTGAGGATATTTTCTGTTTCTTTTCCTTTTACTTCATGCGCTGTTTCTTTAAACTGATATTTTCATTCAGCATCATCTTCCTTTTTCCTCACGATGATATGTGCTATCTGATGATCCTTTCTTGATCGGAATTCCGTGAACGAGAGTATTGATATCTATATTGACTATGGAATCGGTTATATTGAGTGTGAATTCTGTTTTAAAAATGTAAAAGCACTTGCGGGTATGACCTTTTTTTCGATGCATTTCTCCCACCCTAATAAAAATTCACAAACACTTCCCCCTCTTTTTGACCCAGAGCCATCTACATCCATTTCATTCTTTGCCACTGACTTCTCTCAGCCCGCATCTTGGTCCTGCGCTCCCAGTAGTGGCTACTGTTGTGTTCTGGTTATACGCTGAAAGCAAGAAGTGATACGAAGCAATGAGAAACAGAGGTCAAAGCAAGGACAACAATCAACAACGTGTTACTTGTAGTTCGCCCGGTCGATCAAGAGAAGTGATGACGTGGCGGAGTTGTTTATATATACAATCAGAAAGAACAAAGGGGGATAATTACAGATTACTATTGTTATGGTGCAAGGGAGACAACTGTTGTCATTTCCAAATGTACGATTGGATATTACACCTCTCTCTTTCTCAATTAAATGTACGCGTGCTTACGTATGGTAAGAGGAGGGAGTTCAGTCAAGGTATGTTTCACCGATTAACAATTGTCTCAGTCAAGGAGGAATCGTTTTCTTTTCTGTCCTTTTTTTTCTTTTTTTTTTAAATACACAATTGCAACTACTTACGTCGTCTGCAGGATGGGGGGAGGGAATCGTCTTTCGATTCTTCAGAATCAGAATCTGTTTCTTCTTCAGGGGAGCTGACGGAATTTCCAAGACAGAAATAGAGACTTTACTCACTCATCTAACTATCTGATATAGTCCTCAAGGCGTATCGGCGGGAGTCGTTTCCGTGTTGGATTACGTCTTACCACTGGTGGATTATGTTTTGGTATGGGCGGAAAATGCGTCTGGCCTTCGTGTCTGGAGTCAGAGTTTTCCTGTTGTGGATATGAGTATAACTCATCTTCAGAGTCTGATTCTATGTTTTCTCTGGGAAGATTATCTGGACTTATCCGCTTAAAGTGAGAGGAATTCCGGGTAACTTGGTAGTCATCTCTTTGTGCTGTCACCATGCTATCCTTTATGCCGATAATCGTCAGTTGATTCGGGTCGAATGGTGGGGATAGCGTGTTGAGACGTTTCTGCTTGACAAGTACTTTGTCACCTAGGCAAAGAGGAGAGGCCTTTGTCTTTCTTTTTGTGTCGGCATAGATCTTCATTTTCCTCTTCCCTCGTGCATCATTCTCCGCTATGTGAGTGTGAATCGGCTTTGACATGGGTTCTTTCAGAACAGCAGGTATGCCGATTTTCATCTTCCTTCCAGTGAGGGCTAAGAATGGAGAAGTTTTGGTTGTACTGTGGGGGGTTGGCCCTGTATTGCCTTAGAAAATGGACTAGTTGGATTTTCCAGTTCAGACCCTCCACAGTGGAGGCGCGAACATACTTGTTTAGTGTTCTCATAAACCGTTCGACCTCTCCATTCGCCTCTGGCCACGCAGGGGTAACTCTTCTGTGGCGGAATCCTGCTTGAGTGGCAAAATCCTTGAATTCTTGCCCTTGGAAGGGGGGACCATTGTCAGTCTTGACAATATCGGGGTATCCTTGTCTGGCAAAGATTGCGTCAAGGCGGGGAATGACCACTTTTGCTGATGTCGAGGGGAGTATCTCTACTTCTGGGAACCTACTGTAGTCGTCGATGACGACCAGTACATAGTCTCCAGAAGGGAAAGGACCTGCGAAGTCCAGGGAGATTTCAGTCCATGGGGCAGCAGGGAGTGGTGTGGTGCGTATGGGCTCACGGCGTTATGATGTTGAGTTGGTAGCTTGACAAGGGATGCAGTTGCGCACTGTCTCCTCCACCAGCTTGTCAATTCCATGGAACCAGACCTTTTCCCTCATTAGCTGCTTCGTCTTAACAACGCCCTGGTGTGTGTGGTGGGCTATGTCTACGGCTCTCTTCTGCAGGGTGGACGGGACCACCAGGCGGTGACCTCGAAGGATGAGACCATCATATGCAGATAGTTCATCTTTGACATGTGCGAGACAGGATAACTGCGGGTCGTTCCATTTTCCATCTGAAAGTGCAATCATCACTTTCTGTAGCAAGGGGTCTTTTCCCGTGGCTAGCTTCATCTCTTCGAGGGTGATCGACTTAGGTATGGCATGGTGAGCCACGTATCTTATATACGCCTCAGCTGAATTGTCCCTCTCGGGTTTGTGGTGAGGATGTCGGCTGAGGTAGTCGGCGGGGTTCTGGTCATCTTTTCCCGGCCGGTATACCAAGCTATACTCATATTGCATGAGGCGTAGGCGCCATCGTTCGATTCTGGATGTAGCTGGTTTGAGACTTTTTACAATACCGAGAAGTGGTTTGTGGTCAGTGGTGATGGAGAACCTTGACCCATACAAATAAAGATGAAAATGCTCAGCAGCGTATACAACGGCTAGCATTTCTCTCTCCGTCTGCGAGTATCGCTGTTCCACATCTGTGAGAGCACGGCTGGCATAACACAAGACCTTTTCTGTCTTGTGTAAGCATTGCCCCTAGTCCAACGGGGCTCGCGTCTACCAGTATGTTTGTCTCCTTGTTCTGATCGAAGTAGACCATAACTCCAGCTCCAGTCAGGGCCTTTTTTAATTTTATCACTGCCCTCTCTTCTGTCTCTGACCACCTCCATTCTCTATCTTTTCTTGTGAGTTGTCGGAGTGGCTCGGTGACAGTGGCATAGTGCGGGATGAACCTGGCCACATATTGGACCATGCCCAGGAATGAGCGCACTTCTCCAACGTTGGTGGGCGATTTGCAGTTTGTAATTGCTGCTATTTTGTCTGGGTCTGGTGACACCCCTTTTTCGCTGAAGGTATGTCCAAAAAAAGTTATTTGTTTCACCGAGAAAAGGCACTTTTTCCTGTTTAACCTGGCCCCGGCATTCTGTAGTCGTTCCAGCGTGGACCTCAAACTGGCATCATGTGAGGCTTGGTCACGTCCATAGACGATAATGTCGTCTGAGAGGTTTTTGACTCATGGAATGCCCCTCAAAAGATCCGCAATGGCCTTTTGAAATATTTCAGAGGCTGCATTTACTCCGAACAACAGTCTCTTGTATCGGAATAGTCCAGCATGTGTGGTGAACGTGGTGATGTATCTGCTGGACTCCCCCAGCTCTAATTGGTGGTACGCGCTCGACATGTCCAGCTTGCTGAACACCTTTGAGTGGTTTAAATCTGCAAACAAGTCATCCACGGTCGGCATGGGATGTTTGACCCTTTGTATGGCTTCGTTTGCTTTTCGCATATCTATGCAGATTCGCACGCCACTCGGTTTTTTGGGGACTATCACCACGGGACTTACCCAGGGGGTAGGTCCAGTAACATCATCAATTACGTCCATCTCCTTGAGGCGTTTTAATTCCGACTCGACGTCCTTCCTCACGTGAAAGGGTATTCTTCGTTGTCTCTGTGTCACCGGTGGGATCGAAGTATCGATGTGCAGCTTAACAGTGGGTCCAGAAATCTTTCCCATCTTTCCGTCGAATAATGAGGGGAATTCATCTGGGATAGATGTTGCCACATTGAACGTAAAATTAAAGGATATCATATCCAGTGCTTCAGCAGAGTGGGCACCGAGTAGATTTTGTAAATCGTGCCCGAACAAGGGGTTTTCATCGTTGATGACGAACATTTTTGCTTTGCAGCGTTTTCCTTTAAATTCAATGGGGGTATTGATGAATCCACGGACTGGCATGGCTTTTCTGGACCGATATGCAAATATCTGTGTGGCAGTGTTGTGTATTTTCGGCCTGTACTGGAGACCGTCGTACGTGCGTCCAGACATTATATTAACACTGGCACCGGTATCCAAAACGAAGGTCACTGGGGAGTCATTAACGAGGATGGTGGCTGTTGGTGCTTTTGTCGACGTGGGAGTTTTTATTGTGTAGACAGACTCATCACTCGACGTAGAAAGGGATTCTATATCATTTCGATATGAGTAAGAAATTTGTCTTACCGGTTTCGAATTACATACTTTTGCAAAGTGGTTCTTTTTCCGGCAATTTCGACATTCTTGACCCTTCGCTGGACACTTCACATGTGTTGCTGAGTATCCACAGTAGTGGCAGACACGTCCGGCGTCTTTGCCACGTGGCTGGGTCCTCGGAGTAAACTGGCGATTACTGCCTTGTGTGTGTCCGTAGTTGCGTTTTTCGTCGGTATTTTTTCTTTCTTTTTCGCTGCGTGTGTACTGCCTGCTGTCTCGTTTATTGTTATGTGACGACAGGGCATTAACCACCTCTTCCCGTTCAATGTCTGCGGCTCGTGTGCGAGCTAATTCAATTGCTCTGGCCTCGTCTAGCACTTGTTTGAGCGTGGAGTTGTCTCGAAGTGCCCTTCGTCTGACCTTAGAGGATGAACAGCCTTGGACGATCTGTGCGAGTATCTCCCGATCTGTATCCATGAAGTCACACGTGGACGCTAGTGTCCTCAGTCTCACATGAAATGAGTCTAGATTTTCGTCAGCATTTTGCGATGCGCGTCGAAATTTGAAGATCTCATAAGACATATTTCTTTGCGGTGTGAAATAGTCGGTCAGTGAGTTCTTTGCTACTTCGTATGTGTTTGGTGTCGTGTGATCCGTTTCGACGGTTGCATCAACGCCTTTTTGAATATCCGTGAAATTGTGGAAAATATCAAAAACTTCGTCACCTGCAAGGTGCAGCAAACACGCTTTTTTTCTACGGTCTTCTTGAATGTCTAAAGCCACGAACACATTCTCAAGTTTCTCCAACCACTTTTGCCAACGATTTGCGTTAGTACTCGGATTTTCGTGGACGCTAAAACTTGGAAAATTGGGTATTCCGTTGTAAGACATTTTTTTTTTTTTTGTAATTAAAAAAAAATTGGATTTTTTTTTTTTTTTTTTAAATTTAAATTAAACGTTAGCTCGTGTGTTCGATTACTGTGAGTTTTTTCGTTTGAATTCTCGTCGCCAGTGTTGTGTTCTGGTTATACGCTGAAAGCAAGAAGTGATACGAAGCAATGAGAAACAGAGGTCAAAGCAAGGACAACAATCAACAACGTGTTACTTGTAGTTCGCCCGGTCGATCAAGAGAAGTGATGACGTGGCGGCGTTGTTTATATATACAATCAGAAAGAACAAAGGGGGATAATTACAGATTACTATTGTTATGGTGCAAGGGAGACAACTGTTGTCATTTCCAAATGTACGATTGGATATTACAGCTACTACTTTTTCTCATTATATCATCATGTCAACCCTATATTTATATGTATTTTCATTACATTTATCTTAAAATAATCATCCTGACGAAAGTCTTACAAATAAAGACGAAACGTTGATGAATACATAAAAAACAACATCTTTTGTAAGATCTTTTGCATAGTAATCTAATAACACTCACAAACATGCTTTGTTATTCCTTATTTGCATATGTGATTTTAAACAGCTTCTAATAGATTACTATTTTATAATATACATTTTCGATTTGCAATTTAATAGTTCTTATATAATAATTTCGGCTATAGTAAAACGCATTATTTTACTATTTTTGGTGCGGTGATACATTACGTCTATATAAATAAAGAAGACCCCGATTTTCCAGTTTAATTACAGTCACTACAGCAAATTATCCGAACACTTCCAATGCAAATCTTTTCTACTCATCACCTACATCAATGTTTAATGCTTGTTTCTACGTAAATAGTCGACCATTTTTTCGAAATATAAATATTATTACATCCATTCCGAGATATTGTCCTCGCCCATTCTTTATCCAGTAGAAATTACTTTGCAAACACAAGGTAATCCAGAATGCATGACGAAGACTACAAAATAACCATGATTATCAGCTCCAAAAAAAAACACTAACTGTTCAATAAGACTACATATGTATTCGTTATTAGACATTTTAGCTTACTTCCTATTTTAACTTAATTCTTTCCTTTGGCTGACGTGATGATATTATATTTACTTATTTTAAAAAATAACACGATTATTTAATCTTTTAAACAAATATCTCCGACACACGTTCTAACTTAGCGCGTGATACAAGAATATCGGAATGATGGAATGTCGGATTTTACGTCAGATATTTCGAACCGTTTGCAGTAGTGAGCTATGTCGTACATCTTCTCTCAATAAGGAAAATCAAGAACAAACGTGTCAACATCTTCCGGATGTTTTACGTAGACGGTCGAAACATGCCGAACAAAACTCGGTGTAATCGTTTTTAAATTTGCACTAGTAACACATATGTTTACATTATTTTTTGTTGAGCGAGGAATAAAAACAATATGTATTATTTGCAATCTTAAAATAGTCTACTGCTAATTATTACGCTCTTCAATTTGTTATATTTTTTATTGATATCCGGCAGGAATGACGTGTGGCAACACAACAATATAAGCATAATTTCGTGTGGCAAAATACAATATTTGCATGAATACAGTTCTGTCCACGTGGATTATTTTTTCCGTCACCATTTGCAATGACTGACTATTTATGGATGAATCGTATTTTAATCACGTACATCACTTCCTTGAAAACGCAACTTTACACTTGTTAGTGTGTTCCTTTCCCTACTAAAAGAAGTCTCTGTGTTAAGAAACATACGTGTATGTAAGAAGAGGTTGTATCCCTGCAATAAGGACCGACGGTTATAATTATTATTGTCTATTTTATCCGGGCCACGCAACTGCCCGGGTCCTTCTAGTGTTTAATATTTTTCTAATTATTGTCATTTTATTTTTTTATATTGTTGTTGTTATTATTATTATCACATTATTGTTATTATTATCATTATTATAATTGTATTTATTATTATAATCAGTATTATTAGTAGTATTATTATCATCAGTACTATTATTAGTAGTATAAAGAATATATATATATACATGTGTTTAAAATATAGATTGAGATAATTGTCGCACATGTAAAATTAACGTACAATGAAGCATATTGCTGGTCTATTCTAGGACAGTTAATAAAAAGATTTGATATGCGAGTAAATTCTGCACGTCATCAGGGGCGTATATACTTTTTTAAGCGATAATGGTTTTTTTATCACTTTCCAGTGAGAATAAGAGTGATAGGTGACACACATTTAATAAATAACCATAACAATCTAGAAGGGCTCAAAATTGATGAACATTGTACGTTCAATGTATTCACCAAACTTATCCTCCAGTCAAAATTCTGAAATAATTATAATTGTTATTTTCTTTTTCTTTTTGCAAAGATTTCAGAGTGTTCGCACGTGATCGACTAAAAAATAACATCTCATTATAGAGGGGGTAATTGTGTTAAAAGTGTTATAGCTTACGTCTCATCCTATTAACTTGTTTCCTCAAAACAGCAGAGTAAGACACATGGTCAGTGTTTAGTATAGGCAAATATTCTCCCGAAGAACGGGCACTCTATATTAGGACTACAATAATGATTGCCGCAGTTTAGAAACAAGTTATATTTCACTAAACGGAAACACAAAGATAAAGTGTAGCACTAGAATTGATACTACACTTGTAATTATTTATTTGCTAAAGAAGTACAACATATAGCATGGCGTAAGGCCATCAAAAGTTTAGTAAACGGCTGAGTCGTTTGTCATTCTCTATCTTACACTATCTATCTTACTCTTAACTAGAATCATTTCACACCATACTACCATGGCATATTATTTAAAATATCGCCAATTTGTTGGAAATGTAATATTATATATATATATATATATATATATATATATATATATATATATTTATATATATATATATATATATATATATATATATATATATATTAATAATACTAATATATAATTAATCTTAATGATGTTAATTAATTAATGTTGATTTAATCTAGAAAAATGGTATCCATAAGATGGATGTTAATAAACAAAAGAAGAGGGGGAGAGTGGCTAAAGCGAAGATAATAGATTCCGGTTTAGATACAGGTTACGGTAAAAACAGTGATAGAAAATGTAAAATAGAGAGGTCCCTTTGCAAGGAAATTAAAAGTATTTACATATTTTTGTAAAAACAATACTCTATCCCTAAATGAAGGACTATTTAAGCACGTGCTGCGTTTGATTAAAATATATCAGAATAAACCTTATATTAACGCAGCTTAAGGATAATGAGAGCAAATCGTGGTTAAACGCGCAAATTGAATGGCCGGATATATGATCCGTTTTCTCACAGCTTATCTTTATATTCGCAATATGTACATTACGAAAGATGTACCCCATATGTTGTTGCTGCAATGTCGTTCAACGTAGGCGGGTTTATTCGAATTCTTCCGTGCTCTGCAATCAATTAACTACACGTGTACGATATTGCCGACACATGGACGGCGGTCGTGGGAACAGTAGCACGAACTAACTTACCAATTGTGATTCCACCATCGAATGCCAACTAGCTGCGGAACTGTGAACCCAGCCATCTCATCGTTGTTGGCAGCTCTTCAGTTTTCCTCTGACAGATTTTTGCCACCCAGGCAGAAAAAATAGGAAATGTTTCATCCCGATGTGTCACTTTTTGCTCCTTGTACTTATCAAATGTGTATCGATTCACAATTCAATCAACTAGTATTTACAATTCTCGATTAAAATACAGAGATGTAATATCTACAAACGACGGAAGCAAATTATTACTTGCAAGAAAATATATGTGAAAATATGAGAAATACTACCGTTCTCTTTTGCCTATGGCTGAAAAACAATGTAATAATTCAATTAGTAAGTTGATCTGTTTTTAAGGAAAATATCAAACCATGTCAGTCAAATGGCAAATCAAATTATTGAAGTTTGACAAAAGATTGTTCGTCTCTTCATTCATTTGTGAAGTGGAAATAATCGATTTTTTTGCACAACGTAAACAAAGACGCAGACTGTAGCATTGACTTTAACTTAAAACCGCACACAATGCAAATAAAACTAAGAAACAATTAAACTAATTTAATATAGAAGAGCCATAGACAGCTATCACAATGCAAGAAGTAAAATGGTGCTGCTGCTAAGAAGGACAAACACGAATTGATTCAAAGATGTCTTTAGAAAATCTTACTTGGTCATTCTCAACTCCTACAGAGTGTACAAAATCACTACCTTGTTGTCCTCTTTATGGACCCTCTATTTATTTTCTGGTATTTGTATAACTTCATGTGCCCCTCAATATTTACATTATTCACAATGCTCCAAGCAGACTACATAACCTTAGTCAAATAACGATACAATTCCTAGTATTCTACATACATTACACTATTTTAAAAATCGTTACGGATGGCCCTGTAAATCTGTAAGCTAATTGTTTGCATTCCCTTAAAATACAATTAGTATCATGATAACTCTTGCTAGCACATTTTTATGAAAATCAGATTAGAAAAAATAAAACCGGCTGTTATTGTTTAGATCTGAATATGTGTGTTTGCAGAGCTAGTAAAATCTAAAGTATAAAAACCAACATCCCAAATTAGTATGTTTCTTATTTATATTTACGTACCAGTTAAATAGGGAGGGCCTGTTGACGAGTGGTTATAGGACTTGTCTTTGGGCTGGACGACCCGGGTTCTATCCCACTCACGGCATGCGGATTTTCGGGTCTGAAAACTCCCTCTGTCCACCCAGCAGTAAATAGGTACCTGACTAAAACTCAGGGAAAGTTTAAAGCAGCGGAAGAAGAGGGATGGGCTCCGCCTTCCATATGCTGTGCCCTAGACACGGTGATTCTTAACAAATCACCGCCGCTACGGCTATGGGCAGTGTGCGATGTCGGCAACGGCACTCGTGCGCGTCCAGGCTATGCGATTCTTACCTTTACCTTTTTTACCAGGTAAATAACATGTCAACTTTAGATGATATTTTCTTGGTTTATAAAATATCATTCTTATCAATCGGTGGTTGAAAAGGTTTCTTTTACTTATTGAAGGAAAGTAGCTCTGGTTTTGCGGCATTAAAAGTTACCATCTATTTGTTTACCCCAATCTACTACAGACTGGAATTCATTTTCGAAAAATTCAGCCATCGCCTCAGATATGTACGCGTCGGTTTTGCCAACATGACTAAAGTAGAGTGTGGTGTGTTAAGCAACAATCCCTTTCTCAGTATCAATGACATAAGGGAGGACATTTATGAAAATCAGGAGCAGTACAGGTTTAAGGATTGAGCCCTGGGGTACACCAGAATGTATGCCATATTGCTTAGATGAACGGCCATCGAGGACCCGTTGGATCTTTCTTTTTGTTAGGTACGATTTAATTATATTAAATATTTTTCGAGTAATACCGTATGAGTACAGTTAAAGGAGAAGCCCTTAATGACACACCTTGCCAAAAGCCTTGGATATATCAAACGCTACCGTCCTAGATTTAGTGGTCTTGTTCAGTCTATGATATATGCGTTCAGATGACCGTTAGGATAACTGCGGTAGATCGCGTTTATCTAAATTCGTATTGATGATCAGAAAAATGTCAGCATCAACTAGGTGCCGGATTATCGCTAGATAGATTGATGATTCAAAGATTTTAGCAAAGATCGGGAGTATACTGATTCGGTGGTAGTTTAGAAAGTCAGTTCATCTCCAGAATTATGAAATACTGATACATATATTGCGTTGTTGTTGGTTTTCTAGAACTATTTGACGTTGCTACTGTTCAGGAAATTAGAGGACACGTCGAATATTATATGTTATTGAAACTTTCAGTAAATGCAGAGCAATTGTTGTTCTAATTCTAAGATGTTCGTATTAAGTGCTTAACTTTTGAAACATTACAATTTAAAAATATAAGAAAACGTGTTACCAATAAAATGGAATTTATATCTATATTCTCATGTAGTGTAGATGTTTTACAATGATGGTTGTAAAAACGCAAAACGATGGAAAGTACCTTTAAATCCGTACAAAGTGATCAACTGATTTTTTAGACAGATATTTGAACTATGTAAAGTTGAAACTGAGTGGTTTTATAATTGTGATTTGCATTCATTCAACACTTTGAATTGTTTAGTTTAAATTCGGAGCGCCAGTATACATATGAACGTAGAATCTGAGTCCATACTGTTATGCAAATGAGTATTTTGTGAGTGTTGCCATATAGGATACTGCCAAAGGAAATAACTTTGCTGATGTTCTGCAATACTCTATAAATTCTGCGTTTTTTTAAGCATATTTTGTAAATAATAGTAATTTTCTATTTTCACCTCAGCAGTTATCCCCTTTTGTTAACAATAACGAGCAATTATGTCCCTTGATTTCTGAAATAATACCATTTGATCGGCCTAAAACGCAACACCTAACTATTGCAGGCTTGATGTAAAACTACTTTGTTAACTCTCTTTTGAATGTCATCATTGTTTATTAAACACGTTACTTATTATTTAATTGACTGCGACGACTTTGGTCTAAACAATTTAAGGGACCGTTTATTTTCCCCTGACGTTTAATAACTGTTTAATTATAGTTGCGCTGCTTGAGCCGTAAACTCCCATAATTCTTCAATTATTTTTCATGTATCATTGCTTATTTTACTACACATATTATCCTTAATGTCTAATCAACTAATCAACTAGACCGTTCTCTTTCGAAATCACTTTAATATTTATTTTTTAATGAGTATTTACCATTACTTTGCGATGATACATATGTTTCATTATTTTTTTTTATTTTTTCAGTAATTAAAGATAAAAAACGGACGATAACTGTTTTCACGAATTTATGGATTACTTGCGTAAAAATACCAGCTTAATTACACGACCCAAGCTCGTTTTAGAATAATTATACTAAAATGGTTACTAGATAAAATTAAAACGAGCCCAATCTTAAATGGACACAATGTATTAAATAACATATTGTTATGGGGTAAGTAGTGAGCATTCATATTAAATGAGTGCCGCTATAGACTGATAACATATTGCTGTTTTTAGATGTTTAAAATGTCTTACTATAGTAATTACTGTGTTACTCTATTATTAGAGGGATTCATCAAGCAACGAACTATTGGAAAATTCGAAGTCGTCAGTACATTATGCAGTACAGATCCACACGCGATTATAATTCCTTACTTCTAATATAATTTGAGTAAGTGAATTAGAATATGTACATATTTTAACATGTATATATCTTGTCAGCACCTTTCCTTGATACATGTTTTATTAAACAGAAGTTACAGTTCCGTTTTTGTTTTTTTATCCAATGTTCCGAGTTGGCAGGATAACGATCTTATGTTGTACTCCAGTGCGATGAGAACTTACAATAGTCGATTAGATTTCTGAATATAATTAATTAGTAAATATCATGGTTTAAAGTTATTTCAAGTAGTTTACGCTTTTCTATTATTCAATAAATAGGAAATAACAAAAAGCAGTTTAAATGTAAGAGATTACTTTGAGAAAATATATTTCGAACGGACAATTACCTGCTGACTAAATTTTCTAAATTGCCCGCTAATAAATCTTTACACTATTCCTATTTTATTTAATCTTGTTTGTTATGCTTTTAAATTCCTACTTCTCTTACGAAAATGTTCTACGAAACCTTACATATCAAGCATATATTTGATATATACACAGTAGAAACACATAGTTTTTTATAGAGTAACTATCATATACTAACAGAGGTTTCCCAGAAAATAGATCGTAAAAAGAACTAAAAACCAACTTCATAGACAACTGTGTATTTGCTATCTCTAATCGGAAGTGATTATATGATATTTTGATGAGTTGCATAAACGGTAGATCCTAGTAAGTATATGTTTATTTATCGTTGTTTGTTCTTGCGCAAACTGATTGTGAAGTGTTTTTAAAAAAATATCATAGTTAACCTCAAACAGGGCAGAACGCCATTCTATACCTAAGCGGCTACCGAGAATTAGTGAAAAAGTTTGACGGTCACCCTGAGTTTGGAGATGTGCAACGAGATGTATGTTCACATTAGTTTTACATTTCTGCAGTTTTGTACAGACTGGGAAGCATCTACCAGGGTGGGAATTCCAGATGCCGGCAACACGAGGAAATAAACTATTGGAGTCTGGAGACCCCCACAGTAGTCTTTGCTCACCCCATCCTTCCATTTTTCCCCACTAATTTTCTTCAACATTCATTTTTATTCTCCAACAAGTACGGACGCCACCCAGTAGTGGCCATTATTTCATTTTATTTTTCCTCCCAATATGTCTACCCTACATACATCTGTGCTTGCATGACATTTTCTCTCTATATTATCATCCTGATGAAGTCTTATAAATAAAGACGAAACGTTGATGTACACATAAAAAACATCCATTTTTTGGTTTTCCTTTTTCATTTTCCCATATATATATATATATATATATATATATATATATATATATATATATATATATATATATATATATATGTATGTGTGTATGTATGTATTATACATATAATATAACTATGGTATGTGTATATATATATTATATTTATATATATATATATATATATATATATATATATATATATATATATATAATTACTTCATTTGTTCGATTACTTTGTTCTCCCTTCAGTTTTGCAGTCTTTCAAGTGCAACATTTCTTTTTGTTTTTATATACTTTTTAAAATTTAGCACGTCTTATTGTAAAATAGATCAGCATACATTTCTGATTTTTTTCAATTAAAAATTATTATGTAAATTTCCTTATTTTATTAGTCTATTAAAACACTTGGGATGCTTTCGCTAATGCCATTCATCACATTCCATCCGAAGGTTCTTGTTTCCGCAAAAAGTCCCTGACGAAGTTGGTGGTTTCATCGGCCGAAACGTTGTGGATATATAAGATTATAAGAATAGTAATTCCAATAATCCAAATGTTCCTAAGGTAAAAATAACCCATTTATTTTAGTAATTGTTTTTTTTTATAAACTCACTTTTAGCTGTTGGAGGCTGTTCACTCTAAAATGATTTTCATTTACGTTTCTTACTAATGGTGGTGCCATCCTCCTAATTCTTTTGCATTAATATCGTGATATATGTCTTTAATAGCGAAACAAAACACAAGAAAGTACATGGTTAAATAATACGTTAATGTTGAGACCTAGAATATATAGAGTTAAGCTATTTATCTATGGAACTCCAGAACACAGATAAGCTAGTCTTTAGTAAAATATTTTATTTGACATAACATACTCCTGTTATATTCGGTTCAAAGTATAAAACAGACAATCATTATTAAAACTAACTTGACTTCATTTCATGAGCTTTCTAAATACTGATATTAATATGTCTTAAACAAAAAGACTAGAAAATAAACGAGAGTACGGGAAAGATTAGCAAACTCCATTAAGAGGGGACACATGTTACTTTCCACATGAATATCAACGCGAGTAATTATTCGATCGATTTCACTCTAATGATGTGACATTCATGCGATGAAATAAGACAGATGAAGCGAATCAAATGACATTTTTCATCGATTAATGAATAAACACACACTTGGATATACATACATGCACACACAAACACATGAATGTATAAGATAAAACTAAAAGATACAGTAAAGTCAATTAAAATGTTACACAGAAAAGTGAAGACAAATGTTTGTGTTGATCGATATTTCGCCTCAAACTTTAAATTAGACTTTTTCAATACACATTTTACCCTTAATATATGAAGTATTTTTTTAATTTAAATGATTTTTTGGTAGAAATAAAATTACAAAACGTACGCATCTTCTTTAATAAATTTAAGTTAAGCTCTGTTCGACGAGTTCATCATACACAGTCAATAAGCTCTACCTAAGGTTAGGAAAACGTTTGTTGAACAATCTAGACTTCCTACTGTCTGTGGTCTGCTTTCTTAACGCACAAGTTGAACTTAATTCTCGGTTTTTACGTGATAATTTTCCGTCGCTGGAGCTGTAGATTTCGGAAAAAAGTTTTGCAATTTTCAGAATACGCATGAAAATGAGCTTCATTAACACCGTGGTATATTGCTACTATAAATTAAGTAACCACATGAATTGTTACCTTTTCTATAATATTTCGAATCACTTGCCTTTGTTTTCATATACTGAATTACTTTTCTTTGTCCCAAACACTATTTATGCGTACATATAGGCAATAGAGAGAAAACAAGCATGATACTATTGATTATTAGACTAATATAACTGCGAAAAGTAACTACTTGTTATCACATGGCTGTGCCCCTACGTACAGATGAAAGTAAACTATATAGACACGTGTTTGTTCGATAGTGTAACAGGTAGTGGAGGGAGGCGAAAGACGAACATATTCACCGGCGGAGAATATCCGACTGTTATCAAGTTCAAAATCAATTTTCTTATCCGGAGCTAATTGGCGTTTTCCGATCAGTAGAATCATCTTATGTTACCAGGGGAAACAGATTGAACTCTCCGGTCGGTCGCTTCAAATGAAGATATTTAAAAATCAATATGGCTTAATTCGGCTTTTTCAATTCTGAAGAGTAAATCGAAACGGCCTCGCTTGGCTTATTTCCGACGCCAATTATCGGAGACAGTTCCAATAACTTCTGACAAAATCAAACGAATTCTAATAAACTTGAAATATGATTTGTATGGAATTCTCAAAAACTAAATTGCACTAAACAAAAATATAACAAAAAAAAAAAAACTTTTTTTTTTCAAAGTTGTAAGAAAAATATGTATGTAGTGTTCATATACATAAAGTTTAACCGTGTTTTAATGAACGAGTTCGTTAAAATAAACCACATTATCGAAATATGTACATCTATTTGCTGTAAAGTAGTCTGTAAACGTATCGTATATCTCTCACGAATATGTTATGTTAGTAAAAGTACATTTTTCCATAGACATTGTATACAAACATATTTCAATAAGAGTAAGGCTAACCTAATTAAGAAAAAACAGCCATACAATGGTTAAAACAGCAAAGAAACAGTAGTTGTCATTATCAAAAGACTAAATTGGAAATTCTAACAAGCCATAGTTCAACTGAATTAAAATCGCTATAGCAACACCTTTTGATTGTAGCGGGCTAGCGACTCATACTTCGACAAAGCTTAACATTTTAATGAAACCTTTCTGAAACGAAACAAAAATACAGAAGCTAGGAAGAAGTAAATTAACAGACATTCACGCTCTTTCAGAGTTCCAGACACCTCGAGCTACGTGTGGTGCGCTTACTGTCTGTAAGTTAGTAGTTTTATAACATCAGTGTTGCCGCTACATACGTTGTTTCCTCCATGGAACTGACTTTTACTTCAACCGATACACAAATAAACTAAGACATTACAAAAATAACCATCCGCGATTTTTTTTTACAGAATCAGTTATTTTTAAACAGTAACTGAAGAAATAGTATGTGTTTCATATAAGCTTTTATAAATATTTAGAGGTACCCCTATCATATTTATATATATGTATATATATATATATATATATATATATATTTTTTTTTTTAATTTATATATTAAAATTATTTATTTTCATTTCTTAAAATTGTGATCATTTAATCTATACAACCATACACAAAGGCATGTCCTGTTCATACGTGCGTTATCATCTGTTACTCATATTTATAAAATAGATCATCCGATCAGTAAATATTGTGATAAGTGTAGAATATGATGTCGCTAAGGTAAAATTCGACTCATCCGTTATAAAATATATATTTCTTAAACACCATGATCAGCTCCAGTCCATTAGAACAGTACGATTATGTATGTATATATGTCACCAAGTTAACTTTGTTTTATTGATTTCAAAACGATACAACTTTTAATAAATACGTTTCAAAAACTGGCATTCGTTTTATTGGTTAAAACTATATTGACCTGACAAGTATTTCCCAATAAACTAAATGGATTATATATTGCTTCATAAATAATTGAATCGCTACAATTTTAATTGATACATCAAGAAGAGGCAAGCGATTTTTATTCAAATAATATTGAACTAACAATGAAATGTGTTTTATGCATCAATTAAGAGTGACTTATTCTTTATAGTATTTACTTATATTATAAAAACATATCATTACTAACAGTAAATTGTTCAGATTGTTGAAGTAAATGTTTTTTTCTGCTCAATTTTTACTACGTAGAAGAAAAAAATTAGAAAAAAATCACACTGATTCTACATTTCTGGAAAACATATATACAGTGTATGGTTTAAGATTCATAGTTTAATGTTGGCACTATGTTCCATGTTGTAAATCCTGCTGTACAAGCATTTTTCTGCCGTCCATTAATTTTTCGTTTGTTTGTTGATTCGTACCGATCATATTTATTTATCTGTATTTGACCTGTTTAATTCTGTTAGCTGAAAAAAGATAAACTTATATTCGAAGAGTGACAACTGGTTCTCTCGTCTTGGCCATCAAGGAGCCGATGCAGATAATGACGCCCAAATTAGTACATAGACATGATACTCTTTTCATTAGTTTCCTTTTAAGGCAGTCGAAGTTTTCAGAAATCTAAGATGCCCTCCCTTAGTGAATACTGGATATCTCTCTCTCTCTCTCACTCTCTCTCTCTCTATATATATATATTTATTCGAATAGTTCATTAAAATCCTCTTTTACCTGCAGAATAATCAAAACAAAAGCAGAATTGGCACCATATAACATACGTCACTGATAGAGAGAGATGAAATATTAAGGAAAGTCCTCAGATGCAAACACCAGCTCACATAAAAACGTAACGCCGAACAGCCCCTGATAATTGGCTATACAAAAAAGACAAAATATTTACAAAGATAACGACACGAATACAAGGGAATTGAGACTGATACAAACCCTATAATCTGACACCTCCGATTAAATGAAAGCAGAAATGTGTGGCTACTGCCTCAGTGTTAATTACTCACAATGGTTTGAAGGGTCGGAAAAAATATGAACATCCGAAAAACGCGAACAACATCCAGAACTCATTCGACAGGTCCGGGATAATATTGGTATGCATGAGATGCTTATTTTTACTAAAACTCCAGAAAACCTAACAAGAATTGTAAGTGTAAAATTAATGGTAAACCTGTATTGCGATTACATAACATGATTTACATCATTTAACCAAAGAGTCGTCGAGTGTGTTTAGTCTGGGAGACTCTAGGCGACACCACTCGTCTTCAAAGGTAGCACTCACTAATAATGACTCGGTTGAACACCGCCAGTGAGTAAATCATTAATAATATTATTTTGCGTGCGTGAAACAAGTGCATACACATCTTTATTTTCATCATCAATTAAGTGGGCTTTCAGAGAGTCCTGATTCAATTAAACAAGTTAATAATGATTATTTTCCCTCTGCGATAAATTAGAAGATCATTAAGTTTACAAGGAAATGTTAAAGCCTGACGTTTGCGGCACATTTACGCTGATTAAATTCTTCCTTTATAGCAACATACACTATCGCTCCTCTGAAACTAACAACTTCTGATTTTATGTTATTGGTGGCATATTTAAATGGTGATATATGATAGATATATTCGTCTCTGAAGCACAAACATCATAATTAGTATGAAATATAGATATTTCAAAATGTTACTCCTGCTTTCTCCGAAGAAAGCCGACACTTAAAACATGCATGAATTATTTACGCGGGGTGTCATTAAATGTGTGTGTACAGTCAGCCAAGATTACACATTTGGAAATAGACATTTATTGTTGGCGTGTTTTTAACATGCATATGCTAGTCAACAACCCACGGCATGAATAGTAATTACTAACTGTCATACTTGTTTTACTTTTACTGATGATTGAAAGAATTCGAGTAGTAGCCGTCGGTGAAGGAAACATAAATGTTAAAAATGCATGAATTATATTTTTGTAGAGTCTATATTTAGGTTCTTCAGGCATGTGTATTGTAGCCAACGTCGGTCGGGACATAAACAACGGCAAACAAATTAGAAAATCAACACATATCTTCAACATCATACAGCATGAACAGTTTAACTATTTCCATCAGATGTGTACGGTTCTGAATGGGATCTAGCGACAACAGAAGCATACACTTTAAACATGTGTACATTATATTTCCATGGGGTGTGTATATACATACTTCACGTCGGTGTACTGCCACCAGAGTTCTTCCGGATTAAACTAACTAATGCTAGGAAATCAGTTTTCTTTGCATATTTATGTCAATACATTACGACATGAACAGTGGGGGATACTTTTCATAATTTTTAAAGGTTTTACTGATGATGTCTGCAGTTCTGAGTGCTAGTCGTCGACGGAAGAAACAGAAAGTTTAAACTTATATTTCTGTGGGGGTTATATTCACTTCTTTATGATAGTGTAATATAAGTATGGTTGGTCAGTATTAAACAAAACTTGCACATATGGAAATATACACTATTTTTGTTGTCTAGTCAATATTCTACATCATGACCAGTGACAAAGATCTTTCTTATTTAAATATCAAATATAAAGTCTCTATTCATGCTCAAGCAACTCAAAATATCCCCTGTAGCGATTTTATTTATTTTCTTGATTTGTTATTCATTGATCGTTCGATGATCATGATTACCCATCGGTCATTTTCGTAATTCAATTAATTTTCCCATTGACAATGTCTTCCTTACTCATTCCTGTATTCACTTCCTTTATATGTTGTCAATATCATCTCTAAACAAAATCTACTGAAAGGCTGTGAACATGTAGTTATGTTAACAGCAATTCATTTGGTATTACTCGCCATTTTTTTTAGTTTAAAATTATTGAAAATGTTTATCTTAATCGTCACTCTCGCTGTTCAGTTTTCTTGTGTCAATCTCATAATACAAACATAAATCTGTACCTACCCATCAATATTGTATTTCGAATACAATAAAATAGAAGATTTTAGAAATGTGATCATGTCCCTGCCAGATTTTGTGATAAGTAAACTGCTACCATTCATTCAAAACAAGTGAATAAACAACTGTTACAACTGCCGTTCTCGGTTTATTCCTCAATCGTATATCACTGTCCACTGTCCTGTTACAGCGGTGTATTCGATGGTTTAGACATGCGACCAGTCGCCGGGAGGGAGAACTTATTCAAGATGATATCTTCCCTACAACTATTTCTGTGTAGCCTAAACGTGTCGGCGGACAGCTTAGGATCTAGACAACAACAATCAATTAAAAGTAGACTAAACAGCTGGTCGTCCTTCGACAGTGGAATCACTATTAGTTAGCCATATTGTTCGACTTTCTTCGAGATAAATGTGCAAAAAATGCCATGATTCGAAAATGCTGTCTCAACCTGACCAGCGTTTACATCATTGCAACGGATAACTTGATTTGAGCTGAAACTGCTTTTATTTAAAATGTTTGGTTAGTTTTTTTTAATCGTAGAAATACATTCTAGTTCCTAAATATATAAATAATGAAAGTCAAATCAGCCAGCAGAGTTACATAAATACAAGAATGCTGCTCCCGTGATTTATTATGGTAAGAGAAAACTGGTAAATTACTTTCAGTTTCGTGTTCGAACCAAGAAGATTAGAAAGTGAATACTAATGAAGTTGGACATATATTCTGTTTGAGTTTCGTTGTATTTCAGGCTATTGCATTTTTGTTTTGTATAAATATTCAATCATTTGCAAATACTGTTGTCATATTTGAGCTGGTGAATCATTGCCCGATCAGAGGATTATAGAGAAGGTGCGCAAAAATATTCGTTTCTTAATTAGCCCCATATTTTCTTCTTCCATTCACACTTTTTATCACAGATGTAATGTTTCTAGTCTCAGCCTTTTCTTTGAACTTATCTTATATATTCACTGTTTCCTCAGTACCAGTTTGACTTGTTGGTCTAGTTGTCTCCATCAATTCCCAGTTTTGATACCCTATTGTAATACAGCTTTCTATTCCACTAGCTTTTTTCTAAGACATGAAGGTGTGTTGAACTCTCTTCCTACTTACTGTATGCATCGTACCTTCCGGTGGTATTTTCAAAACTAACCCAATAGGTATGTACTGTCTTTGCGATAATCATATTTCGCTATTGTTAGTCCCTTACATCAAGTGGCTTCTTATATTGTCAAGTGTGATTTCTATACACACAAATGAAATAAAATTGAAATATATGATAATATAATAGATACATATTTAAGTCACGTTGACACGAGGGTAAGATACATACGTGTGGTAAAGTATTCAAAAATAGACAGTACAAGTTATATTTTAGCGCAGTGCAAGATGGTAATCCTTTGTAGATGTTATTTATATGATAAATCCATGGCAGATTATCAAATATTTACCTGACAATTGATCTCGGGCTTATATAAAAGTTTAGTATGGCCCGGTTTGATTCATATAGATGCTCCAGGTAATATGCATTATAATATGTTCAATGTAAAACGCGTGCTTATTTTATAAAATAATTATTAAATAGTTTCTCTCATTTGAAGAAATGAAACATTTCCAGCAAAAACATGATTTTTATGCTATTAACGATTGATAATTTTATTTTCATCCATTATCACCGCAATTCTCTTGGTTTTCGAGGCGTTGATTGCATCAGAGTGATCTTCCCTGTGTTTGTCACATTATGACGAAAGTTCTTTCAAGCAACGAAAACGAAGCAACGACGTTCAGCAACGAAAGGTTAAAAACGAAACAGGAAAGAGGTTAGGCGATCGACTCCTAAAATAATTTGTACATTTCATGTGGCAAGTTCGTAATTTAACGTAATAAATACATTTAAAAAAAATTGAACTGTTTGATGCTAATCGTCGCTGTTGTCCGACATGTTACTTCTATGAAAAGTGTGTGTATGAATATGAATACATATATCTCTTGTATTTCAATTTAGATATCTGATATATATATATATATATATATATATATATATATATATATATATATATGTGTGTGTGTGTGGTGTGTGTGTACATATCAGGGTCTGAAGTTGAAAGGGTGTGTTGCTTATATATATATATATATATATATATATATATATATATATATATATAAACATCATAATATGAAATGAAATAAAATAAAGAGCCAATACAAATTTTGTTAGTATTAAAAGTTCAAGCAAAGAATCTAAACGTCATTAACTCATGAGTTTTCAAAGATAATTCTTCTCCTCCGATGACAATTACCGCAGTGACATTACTGCATGTAATAAAAGTACACTTTGAAAATATATAAAAATATATACAAAACTACATAAAAGTATATAACATCAAATATATCAACCCAACAACATATTTATTTGTTAAATCTATACAATCCATCCAACTCATTCAATTTCAAAACATATTTAGGAAAGATATCCAGGAGGTTTACAAAATATATACATATATATATATATATATATATATATATATATATATATATATATATATATATATATATATAAATATCAACACCCACCCATATATACATATCCACACACACACATATATATATATATATATATATATATATATATATACATGCATACATACATACATATATATATATATATACAGACACTTATATATATATATATATATATATATATATATATATATTTATCTATTTTGCGTAATGTGTTAAGGATTTCATTTTAATCTTCTTACTAAACATTTTCACAATAATCCACAAAATATAGTAGAATACATTAAGACAATCGCTGTTTACAATGTAATTACATTTCTTTACAAATATCAATCATATTTACCTACGATTTAAGTTAATCCAACCGTAATATAATTCCCCCAATTAATTGAGGATTAGAAACCAAGTTTTAATATCAACTAGTTATAATTTCTGTCTTGTTTTTCATGATAATTTCCTTAAAACTTTATTTTTAGTAATAATTTTGCGTTAATTTATTAAGGAATTGCACTGTTTATTTCATTTGATTTTCTCTTTATGTGTCCCTCTATATTAATTTAGTCTAATGAACATTTATTTGATTATAAATAAATTTCACTAATTTGATCATTTGTTCATCCTGCAATAAACCTCTAAATTCAATATAAATTAAAAACTTGGTAACCTATTAATTTATAGATCTCCTGTTTATTAATGGTTATCCCATCATCCGGTATCATACCAATGCAATCGGTTACATAGACCAATATGTATAATAATAACCCACCAAAATAATCTGAGAACTATATCTATAATACTAACATTAATATCTATCCTTTCCAAAATGTTAATTAATAGTAGTTTTGATTAAGCTATCTGTGGTTTCCTTAAGAAAAATGTATTTTTGTTATCAATTATATATTCAAGATATCTATATAAAGTTGTATCATGATAAATTAGTTTACTTATTCCTACCAATCATTATTAATTATGTTGCATTAATTACGCGATCCTCTATCATTTGTAATAATTCAATGTTATGTCTAAAGAAATAATGATTTTAATGTCTAATCTTTGTTTTTATTATTTATTTATACATGATTGATTTGCTTATTTTATTTATTTATTTATTTTTATTTTGTATTTCTATTTATTTATTTATTCATTTATTTATTTATTTATTCTTGATTATGTTTACATCATTCTCACAATATTTATCTAAGCTCAACTTCTTGAAGTGCCTGCAATTGTAACCCACTTCGTCACTTTGGTTTAGTAGAGCATTCTTATTAGGAAACACAACTATAGCCAGTTATTCTCTTTTAAACGCAGAAAACATGTAGGGTTATTTAGTGTAGGTACTGGTGCCTTTTTTAAAATACTCCATTTCAGTAAAGGAACTATGCTATTTATTTTTAGAGATAAAATTAATCTAGATAAGTAAGTGCCTTTTCTATCAGTATCTATGTTGTTAAATGAGAATTTATGGTTTCTATACCTATCCTTAAAATCAGTACTAGTACACCATATGCAGAATCTATTCAAATTAGGATCATTCTCTGGGAAAACTGTACTTAGATATACTACATTTTTCATTAAACATTTTTTCTTGAAACGGGCACTCACTTTCATTTCTACAATTACATTAATTATCTTGTATGCTACTTACGTTGTTTGCATCATTATCCTTTTGTATTTGTCTATTGTGACATTTGATAATTTTTTATGGTAGAGGAGACATATGTGTAGTCAGACCTGCCAATAGTTTTAGCAAAATAGATACATATATTTATAAGGGTGTGTGTATATATGTGTATATTTATATATATATATATATGTATATATATCTGTATGTATGTGTATATATATATATATATATATATATATATATGTTTGTGTATGTATATATATATATATGGATATGTGTGAGTGTGTGTGTATATATATACATATAAGTATATATGTTTTTCATTTGACTTCTATATATATAACTATGTATGCATGTTTGTAAGTATATACATATGTACGTATTAGTGTGGGTATGAGTATTCTTGGTTTCTATGCGTGTGATTGAAGAATAGACAGTCGGGTCTGCTCGATCCCGTCAAAAGTTTGAGCATGACCCAATTTCTGGAGAGTTGATAGATAGGTGTCAAACGTGTCATCTTATAGAAAAGGGGTTTCTCGTCTGAAGACTTTTGAAATGTAATTTGTCTTCTTGTTTTAGTTCTTTTTCTTTCTTTCTTATGATTGTGTATTGGCGGGTATGATCTGAGATCACCAGTACATCCCTGAAAAAAAAAATGTTTATTTTAATATATATATATATATATACATATATCTATATCTATATATATATATATATATATATATATATATATATATATATATATATATATATATATATATATATATATATATATATATATGGGTGTGCATGTATATGTAAGACTTACATATCCCTGTAGGCTGTTTTTAAATTTGTAAAATTGTATAACCTATAAAAATTACTTCACATATTCCATTGTTTTTACTGTTATTTCTGAGAGAATTGCTGTCATTCTAATATTTATTGTATCTTAAAGTTACATATTCAATATATTTATATGCATTTTTGTTTTTCCTCGTAAGAACGTTATTTATAATTTGATTTGTCAAGATTATTACTGATCTTTACATAGTTGCTGGCTCGTCATTGACATTAATTACTGACAGTTAATAAATGATATGTCCTTTCCTATAGAAATGTTTATTTTCAAAACTTTTCAAACAAGAAGCTTTTGTCTTTGATAATAATTATGAGTAGTTTTAATTTATTTCGTAAGAGCTTATTTCATGGAGTATTTCGATGTAAACCGAATTTTTAATTGGACATTTGACTTTTGATTTTTTTCAAATTTTAGCTAATATCACACCTATATCGCTGTTTAACATGCTGATACTTACTTGGAAGCTTTTGTTCATGCATTTTACGTTGATGTTGTGCAGTTTTCCTCTAAGGATGTTTATATTATAACTTGGATTTGATTCAGGTATGCTATGGATTTTCTTTAGAAACATGTGTAAGATTGTGTTTTCTATATATGGAAAATGATTACTTTATTTACATTATAGTATTCAATAATATCACAGGCAATTTATATATAGTATTTTTATGTACTAACACATGGCTCCACATTATTATATACATGTATATCTGCTTATCAATAAACACATACTTATATATAAATCACTCTTTTTATACTGAGTACAATTTCATAAACACAGTTTAGATTATCTGGAGTTTTACCGGATTATGTACACTTTACTTGGATTACTATTAGCTCCATCACTGCCTATCACATTGCAACTGTGGTTGATTGGTCACACACATAGATACAATTATGTGTAGCGGTATCTTCGTACAAATAACACCTTTATACAAGGTACACGAGAGTTACACGACCTATTATGCCGGTTAATATTCATATTACCTCAACGATATTTTTTTAAAAAAGTTGAACATTTCATTATTCTGCCTCGATAGTTGTTTAAAGCAGGTGTTTTTGAGAATACATCGCATCATATTATTAATCATCATACTACTGTAAATCCCCCATTTTATTAACCGTTATGTATGAGTGATGTTTAGCTTTTATATCACTTTACTTATTTGTTAAAAGGAGTAATTTATGAAATAAGTTGATAAGAAATGTAGGCGAATTGAGAAACTGGTTGCATATGCATGAACTCAATATCAACTCCTAAATGGAACACTATGCTATAAACATTCTCTAAAATTTCGGCAAGTTAAGAGAAGAAAAGAAAATGAATAAATAAATACCATAAAATAACTAAACACTATAAATAAATGCGCGAATAAATAAATCAAGATCTGAATTGACAACAATCTTGCTATAACAAACATTTAGAGCAAATAATTAAAATCATTAAAATCAGAACCTGCGCAGCAATATTATAACAACTACTACTGGATATCTGAGAGCTTGCTCGCTAAGTCGATAATATTACTGTAATAGGGGTCAATTCGGCCTAGAGCCTAAAATATGTTTAGAAACATTATAGAAAAAAAAACGTGTTTCTTATTTTCCATACAAGGTAGTATTTTATGTTCTAGATTAACTTAACCATGTTATGCCTTTCAAATACTATAATGGCAGATGCGCAGAAAATACTTAGTGCAGAGCTACACTCTAGCAAAAATGTTAACTACCGCATGTTAATATTTACTGTTTGTGAATACATGTTTTTAATATGCGAGTTTAGTACAAGTAATAATTATTCAGCACTTATAATCATATTAGATACATGCGCGATTACTTATTTAAGCTGTGTGTATATGTGTTTATTGCATTAGCTCACACTTTAGCTTAAAAGTAAGAGTGCCATTGTCACCCTGGCATGTATAGATGTAAGCGTTTATGTTTTGGGATCATCACAATCTCGAGATATGATTATTTAAGACATTTTTGTGTATTTCAAACTATTTTCGCTACTATGCATCACTCAAATATACAATGTATATCTATATCTGAAATTGTACCGGTACCTCATAAGCAGGTATTTTGAAGCAGTAATAACCAATACAAATCTTCAACATCGTTTTAACTGATATTTGTTTTCTACCTAGTTTTGAACATCAATACTCTTTCACATGTATTAGGATACTAAATTTGTTTGTACACAAAACCCTACTCATTAGTCTTCCCAGACTGACCCTAAAAGAGGCAGAGGCATCTACGCTATCACCAAATATGCCAAGAACACATACTTCACACCT
>OY744515.1:132651023-132706023 GCA_963556195.1 Sepiola atlantica
ATTACCACAAGTTTATAGAAAAACTATTATCAAAAAAATTCTGATGGCCAATGCCGGTGTACTTTTCTTGTTAAATCTGAAACGGATATCGTAATGAGAAAATTATTAGAAATGTCGGATACTCATTCATCTCATATGATTTGTTTGCAGGATAATAACCCGATGTTTGGAATGTTACGCTGTTCTTAAATTCAGCATATTTAGTATTCGCTATTATCTTACAGAGCAGTTCAACTCAATTTCATATGTAATCAAGTTGGAACCTAATGATACTCAATAACATTTTTTCTAATGATTATTTATCAGAAAGTTTGGTCACCTATATATGAATCACGTAATGAAAAGCGTCATATGAAGAAAATAATAAATCATTAACTTTGAAAATATTAGTTTAAGTATGAAATACGCAGTGTAATCATAATAAAATATTCGTAGGAGTATATGATGCGTGCACCAATATCAGAGTACGTACCGTTGTTCGACGAGTAAATTATTTGATGTTGTGACGATTTAGCGATTATTTCATTTACTCCAACTTCTGCTGTCACATATGATGTTAGTCTTACGTATCAATCGTGTTTTTATTTTAATAATGCGGTTAATGTTAGTAATAACAAATTAATATTATTCCACTGCTATTTTGATTAGGTTATCTACAAAATATAGTTGAATTAAACAGAGAAACTAACGAAATGCTATTTTATATTAAAAAAAAACAAACCCATGTTTTCACTATACAAAATAAAAATCGGATTTCTGTAGCGAGAGAATAAATAATTATTTGAAAAACTGCACCGATTATTCAAATTTATTTCTCTTCTGCAAATTATTAAATAAGATAAAATGCAGCCACGCATTTCCTCCCCATTTATTACATATATATCGACCTTCTGGCATACCTTTTGTCTATTTCGTCGACTTCTACGTATTAATCCGCTTTCTTTTCATATGTGTGTTGTAACTTATAAAAGCTGACAATAGATAAGACAGCACGGTAGAAGATTTACAAGGGTGTATATTTACAGAAGTGCAAACATTGCATTTTACAGAAAGACTGTTCGTCCATCGTCGCGAAATATAGTCACGGAATAGGGTAGATGCCCGTCACACTATTACACTCACTGTTTAAGTTTTCTCCGTATGGAGGCAGTACTTTTTCGTTTGCGATTTATTATAATCGTAAGCTAACGTTTTTTATTTGATCTCCTCCGTTCAAAACCTGTTTGTAGAATTTGTGTTTCAAATGTGGCGAACACGACTCCCATTAATTTGATTTATTGAGTATTATTATCGATAATCGCTTAGTGTTATTCCCCTATCTACTTCATGTGTTTTTGTTTTATATTCTAGTTTTGTATTGGTTAAAAATAATCTATCAAAAATTGGATTTTATCTTCCTTGAAAACATTGCTTATGTTGGCGTCATGAAAGATAGAAGAGTGCTATTAAAGAATTAGTCTATATACCCGAAAACAATAATCCAATGCAATTTTGATGAACTGTACACCTCGGTTTATTAAGTGGTCATTTGAATGAATACACGAACCGATATGTCTGACTATTACTATTTGCATAGTACGGCGCGATCGTGAAATGATCTACTGTAAATATTTGACAGACTAGTTTACATTCACAAGACGTGAATTGCGTTAAGCGAACAATTACATCAAAACTAATGGGCCTTTCCGTGGTTGTTATTTTACCATTCATGTATTTCCTGCAATTTTAAGAATAGTCAAACACTATCACTTACTCGACACTATCCAGTTGGCTACTAAATTCAATCTGGATCTAGACCACGGTCGGTCAGTTTTCGACCATGATCTGCACTTTTTAAAAGGTTTCTTCGCAACCAAAGAACACTCTGTTAATAGTTTCATCGCATGTTTAGTGATTTGTTCATTATTTTTCAATGAACTTAGTTTCCCATCAGCCTTTTCTTTCTCGAAATACCCGGGTGGCCGGTGATGCAGGAATAATTACTCGCTAACCGTAGTTCACTACTTACTCACAGATTGAAGACGTTTCTGAGATTTAACGATGTGTGTGTATTTCCCCTCTTATATGTATTAAGAAAAACGTCGTCTTACGCTTTTTTACTTCAGGTATTACCGCAATCTCGCTTGTGACGATACAGTGTGTATGTTTTTAATTTCTACCCCAGTTTGTAGTGAGGAAATCACTGTGTATTCAAGAGGATGTACCATATTTTAATATTAGTCTACATGATTCACAGAATCAATAATTTTTGACGATGGGAGATACCAAATGTTATAAGTGTAATTGAAGTGAATTGTCAGCTATCTCTACAGTCAGTTTGCCGTATGCGTGTATTACCCTTTTTTACCCACGAATTATTAGTAAATTATGATTAGTTTTTAATATAAAATGTCTTAAATTAACAAAACGATTAAATTTTGGGACTGCAAAAATAATATCCAGCGGTTTCTTCTCAATTGTGAGTAAGTTTGGTGTGCAAGTAGTTACGTACGAGACGTGTGTGCGAGAGGTGATAGCAATCGGTTACCCATGTTGTACAAGCTATCATCAGTAGCAACCCTGATTTCGAGAGTTGAATATATATATATATATATAAATATATATATATATATTGTTTGTCGAGTCAACTCAAGTGATTTTAGCTGAATAGATATTACGCATCTACGATCAAAAGATGTCCATACGTAATTTTAAAGACATTAAACATTGTTTACCATTTGCCTCAAATATATTAGCTTCAGCTGACAATGTGCTTGTCCGTTTCCTTACCTACGGTGTACACTCAATCAAAGTTTAAACGTTAACACAATTGAATGCACATTTCCATAAACCATGTCTAGAATATCAGCACGTTGTGGTAGAAGTCACACGTTTTTGTTATTTAATAGTTTACAAATATGTTGTTAAGTTAGATAAGAAAAATGAGTTCCAAAATCTCACGTGAGTTGAAGTGATATATGATTTGCATTTCTGCAAATAAAAGAGTGCAGTTTCTTATTAGCTAGTAAAGGTTTAAGAAAAAATATTCTCTAACTATTCTAAACTAACATAAATATTAAGTTATACTCGAAATTAGACACAAAATAATATTTTTTACTGAAAAGCATCACCACTTATCAATACAAAAAATAACTGAAAATCACGCCTAATACGATATAATTATTGCTAGTGACCAGATAAAGAACTTCATCAGAAGATTCGAAAATATTTTTTATATTTACCAAACTCGAATTACTAGTGGGAATACGAATCTGTTGACATTGGATCTGAAGACGACAATGTTGTACTCTACATGGAAGCAGCCACGTCGTAACGTGTTTAAAAGATACCATGCGTTTGCAAAATAAATCTGTTAGATTTTGGTTTGCCAAAACCTATCGCATTTGTCTACATGACTCAATTATAATATACACAGAGCAATGTTATATATATCATCTGAAAATAGGAAGTTGTATTAAAAAGTGCCTTCATTCAAACTTTAAGTTTAAAGATGTAATGCTTATTCCAACGTAAGCCTCATCATTTACGATAACATTTTATAGGCTAAAGCGTTAAGTATGTAAGTGGCTACCCTCTTTTTAAAAGTAAATCTACATTAGCATTGATAGGAAAACAATAACAGATGTTCTTAAGATTCGACCATTCAATCTGTGCGTTAAAAATAAAACGTTTACTCATGTTTTAGTCTAAGTCAAACGTGACAGAACATACAATATAGTAAGTTGAAAGCATGTGAAATAAGATGCGTTTTTCTGTTGTTTACTTGTAGCACAGTTAACACAGTAAATACATGATACGTGGGGTTTGCGACCTGTTCAGGACCTGAACAAATAAAATACGAACGAAAAATTCTAACACACAAATCAAGAAATAAACCAAGATGAAAAGGAACGACAAATAAGAAAGAAACAGAAGAACATACAAATAAGCTCATGAAAAGAAAAACAAGATATACATATCAAAAGTTAGAAGGAAAGAAACATAGTAACCCATAAGGAAAGAACATAGTGTTGTGAAAAATAGTGTCATAAATTGATGTAACGATATACTTTTAGAGAAGTAATCTTTCCAGTGTTTTGATCGAATACAAATCATAAACCAAATCTTATTTCATACATTCACATACACCGGGATTAATTAAAACACGTGTAAACATTCATGCGCAGAAAACACCTCACGTTTCTTCAGAAAGGTTCGTAAAAGTTCAGAAAGTAAAAAAAACGTCATCATCACAAACATTCGTGCCACTATAAATCAACGCATCATCTCTTTGTCGATCAATTAGCTAAATTATACCTTAATGCCGAATATGTTATTAGGTATTAAGTGTGATTTGCCTGTGATTTTGTTGCAATTCGTTTATTGAAAAAAATTTCGGCCATGGCATGGAATTATGACGCCTCATATCGGTAAATGAATTGCTTTAACTGTGGCCTGTTTAATGGATTTATCGAACAACGGCACTAAACAGGGACAACAGAAATATTTTATCAGTTGATTGAGAATCAGAAATTCTACAAACGTTCCAGGCATTTAGTGATCTTATCGGTATTAAATAACGTAATCCATTTGGAGATCCTTTCTGGAATTTACATTAAGCGGGAAACACGAAAGCAATATCAGTGTTCGGCCATTTTTATTTGAACATGAAAGCATAACATCAAATAATCCATCTAATATTACTGACGCTGTTTCAGAAATATATAAGAACACATAATCAAATAATGTATAATAAAATGAGGCGTAATTAACATGCATTGCACCAGCATTACACACACTAAACTAACTTTATTTATTAAATAGACGAAGCAGGCTGCTAATATGTCAAATAGTCAATAATCCTACTACCGAACTCAAAATGATTGGCTCCAGTAAGCCTTAACTATGTTATTATTTCTTTCTCTCCCACTCTCTCCCTCTCTCCTTATCAATCTATCTATTTTTATTTCTCTCTTTCTCTTATATATATATATACATAGCATATATATATATATATATATATATATATATATATATATATATATATATATATATATATATATGAAGAACAAGGGTAAGAGGGATGGATAATAATTAATGTCGGGATATTCAGCAGTTTTCATAACAACTTTGGTTAAACTTGCACCATACTGGCAAGCAAGTGCTGAATTAGACTTTAAGATGCTTCCTAGTCGGGATGATTTCATCTCATGCTAATGATGTTCATCCTCAAGGTATCATCTGCTTATTGCCTATCGTTTCATGCGACCTTACGGAGGAATTACACGACAAATGTGCCATGCCAGGATAAATTGTTCTCCCAACCTTCTTGTATTTGGTCACATATTCCTGGATGTAAAAGGTAGTAAATACACCCTATTTGTTCTTATTTTACTTGTGTCTAGATGTTACAGACATCAGCATATTGTGTAACTTATAAAATAATCGTAGCTCATTCTAATACGAAATCAAAATATGTTCAGAAAATATGCGAGTTTGCGAATAGTGTTAATTGTAGGTGGTGGGGAATAGCTAATAAGACGTTCCAAGTTGCACTCTTTTACAGACTGGTGCCAACTTAGTACAGTTGAGATCGACGCGTTGGGACAAAAGGTACTGTTGTTACCATAGCAACTCTACCATCAGGTATGTTGACAAGATTCCATTGTTCTCGACTAGTAACCACAATGCCCATATAAACACATCTAACAAAAGAAAATATCGTAAATTGCGTACTCACATCCATTGCGAAATTCAATTACATTGTTATGAATTTTGTTAAGACAGGGTGGTTGCTAGAAAGAAAGAAAATTTGTCAAACAGTTATTTTAATTTTTACAAAAAATAACTATTTTTAAGTTTCTTAAAAGACTACTATTATCATTTGGTCACAGATGCTTAAAATGTCGTCCGTGCACTTCATAGCAGCGTCTGAATCAAAAAATCCAAAACGCCAAGCGTATTGAAAGGTACCCTGTGGGATACCATCAAGCTCTTGCCAACCATGTTTACACATCATTAATAGGGTCTATGTCGTTTCTACATTTGTTTCTGCTAATAACAAGCCCAACAGAAAGTAATCTATGAAATTTAATCTCGGCAATTTAAAGTTAAATATCCGGTTCAATGAAATCAGGAGAATATTGCTAAATACATTGAATTGTATCTCTTGCGTTAAGTTCCTGCTTTTTTAGCGACCACTTTGTAGTATCTGCTGATTAATACATTCTTTACAACAATCAGTTTCTAAATGATATTGTGATTCAACATTAAATAATCTAAGAACTGGGTTACACAAATCACTTTCCAAACTGAAATACTTAGCTAATCAACACATAAGTTTACACAATGAAAACTATACAGAAGCATTTACCAATAGAAATTGTGAGTGATACGTTAAATTAGCCAACCCCTCAAATTATCACACCTCGAAGGTTTTATAAAAAAAGCAAGCCTAAAAGTGTTTCGTCGTTCCTGCTAAATACCATCTTTTTTATAGATAAAACATATATTTTAAGGGAGTTATAGAAGTGCCTACCATCCCACGGACGATAGAAAAATGGTGGAGTCTTCTTTATAGTACGTCAAAATGTATATCAATTCATATTCATATGGATTAATAGTAGTTGAAGATTCGTCCTTGTCAATCGGTCTTACAGTGGGTGTACTGTTGTGACTTCTTCTGGTCACGTTTTGTCGGGCGAGGAGGTCTACCATCCCCAGTTTTTAAATACTCTCTTTGAGAAGGGTTTAATATGTCTAATCACATAGGGCGTTTCTACCCGGCAATGCGCTCGGGAGTGTTTTGGCATTTTTGTTGAGGTCAAAATGCGCTACCCTTCATGCGCTGTCCTACCATCGCCATATTCGTTTTCTGTGCTACATCTTTTCGCGGAAAGAGGGAGGGGAGTGGTAAATATAATAGGTATATGAATTTTCTGACCGAACAAATAGTTTGATCAAATATTTCACTAACTGTTATTCACTGTTAATACATATCTTGTACATTTGTTTTATTTGATTAATTGGACACTTTTACCGCGATATAAAGCAATTTGTTAAAAAATCGTTCCCAACCTGACTGTGAAATACATCTTAATCGTTTTACAAAAGTTACTCTCGAAAGTGATATCGTAACTCACAAGACAACGACAACAAGCCGACATCTTGCTTTCGTCAAACTTATCAAAGTTCTAAATCCGGGTGTTTTTATTAATTGTGCATATTTAAACGTAAATAGATGAACTAACTAAGTATACTTGCGTTTTGATTGTGTGCATTGTGGCAACTCTTATAAATCAGCTCAGCTGGTTTATACGAGGCTCAAGATCTAAACTTATTTTCTTTCACATAATGCGTCTTGTCTCTATTTATTAGTCTCCCAACCAGGGTAAGGTTGGAACCGAGAGTTGTTTCTTTAACGTGAAGAAGATTTATCATTACAAAAATAAACACTTTGGGTTGGGATAAACAACCATTTTCTTCAGCTTTTAACGGTGTGTCCTTCACCGACTGAGCACAGAACACATACTACATGTTGATGAAAGAACGAAGGCCGAGAGTTGTTGTCACGCGAATTATTTTTGAAATGTTATAAACACACCAATGCCAGCCATGTGAGACAAACACAAACTTTCTTATTTACCAGCCTTCCGTTCTCATTAATTATTTCTACTTTAAAAAGTAAACAGTGATATACCATAAAACATACAAGCATACTGAATTATACATCGTTATTCGACAATTAGTAACTGGCTTAAAGTACTGAGTACCCTTGCACCGACCTTGCTTTTAAAAGTATATATATATATATTTATTAAAATAATTTAAAAGGTTGCATGTGTGAGTCTTTTTTGTGATTTTAATCTTTTTCCCCTATCTAATTAATAAATTGTGTGAATTAGATGTGGTTTATGTAAATTTAGCTGAGAAGATTGTAACTTTGTGGCATAGTTAATGTGTAAAAGTGCAAAATACTTAACCCTCAATAACATTATACTCATGTAATATCTGTGATAATGATGATGCGATGTATCCCTAGACCAATCTTTACTCATATATTTTATCATGTCTTATTATTGACTATTACCGTGTAAGGGTATGTTCTATATCATCTATCAAAAAAATTATAACATTTTAATACTATCTATTTCTTATATATCATGTGTTGAATTATTTTCTCATGTGCCGATGGTTGTACATTTGAAAAGAATGAGTACCCAAATATATGTGCGTATAACACACAGATAATACAATGATGAGTCAAACTAATTACGTATATTAGATAAATAACTGAAAATATGTTTTAAAGTGTAATTATAACCGTCTGAAGATGATGTAAAATTATTACCAGAAAACAACAGTTTTGCACAACTTTTATGTCCTTTATAGAACCTTCAAATCATGAGAAATTGCTACTAAACATTATGTCTACTAGCATTTTATCAATTCTCATAAAAAAACCCATAGTGTCCGAAATCATTTCTTCACGAGAACACGATCTATTCCCTTAAAGGTTATGTTGAGATCATACAAAAGCCAGTTGTCAGTACAGTCTAATCTGAAGAACGTGTAAATCATATGGTTTTGCAACATTGCAATCGAATTGTCAGACGGCGCCTTTTCCTGGTGTGAACCTCTTTTTCTCCTCATTTGTGCCAGTTTTGGGTGGGTTCTATCTTCAAACGTATACATCATGCTATATAACATTGGCTATTGATTGATTTTCCTGTTTCAAATAAATGGATGAACTAAATACGTTAGGAATAATAAAAAAGGAAGCCAACGCTTTGACTATTTATGTTTATGTGTTTAGTGGTGTCAGACGGCTTTTACCTGATCCTGTGAAAATAGCTGACTGCCGATTAAACTCCGGCGTAAAGTCGCTGATCAAAGTTATTTCAATTAAAATACATTGATGCAAAGACTTCTTGTGTGGGTCAACCACGTTCTAACTCGTGGTCGTGTTGTTGATTTTTGATCACCTGTGATCAATGAAAAATACCCACTTTAAATACAGCTTTCACATAAACCCATGTTCATGCAATGGTGAATAAACTACTTTCTGATATATACGAGTCCTTTGTTATCACATCAACTTAAATTTACGATCTGTCCATATGGCTTTGTGATTTTCTGATGTTTTACGAGTAAGCTGCCGAATGTTGTGAGCTGAGCGTTTAGCATTATTTGTGTATGTGTTAACTCGTTTAAAGCTAACATACTATATTTCATCTGTTTCCAGTGGTGCAGGATCTGCTGACATTCATCAAGCAATTGTTATGCTTGACCTGATCATTTTCTAATAAAGCATTGTAATAATAAACACACGAAATACAAATGTATCGACAATAGCATTGCTTCAAAAACTTAAACTTGTAAAAGAATCACCTGTGTCATTTGAATATTAGTATTTTAGAAGATGAACTTTATAGATTATTTGATTAAGGCTGCTATCTATATGTCAGCAGCATAATTTTCTGGTATATATATATATATATATATATATATATATATGTATATATATATATACATGTATATATATATATATTAATATATATATATAGTTATATATATATATATATATATATATACGCGTATATATATATACATATATATATATATATATATATATATATGATATTAGTATTGCATTTGTCCACATCAAATTTTATAAAGAGATATAATTGTTTATGTATCCATTTTCAGTATTTACTAAAAAAGTGCTCGTTTCGTAAGTAGAGCTAGGTAGTAAGCTATGAATATATATTTATGGCAATTAAGCTACACAGATGCTCCCGCGTTTCATCCCCGATGGGAATCTTCATGCTAAAATGCATGGAGTTATTGTTGCCGGGTGTTTTTATATACACAGCTTGCTAGTTAACCAATCAGATTCTTTATTGTTCACTCAGTCAATCGTTGGGCTTTCCACGAAGAAAGGTGTTGTTGGTGTTACTTCCTATATCCTGTTCTATTGTTCTGTTATCATAGATTTGCCTATATCCCGTTTCCTTTGTTGTGTCAATATAATGGGTGAATTTATGTGAACACGTGTTTCCTTGTATTGATATTTTAAGTTTTAACTTTTAACTTGTTCAGTTTTTGCTGAGTTTTGTTTTTTTATTTGCTTTTTTTAATTTACTTGTTTATTTCTTTATTTTTTATCGTTAGCCTGATGTAAATGTATTTCTGTGAAAGCAGTTGTTTGCTATCTCACTTCTACAGTTTAATAGATTTTGAGGATCTTTAAAATTTAGGATTTCAAATGTTTAATTCAGGCATAATCTACACGGGTCATCTAAATGTCTACATCTACTGGCCTGACTTGCTATTTTCAATTCAATTATTGGTGAGCGTCCATTTTCTTAGAGCTCCCAATAGTGGTTTGCTAGTGCTGTTTTATTTCGACGTTCTCTGTTTTTAAATTTTAAGAAAGACTGATATTCTTATGAAGGATCTTTAATGAATGTAAGAGTAGCACTGTTTGGAAATATTTTAAAGAGAGTGTCACGTAGTTATAAGTAAGCTTCCGATAACATTTGTTTAACCCTTTAGATTGTCTGCTGTTTACTGTAACTTGTACGAACATACCTTTATTTTTCTTGTATCACGTGATAATTACTGATGGCCCTGTGGATAGAGTTGGTGACTTTGTAAATTGTGTTCGCGCCGTTTGATTGTCTGAAATTGTAACTTCCTACACTGATGAGTCAGACGGCTTAAAACACCGGCCTATGTATGTAAAAATATTCTAATATTTATTTATGAATGTTGACATATATATATATATATATATATATATATATATATATATATATATATATATACATATATATACATATATATACATATATATACGTATATATACATATATATATTGTATTTATATATATATAAATATATATATATATAAATATATATATATATATATATATATATATATATATATATGTATGTATATTAGTTACAATAGGCACTCCTCGGTCGCTATTTTTGCAAGGTTGGGAGCATGATAGCATACTGAAGAAACTGCATTCGCCCCACCCACAGAAGAGATAATACTTAATGGGACTATATCATTACGTTCGAACACTATCCCATTCTTGCAAAAATATTGTTAATGCCTGGGAGGATGACACCATGAAACAGAATAAATAGTAAACTGCCTCGACCCCGTAAAAAAGGGAGATAGTCATCTTGGGACAATGATAGCGTCATGAAAGATCAAATATCATAGAGTTCATTTCCCCCAAAATGAGAAGGTAATGCCCGAGAATAATGTATGATGAGGAATGAAAATATAGTACACGAACCCCAAAGAGAGAATGTAAAGCGTCGGAGTACTCCCTTCACACACACACACAAAAACAACGATGTAGTTATGTTTGGTCGGAAATACCATCTCCAAGATAGAGGAGGTAATACCTGGGAGTGTCATCTCCTTAAAGGAGAAGGTAATGCATGCAAGTATGGTATTGCAAGTTTAATAGTACAGGTAAAACGCCGAAATGTGAAGTGGGCTGAAAAATACATTTGTCATCTTAATAAACAAAGTGAAGTATGCACGTCTATGAATAACAGTATCTATCATCATTTTTATTTTTTTCTTAATTAGAACATGTTTATACCCGTGAGTAATCGTTCTTCCTTAGCTTACTTGACTTGCTTAGAGCGTGACTATATTTTTCCGATCAAATTTTTATTTTGTCGTTTTATGTAACGATTGACATTGATATACCTTAGGGTGTGTAATGTTTTTTGTTTGTTTGTTTTTTTACTAAAACATGGTTTAAGTAAAAAAAGTAATAAGATCATTATGAGTAATGCCGAAACTAATTTCACTTTAAATAAGTAACGTAACTGAAATAGGAATTAACTCCAAATGAAAGGGAAACCACCCCTTTTCTTAAAGAGTATGAGTTAACTAAATTAGTCAGCATGCCTGTTTTGTTATTTATTTCATATTATGGGGGCGCGAAATTTGTTAAGAATTGAAAGAAAACTAAATTAAATAAAAATTTACAATTTAAACAAAATGTCCAATTTTATTTGTTTGCATCTTAAGTAAAATACATTTTTATCTCAGACTTTATGTTTATATATTTTAGTCCTTTATTTCGTAAATAATTCAGAAAACAATAAAACAAAGAAAATATATCGTCGCTAGAAAATGTGAGAGTAAGCGAGAAGAGAGACAACTGATGACGACGCCAAATATTATTTGTTATTATTTTTAAAGGAGTTACCTCTCCCTTGACAGAAAAAAGAGAGATAGGAAGACATAGAGAAACCAATCACTTCCCCGTGGACTCAGTATATCTTTCTAGCTAGCTTAATCTGAAGTATTTCCTTTGATATTGTAAGAATGTTATTTCGTAATTAATTCATTTTTTTATTTAATTACATTAACAACTGTTTATTTAGACAACACTAGTGTAGATACACAGGGTAACTACAATTTTATAATCATGAAAAAAAACAAAAACATTAATTAAGTATAGACAGTAAAAATAAAATAGCTATGTCAATGGCTATATGTGTTTATATTGTACGCTATATACCGTATTTGGAACAATACTATTGTATTATTGATTTAAATTACGTCAATCCGTTTTGATGGTGTCATAGGATAGATAAATACAAAACACGTTTGCATTTATTTATATATATATATATATATATATATATATATATATATTTATATATATATATATATATATATATATATATATATACATACATATACACTTCCGAAAATTCATGTACAGACGAACACGTGTGCGTATACGCATATGACTATAAGAACACAATTATAGAAGAAAAAATAAAAACACAATTACATATACACAATTATACCTAAGATATATCTGACAGTAGCCCTTTTACAATAAGGGTGATATCATCATGTATTAGTTAACATAGCAATACAGAATTATCTGCGAAGAATGAGTAATATAAACAATTGAAAGTCACTTAATATAACTCTCAGACAACTATTGATATACCGTCCAAAATTCTTCAGCGTACTTACACAATGAACAGGCATTATTTTGTGTATTCAAAAGCACTGACTCATAATACCACCTTTACCGGTGCTGACCAATGTAATCTAGAGATTGATTTCAAAATATCTGACTAAGAAAAATTAATCTAGTATCGGATAGGTTAAGAGACTAATAGACGCGGAAATAGTTATAGTTGGGCCGGTGTTTCTGAATACAAGCGGATATAAGCTCATTTCCTTACTTGTAATTTAAGGTCGCAAAGATATGTTCTTTATCTAATGATCCCACATATGTGTAGCGAGAGATGTGCATTTAAAGATGAGTTTTTTAAAAGAGTATGTACGTCCAGAGGTGTTTATTCGTGATATATATATATATATATATATATATATATATATATATATATATATGTATATTATGAATCCACATAACATTTTACAAGAAGATATAACTGTTCATGTATAATTTTTCTACATTTACTTCAACAGTGCTCGATACGTAAATAGAGCTTGTTAGTCAGTGATGAAAATATATTTATGGCAATTAAGCTACACAGAGGCCCCCACATTTATTAACAGAGTATGTCAAATTAAAACAGCACTTGGAAAGAAAATGGACGCTCACCAATAATTGAATGGAAAATAATACGACAGACATGTACATGTCGAAATTTAGACAACCTGTGTAGATTATGTCTGAATGAGAAATGTTGAATCTTAAACTTTAAATACACCAACACTCTATTAAACTGTAGTAGGGTGATGGTAAACAGATAGGTATACAGTATAGCATTCACCTTAGGCTAGCAATAGATAAATAAATAAACAAAAAAATAAGTAAAATTAAGCTAAACTAAGACCTAACAACTTTAAAACTAAAATCTAAAAGAGAGATACAATACATCACGTATTAAAATAAGTTTATATTGTTTATATTTACACAAGAATGAAACCCGATATAAGCTACCTTATAGAAAACAGAACAATAGAACAGAAAGTAGGAAGTAAACATAACCGAACATTTTTTCGTGTGACGTCGAAAGATTGGCTAAGAGCACAAAGAATATGATTGGTTATTTAGCTAGCCGGATGTATAAAAACACTAGACACAACACACTTCATGCCTTTTAGCCTGAAGTTTACCCCCAAGGATGATACGCGGGAGCCTCTGTGTTTCTTAATTGCCATACATATATGTTCATAAGTTACTATATATATATATATATATGTATATATATATATATATATATTTATATGTATATACATATATTAAAATGTATATATATATATATTTATATGTATATATATATATATTTATATGTATATATATATATTTATATGTATATATATATATATACAGGGTGTTTCAAAAGTATTGGGAACATTACAAATGCGTATATCTCATGAACTATTCCCGGTAGAAAAATGAAACTAGTGCCATTTCAAAGCTTGATTAATCAAGTTTTTGGTCATACTAATGATTTTCGTGTTATCTTTCCAGGTGCAGTTATGGCGTTCTCTAAACAAGACAAGGCATTTTGCGTCCTCCAATTTGCAAAGACTGAATCGTGGACATGTGTTCAGCGTGCATTTCGCAGGAAATTTAAAAAAGAAGCCCCTGAAAGGAAATCCATTGTCAGATGGCATGCTAAATTTGTGAAAGATGGGTGTTTGTGCCCAAGTAAGCGAACAGGTCGCCCTTCAACTTCAGAAAATGCAGTTGAGCAAGTTCGGACAGCCTTTCAGCGGAGCCCCCGTAAATCAGTGAGAAGAGCCAGCAGGACACTTCAGCTTGCTTCAGCAAATGTCTGGCGTGTCTTAAGGAAACGACTGCAAATGGTACCTTACAAGCTCAAGTTGGTCCAAAAGTTGAAGGACACTGATAAGCCACTTCGCCGTGACTTTTGCATTGCAATGCAAGAGAAGTTGGAAGATAACGGCTTTGATGACCGGCTTGTTTTTAGCGATAAGGCGACCTTCCATCTGAATGGCAAAGTTAACAAGCATAACACTCGCATATGGGGTACTGAGAATCCTCATGAACTTCTTGAGCACGAGCGAGATTCACCAAAAGTGAACGTGTTTTGTGCAATTTCCAAGAAAGGTGTCTATGGACCGTTCTTCTTTGAAGAGGCAACTATCACTGGTTAATCTTATCTCAACAGGCTGGAAGACTGGTTAATGGCTCAGTTGGAACAAGCAGAATCTGATGACTTCATTTTTCAACAAGATGGTGCACCACCACACTGGAGTCTTAGAGTAAGGCAGTTTCTTAACACAAGGCTGCCTGGTAGATGGATTGGGAGATCTGGGCGAGGTGATGACGTTCTCATGCCCTGGCCTCCTAGGTCTCCAGATCTTACCACGTGTGACTTTTTCCTTTGGGGCTTTGTCAAGCAACAAGTCTATGTGCCGCCCCTTCCAAGAGATATTGACGAACTAAAGGCTCGAGTAACGGCAGTTGTGGGAACCATTGACGTCAAGATGCTGGAACGCGTTTGGCAGGAAATGGACTATCGACTTGATGTCTGCCGTGTGACGAATGGTGCTCATATTGAGCAACTTTGAAGATTCCCCACAGAACTTGAAACTTTAACCTTTCTAACGGTACCAATTTCATTTTTCAACTCCTAATAGTTTTTGAGTTATTAAAAATCGTTATGTTCCAAAGACTTTTGAAACACCCTGTATTATATGTATATGTATATATATATATATATATATATATATATATATATATATATATATATATATGTATATATACATATATATTTATAAATATATATATATATATATATATATATATATATATATATATATATATATATATATATATATATTACATTAATATCATTCCGGCTATTTCCCTGGGGTATTGCTGGTTTTACTCTACCCTGGTAAATGACGGGCTTATGCTAGCATGAGCCATCTAAATGGCGTGAAGGTCTATGGATGCAGCTTCGAAGGCCCAAGAAAAACAGGATTAGTAATTTTGGGGTTGTATTAATTTTAACGGCATTATAAATTATGAATCGTTGTTTTACGTTCAGTAATATACTCTGAATAGAGCACTAAAAGTATATTGTATCATTTTTTCAAAACCCAAAAGAGTTGATATAGTAACATGTCAGAAAATGTCATGAATATTCATTTTTACATTGTAATAATATAGGCGGAAGATGCCAACGGAAAGTGTGTCTCTTATTCTTACGAATGTTACGGTCTGTTTATTGGTAATTACCTTTACATTTTAATTGGGCAATGGTGTAATTTGTTTGTGATTCAGATGATTTATTCTAAAACCACACCTAGGTCAATATACTATCGCCATGCTGTGGGTAATGATAAAAATTGCGACAAATATGTCATTCTTTAACGTGTTTAGAGGAATTTAGATACTTCGATCATACTAACATTTTGTAAATGCTTTTTTTGTAATATTGGGAATTTTCATCAAATCTATGGTTGTTAGAAAACACTCTTGAGATATGTCTTGCTACATTGTTTAGTTTTTTTTAATGTTTTTTTATGGCAAGGAATTCTTTTCAAGTAATTATATATCATTTTGAAATTGTTCGTTGTTTAAATGTTTTAAATTTATCGTAATAAAATAAATTAAGTAAAGTTATATATAACTAAAAGTATATTTTTTAGATGTTTTCTTTAAAAAAGATCATTACACGTTTTTTATATTAATAAACTTATGATACTTTTGAGGAATTGCTATCAGCTTTTTAATGTGATGGAAAATGTTAATTGTATTATGAAAACTAAAAAAATAAATAAAAACAAAGCAAACATAGTTTTTTACTTGGAAATGTATTGTGTGTATTGTCTGGCATATAAAAAACAAACATTGAAATATAATTGTTAATACATTTTACAAATATAAATGAAATAAGTTTTTAGTACTTAACATACCAGGTTTAATGAGGAGTTTTACTATCTAGGAAAAATGGTCCATCTGTATTGGGATTTTAAAAATAAATGGTAAGCCTTGCTTACCTCGATGACACACTTCACCCATGGGTACCTCAGTCTAATATATGTTCATTCATACCGCAGCGTTTATTGTTTTGTGTTGTATAATATGATTATTTATATTTTAACCCGAAATGCGAACTAATAATGGTCGTGATTCAAACTGAATTATTTTAGAACATAATTAAGCTTCTTGAAATGTTAAAAACAATTATGAAGTGCGAGAAATTACTTAAACCGACGTCATTTTGACTGTGTGGATCTGTGACATAGATATTTTATGAACATGTAAATCTTATATATAAAGTAGAGACGATTTTCCCCTGTAACTTCTCCGAGAATAAAAAAATAACCACTTGAGTAAACTCACCATTACATTACACTTATTCACTCGAACGTGTTTATGTAAAATTGTTATTATTTTTTTCCAGCTACCACTAAATATTACATTTGGCCTACCATCTACATCTCTCCGAAAAACCAACTCCATATAGGTTGTAGCAAACACTTTCCTCTCTAACAATTCTGTACTGTCACTCTACTCATCGATACCGGGAACTAATACACACAGTTTAATTTTCACAAAACACCAGTTCTTATTTATTATTTTCCTGGTGTTAATTTAACACGAATGTCAACAATCAAGCTTAGGTCAATTTACCTATTTTCGCAATCGGTAAAAAGGTAGTTTACATGATCGTCAGTTTTAGCGTTCGATCCCATCCTACTCTACCACTTTTTTTCTTTTTCTTTAAATTTAAAACATTCGCCAACACGGTAGACAGGGAAAAAAACAATAAGCCGTTGTTTTTTTTATTCAACGTCATGCAATAGGTAGTACTTTCTCCCGTGCAACGCCGGGCGACGGGTTCCGCTAGTTAGAATATAAAATGCTCAATGATATAGACAGATTACTCACACAGTGTGTCGTTGTTTATAATACGTGTAACTGTCATAGGTGTTGGGGATTCAATCCGCTATGTCAGTATTTGTCAGAATGTTTAATGTTTATATGTAAACTTAAATTCGTAATCTATATACTACTAAAAGTCTATGGGTCTTGTATGTTTGCAATCAGCTTTCAGCTTTCCGGTTTTCAACATCCGGTTGCGCATGCGTAAATAGCATCGTCTTCTAATCTGTTAATCTAATTCCGTTAATCTCTTATGATTAACGAACGCATGAAATTTTTCATTCTGGAAATTTTTATATCGCTTTTAATATAAACAATTTCATTTAATTTCATCAAATAGTTTTTTTGTTTACTTGACGACTAAAAACATTCAACGGGAGCACTTCGTAAAGTCTGTCGCAGTTTCAAACCCTTTTAAAAAACAAAAACAAACAAACAAAACAACAACAATCTATATATTAATACGCTAAGGTGTACGTACGTGTGTCACGGTTCCGGCAAACGCTCTGCGCATGCGTGCCGCACCTAGATTATTAATAACATTTAATTAGCCTAATTTCTGCATCGTATTTTAATTATTTCCCTTTAGCGCAACGGTAAGCGACGTAGTATTTTTGTCTTTGGCCCGACTGGTTTATAGTTCGATCCCAACCAGCCGCTAATATTTTTTCTTCTACATTTCGAGCGGAAGGGGAAGAAATAATACATTTTTTTTAATCACCCGGTCAAAAAGTACTTTTTTGTGTTGCTTAAAACTTAAAACTATTTTTTGTTTTTTATTTTGACGTTTTTAGGGCATGTCTATTATTTTTTGTTGTTGTTGTTTTTGAACGGACGTTAAGCAATGTTTTTTTTTTCAATGATAGTTTGAACTAAGTATTTATTTTTTATTTGCACCACTTCTTAAAGTGTTAAAACATTTATTGGCACATGTTCGTCTTTAACCACTGTCGGTTTTTCACAACTTTTTACTGACCATTTTTCTTTTCTTTTTTCGGTGTACACTTATCTATCAGGCTGCTAGAGAATTCCGGCGTTTTTGGAATTTTTTTTCAAATATTTTACATTTTAGGAGGGGGGATCAGTTTCCAATGTTAATTCAACGTAGACTGATCCCCCTCTTTTTGACCATCTCAATTAAAAAAAAAATCTTTTCGGTGTACAATTATCTATCATGTCAGAGAATTCCGGGGGTTTTGGAAAGAAATTTTTAAAATCTGTGATTTTAAGATGGGGGATCAGTTTTCAATGTAAATTCAACGTGGACTGATCCCCCTCTTTTTAACCATCTCAAATTTTAAAAATTATTCTTCTGCTTACAATTACCTATCATGTCGCGAGAGAATTCCGGAGATTTTGGAAAGAAATTTTTAAAAAATGAGATTTTAAGACGTAAAAAGTTGTGAAAAACGAACTATGGTAAAAGACGAACAAGACTGATCCCCCGTCTTAAAATCTCAATTTTTAAAAATTTATTTCCAAAAACCCCGGAATTCTCTCGCGACATGATAGGTAATTGTAAGCAGAAGAATAATTTTTAAAATTTGAGATGGTTAAAAAGAGGGGGATCAGTCCACGTTGAATTTACATTGAAAACTGATCCCCCGTCTTAAAATCACAGTTTTTAAAAATTTCTTTCCAAAACCCCCGGAATTCTCTACTGACATGATAGGTAATTGTACACCGAAAAAGATTTTTAAAAAAATTGAGATGGTCAAAAAGAGGGGGATCAGTCTACGTTGAATTAACATTGGAAACTGATCCCCCCTCCTAAAATGTAAAATATTTGAAAAATAATTCCAAAAACGCCGGAATTCTCTAGCAGCCTGATAGATAAGTGTACACCGAAAAAAGAAAAGAAAAATGGTCAGTAAAAAGTTGTGAAAAATGGACAGTGGTTAAAGACGAACATGTGCCCATTTATTTATTATTTTTGGATGGTAAGGAACCAGTATTTATTTTTTAAATGTTTTGAACGGACAATAAGCAATGTTTGTTTTGTTTTGTTTTTTTTTCTCAGTGAAACACCGAGAGCGTGGTCGAAAGAAAGAGAGAGTGTGTGTTCGTAAGAGATGGAGGGGGGGGGGATAGAGAAAGAGTGAAAACGCAATAAAAACAAATAAATAAATCGCAAAAAGTCTCTTACTAACAAATAGAAGGTGATTTGTTACATTAGGACCCGCGCTAACTTTGACCCCGTCGTTAGGGTTAGGGTCAGTGAGGGGTTAGGGTTAGCTATAAAGTTCAGGGTCATTGGGGGTTAGGGTTAAAATTAGGGTCAGGGCCAAAGTTAGCCCAGGTCCCAATGTAACAAACTACCAAATAGAGATAGTAAAAAATAAGACAATGACAATGATATTGTATAGTTAACATCTGAGAAGTTAAGTTTCTTATTTTGTGTCACGATCTGACACTCTCATTTAATAAGATTTAGTATTTACTTTTGCCCCTGACAACGGGGGAGGGGAGTCGCGACCGATAGTGATTGCTGAAGAGACAGCTTTTACCCCGACAACCGAGTAATATAATAAATATATATACTTCCATCCCGTCACGCAAAATTTTGGTGAGTAAGATATGTGCATATTTCTAGCCACCGGATAATTTTATTAACAGTAAATTATACAAATTGATGTAGAAAACACTGTGGAATTCCTTTTTTTTTTTTTCAGTGAAACACAGAGAGCGCGTACGAAAGAAAGAGAAAGTTTGTGTTCGTAAGAGAGAGATAGAGGGAGAAGATAAAGAAAGAGAGAGAGAGAGAGAGAGAATAAACGTAATTGAAAAGTGAAAACGCAATAAAAACAAATAAATAAATCGCAAAAAGTAAAAAAAAAAATATTTAACAAAAACGAAAGTGAGGAAAGTCGTGATTCAAAGCAAAATAAAAAAGAAAATCTAATCGAAAAAAAAAGTAACAAGTATAATTTCGTTTACTATCGGAAGCCTACCAGTTTTTACGGTATATCAACCCTTTTTAGTAGAGTGTCCATCGTACACGCGTTATTGGAAGGCAAATTATTAATTTTTTCAAAATATTTCACTCTTATCCGGGGGGGTGCTCATAATAAAACAAGCGTAACTTACTAACAAATAGATGGTGCTTCGTTAGATTGGGACCCGCGCTAACTTTGACCCCGTCGTTAGGGTTAGGGAGGGGGGTAGGGTTACCTATAAAGTTCAGGGTCATTGGGGGTTAGGGTTAAAGTTAGGGTCAGGGTCAAAGTTAGCCCGGGTCCCCACGTAACAAAGTACCAAATAGAGACGTAAAAATAAGACAAGGGCAATGATATTGTATGGTTAACATCTGAGAAATTAATTTTTTTTATTTCAAATATTTATTTAGTTATATTGTCAAATTCGTCAAACAAAAATGGCGTTCGCTTATTTTAGGTGAGGTGGTCGCTAATTTCAGACTTTATAAAAGGCTAAATTGCCCGATTACAGTAGAGGATCTCTTTACATTATCAACTAACTCAAGATGTAGGGGAGGGCGCCACTCTTTTCCCAGGACTGCTTCATTGTCCTTGATCCTGACCTTATAATACTGAGAGTTTTAGCAATGTTTGTTTTAGTCTTTTAATATAAACAATTTCATTTAATTTCATCAAATAGTTTTTTTGTTTTCTTCACGGCTAAAAACATTCAACGGGAAGACTTCGTAAAGTCTGTCGCAGTTTCAAAAAACACCTCCCTTTCAAAAAACAAAAACAAACAAACAAAAAAACAACACTCATTATTAATATCAGCCATACGAGCGGTCGGTGAACGAAACCACCTCCCGCTTTCCCTCTCATAGATTTCACCACTCCTACTCCGTCTGTTTTCGTTACGTACGCGAGAAAGCCTGCTGTCTCTCGGTGGCCACGACTGTACCCCCTTCCTTTCTCAAATCGCCCTAACCAACCACTTATAATTCAGTAACTGTAATTTAAAAAAACAAAACAATTATAATAAACAGAACGACTCATAGAAATCTATATTCTTTTTTCATTTTAATATACTTTCATAGAAATGCTTCTGTTATGTAAAAAAAAACTATTTTCTTTATGGCACAAGTGTCACGCTCATACATGAATTCCATAGCTAATATAACAAACTGACCCAACGGGTCACGGGTGGTCTAGTAATTTATAAAATGCATGCGCATACCTTTTGTGAGTTTACTGAATAATAAAAATAGAAGAACTTATGTTTTTGTTTTTTTCAAATAAGTGTTTGTAATCGTTTGGAAAATATATTTCGTTATTTCTCATTATGTGTGTAACCAGCCAATCAATGCCGTAAAATAAGAGCATTAGCTCAAGGGAGAAATTCCTATGTACTGAGATGAAAAATACTTGATGAACTATGATATCACGAAATGCACAAATGCCTGTCTGAGTCAGGAAATGTATCGTATTAAGGAGATAGATTGGCTGAAGTAGTTAATAATGGTGGCTGTGTAAAAGGTACTCCGACTTCCTCTTAGTACGACTGTTTTGTGAGAGTAAGCTTGGTTGGAATGTATGTATACAATTCTAAAATCGAATAAAACTGACTAATAATTTCCGGTAACACGCATCTGTTATTGACAGGCAGCGTAACACTATTGCAATTATTAATATTATGAGTTTGCTTATAGTCCTATAGCGATTAGATGTACAGGGGTAAAATCGACTTTACCTTATTTATATAGTAAGTGAGCAATGTAATATATATATATATATATATATATATATATATATATATATATATATATATATATATGTATGTATATATATATATATATATATATATATATATGTATATATACATATATATATATATATATATATATATATATGTGGGTGTATCAGTTAAATATGTGCATATATTTATATATATCTGGTTTAATGTAGGACATTCCCTCTTTAACTTATAAACCTATCATTATGAATTCTGAAACATATGTTGTAGGTTATACGGTGATTTACAACAGGGCATTTTCTTTGTAATATTTGCCATTTAGAGGGTGTTCCCCGTAAACTCAATTACCTCATTGTTTATTTTGTTAATGTGCTTAAGTTTCTTATTCCAGGATCGTTTAAGTTTTTTGTTCTTATGAAAAGCTTAGGTTTCTCAATAAAAGAAGAAACATCTCTGAAAAGGAATCCCTTTTACTTGGAATTTAAGATACAGTAAGTGAAATTTGGTGCCTATCTATTAATCCGCTGCTATTATGAAGTACTATGTAGTTATCGATACCACTTTAGGTGTGACTACAAAATTAATATATATATATATATATATATATATATATATATATATATATATAACAAATAAAATAAGCTAAACAAAAAAAGATAAACATAGATTTATAAGTAAATAATATAGTACACCTCTTTACGGACTTTATCAATGATGCATACATTATTAAAAAAAACAATTGTTATACATTGGGAGAATTAATAAATCAAGTGAACATAATAATTTTGTATTCAGGGCTGGGAACATAAGTACTGTGTCATCATTTCGTATTGAAACATATATATATATATATAATAATCCGCAGACAGGTGTCACCGTTTTATGTCGCATACAATGTAGCTAGACATATCAATATCATCGGCACTTCACATTCGTAATGTGGACGTCGGATGTGTGATGCCTTCTGATTGGTGTCAGACGCCTTATATTGTAAATGATCGAAGCGGATATGAAGTGTGAAAAATAATGCATTTAAAAATAAATGCATACATTTGTTTATGATGCTGGTTACCTAAATGACTCTATTGTTTTGCGGATTATATTGAGTTATATTGAGTGGGCATAATTATGCTCTTACATGCTGATCCACATATATGAGACCGTGTCACTGTCTGAGAGACCGAAAAAGTGTGATAAAAGTGTATCCAATGGCACTGCATTAATTTAAACTACACGACACCAACAATGGTGTCATTTTTTTCCGGAGTAGGTAAATAAATTAACACACGTCTACATATATTCATCCGTTGCGGGTGATCACATTCTGGTACACAAATCGAATTCGTTACTGATAGTGCACACTTAATGATAAGTGACCAGTTTGATCGTAAATCCTTTAGTCAAATAAAAACACAACTACTATTCCGAGCGAATACGTTAAATGGTTGAGGCTGTCATTTTGAAATAGTGTGAATATCGATTTACTTTGATGCTACCGCCTCTTAAAGTATCAATTATTGATCTGTTGAATTGGGTGCCTACAATTTATAGTTCTATCTCTTACTTTATCTTTATCTATGCATTAACGATTGCTATTAGGAAAAGAAAGAGTCCGAGTATATATAGAGACGAAAATAAAATTCATGGTATCATAGTGTTTGATCTATGCGTCATAAATTACAGAAATCCTTACTTGCTAGGAATACGCATGACTGCTTATGAGTGGTAAACATTATAAAACAGAATAACAGTTATTTTCAAAAATATAGTAGGTTACGCACTGTGAAAAGCATATATATATTGGTAATCATAAGTATTCGTAATGTGATATATATATATATATATATATATATATATATATATATATATATATATATATATACAATTCAAGAGATGAAATATGGCAATAAAACATTGCGAAGATACAATATTTATTAACAAATATGAAGTTCATAGCAAGGTGCCCCATATCCTTAATCCATACATTTCCAAAGATTTGAATATTCTAATATTACATATATATATATATATATATTTATATATATATATATATATTGGTGTGGGTAAACCTACCTACCCTTTAATAATAAGTAAATGGTAGAAACCGGCTACCATAAATACCGGCTTTTGCCGGGAGAACATTGCGAGGCACATTTAGGCACTAGCACTGCCAACAATGACTTGTGTATAATTTCTCTGTTCAATACAATTCATTAGTATTATCTCTAAACCTGTTGTTCTTTTATTTCATTGTTGGTACCCAATGGTCTGAAATCTCCCTGGACTTCGCAGGTCCTTTCCCATCTGGAGAGTATGTTCTAGTCGTCATCGACGACTACAGCAGATTCCCAGAAGTAGAGATACTTCCCTCGACATCAGCAAGTGTGGTCATTCCCCGCCTCGATGGAATCTTTGCAAGACAAAGATACCCCGATATTGTCAAGTCTAACAATGGTCCTCCCTTCCAAGGGCAGGAATTCAAGGATTTTGCCACCCAAGCAGAATTCCGCCACAGAAGAATAACCATGAGGCGAATGGAGAGGTTGAACGGTTCATGAGAACCCTAAACAAGTATGTTCGCACCACCACTGTGGATGGCCTGAACTGGAAAACTAAACTAATTAATTTTCTAACGCAATACAGGGCCACTCCCCACAGTATAACCAAAACATCTCTATTCGAAGCCCTCACTGGAAGGAAGATGAAAGTCGGCATACCTGCTGTTCTGAAAGAACCCATGCCAAAGTTGATTCACACCCACATAGCGGAGAATGATACACGATGGAAGAGGAAAATTAAGACCTATGCCGACACAAAAAGAAAGACAAAGGTCTCTCCCTTTTCCTAGGTGACAAAGTACTTGTCAGGCTAAAACGTCTCAGCAATCTATCCCCACTGTTCGACCCCAAACAACTGACGATTATCGGTATACAGGATAGCATGGTGACACCACAAAGAGGAGATTACCAAATCACCCGACATTCCTCTCTCTTTACGGGAATACATCCAGATAGCTCTCCCGGAGAATGTGTAGAATCAGACTCTGAAGATGAGTTATACTCACATCCACAAAAGGAAAACTCGGACTCCAGACACGAGTGCCAGACGCAGGTGCCGCCCACACAGACAACACCAAAACGTAACCCACCAGTGGTAAGACGCAATCCAATGCGGAAGCGATCTCCACCAATAAGGCTCGAGGATTATATCAGTGAGATAAATAAGTGAGTAAAGCTTCTTTTCTGTCCTAGAAAAAATCCTTTTCGACTGAGACAACAAGCCGAATCAACTATTTAATGCAGTGAAATGTGCTTAAAAGGGCCCCCTTGACATCGGAGCAGATCCACAGAGACCTTCAACACATTGTGCATATCGAACTATGAACTTATGGACGGTAACCCTACACATACATGCACACACACATACATACACACACGTAGACTATATATACATATATATATATATATATATATATATATATATATATATATATAACAAAATCTGACTGTTTATTAGGTGAGAAGAGATGTAGCGTTGTCGCTTAGAATTTGAGAGTTGTGCCCCTTGAACCATTTTGTATGTAAATAAAATACTCGGTTTGTAACGTGTCATTCGGAGTACGCACCAAGCGGGCGACGAAGTAACAACGTGTTTGTGTCTTTTTTGATCGTTCATTTTGCTTGTGTATTGTTTCTTATGTTTCAGGAATAATCACTTAACAACAATGGCTGCAATCCTATTCTAGAATAATGGGATCAGATTGCCGAACAAAACAAACAATTTAAATTAAATCTGGAACAGCTGACTGATCAAGTAAGCAAGTCTTTGTAGCGCAGGAGATAGCGTACCATACTTTCAATCTAAAGAGGGTGGGTTAGAATCAAACTAGGTGTCAGTGTTATTCTATTTTACCAAAACATTGTAATGTAACTGTGAATTACACTGTATCTCAATTTTCTATAGCGAAATACATTCGTAAACATGTAAATCAAGACAGATAAAAGGATACAAAAAAAGTGGGATGTTGTGTTTATGTATACAACATTTTGCGTTCATTTCCAATGATCTAACAGTTAAGGAACTGCTCAACAATCAAATCGTGAAATCCCTGTGCCGCAGTGACTGACCGACAAGTGAAAAGAGTTAGTACAGTATGGAAATAGTTCACGGGCAACAAGATATGTCACTTAAATTATTAAGGCCGACGATTTACTTCCATTTTAAATGATTACATATTTGCGACGAGAAAACACTGTAAGAGTGCCTTCAGTTTAAAAAAATCGCGGAAAGCTTCAAGAATATCATTGGGTCACATTCACTTTTATATTGTTTGGTGCAGTTCGTCTTTTAATAAGACACGACTTAAAACGATAGAAAGGGAGCCCAGTCACTCAGAATCTATATTATTAGATTTAAAATAATACCTATTTATATAGAACAATCCAAGTTAATCATTTAATTTTCTGACATTCGCATCAGGTTTCATTTTTAATTATCCTCTCACAATTTTACTTTTATTTAATTAACTCATTATTTTATAGTTGCCAGGCCAACGCAAAAATGGGAAATCCTATTTTAATTACATACAATAAAATATAGTTAAAAGGGTTATTTCCTGCATGTTATTGTATATTCCACCCGAGCTACATGTGAACACAGCTCTGCGAGCTATTTCATGAAGTTATAATGTATCTTAAATATTTTTGATGGTCAAAAAAACAAAAAAAACATACAGTAACAATCGCAATACATTCATACTGAACAGGAAAAATATTTTTTTTATTTTTAACAGACCTAACCTTATTTCTTCAAGCATTAGTACGTGTTAAATGTACAGAACATGTTGAGGGATAAGCGTTAGCCTGTTTAGAAGTGAAACGGGCTCAGGTGTAAACCATATGTTGAGTAGACAAAGCGTGTTTCATTTAACCTATCGTCTTTTTTTCACGAGGTTATAAGGTGTTGGTATTGATTTGAGATCGATGAAATATTACTGGTTTAGAAGTCACTGCATGTCTGTAATTAATAAGTCCCATAAATACAAACTTATTGGCGTTGTTTTAACACATACTTCGAAAATACATCATTAGTAAGAGCAGCCTTTTAAAATAGGATATGGTCCTTACATTTAAGGAACGACAATAACACTCTCGAAACGCACATACACAATAATATTTATGTGTATGTATGTATATATATATATATATATATATATATATATATATATATATATATATATATATATGTGTGTGTGTATATATATATATATATATATATATATATATATATGTGTGTATATATATATATATATATATATATATATATATATATATGTGTGTGTATGTGTGTATATTATAAAAAAAGTAATCTGGAGTCCCACATTGCAACTTCAGTCTCAATATGAAAATAACCGAACAGTTCAATACGAATATTTTACATTCACCACTTACATCCGTGTTTAACGGAAATAGACCTTCATTTCGACCCTTTTTACAAATCATTACATTTATTCCGAATAAACTGCTCATCACAAATACCTATCCCCACAAATAAGATAGCAAACCATTTTACGCTCTTACAATTATGTTGGGCAACGTCACTCACATCTACCGAGCTTTTTTCTTTCATAGAAATAATTACTATCAAGTAACCGTTTGTTAGTTGATGTTAGTACCCCATATTATTGGCAACATGATACACTATATTAAGTAAAATAACACACGCTCTCTGACATTGACTTCCATTCTATCTGTCATTATGATTGTAATCAAGGAATCACATGATAGCGTAATGGTTTAATTTCAGTGTTTCAGTTTAACTATTCATACACATACTTAATTATGTTTCAGAATGTTAGTACACATTCCTAACAGCGTTTTAGCCTGTCCTCACCTCATCGTAAGCGACTAATGTTTTAAAACCAGGTATCTCAATTGTGTTCCTATATATAATACATAAGTAAACACATATAACTAAGTTTCAGTAACAGTTTACTTTTTATGAAAACAAAATCTTAAAACGCTTACCAAGTGTCTAAGAGTGACTTTGTTTTTAACAATAAAACAATAATTCCAATAAATACAATACATTAATAATTACGACTAAACATAGTTTGCATACGTCGCCAGCGAATAGAATACTATATTTCTTAATATAACGGACTTTTGTTTATTCCTGAATAAACTATATTATTTGTCGGAAAGTCCGCATTCAACACTAATAACACATTTATCTTTTCAAGAACGAACTTTTCTTAACAGAAACAAATATAAAATATCTTATGTATTCTGTTTGAGATACGATTAATGAATTAATTTAAATTCCTATTACTTAGCTTCGAATGCGTATTTCATAAACAAAACAACATATATACCAATATAAAGGGGTGATTTAAACACTTCATTACTTTTCTATTTTACATCATTACCAAGTAAATTTGTTGGTTTAACGTGTTGTTAAGCGCAATCATGCGCTTCCCTCAATTTTAACGACTTTCTTCAAAAGTTATAAAAAATGTCACAGCTGCAGTTTAAAAATCCTGTTGAAATAATTACATTATAATTTTAAAATATTCTTTGACATCATAATGTGTTATGTTCACTATGAATAAACATTAATGTGTCTTACATTCATTTGTCAGAGATTAATGCATTGCATTTCAGAATTTAAATAGCTGTTTTCTTTTATTGACTCATACATATAAATTGCGAGATATACCTTAATTCAAACGAACTAAATATCATTTCTGTCATAAAGGATTATTCCTAATACGAATAAAAATGACTATTTTAGAAATAAGTGTAATATGTTAGTTTCAATATTTGAGTTAATATTAAGATTTTGGACAACACAATGTTCGCTACAGATTAACACAATTCATCAGCGTCGATTTTCACGTCATTATCGACACTATCTCGCGTTTATCTTTAGCGTACACCTCTACAACCATCCGATTTTCTAACAAATTTTATTTTAAAAATATTAAATATAGAAACGCCCACAAGCGTTTAAAACGGTTATCACATACCTCGTTTTCTAGTTGTTTAACTATCTCCTTCCCAATTCTATCTAAATAATAAACAACCCACTGTTTTCCGGTTTGTTCACAGTCGACGGGAAGCAGTAAAACCCTAAATTTGAATTGGTGTATAAGAGGGCAAAAACGGAGGATGGAGTTTAAAGAGAAAGTTGTGTGCTTCAAAAACCATTGCAATTCGCCAGAGGCCCAGTACAAAAAATTATAAAGTGTTGAGTGGACATTTACTATTTTAAAGCTACATAATATGTTCGATGTCCACCGGGTAACGCCTAACACAGGTCCTGCTACTATGAGATGGTATCATGAAGAATATAATTTCTCATCTAGATACAAACGTGTTTCATCTATTTTCAGAAGTCATCAGTGTGGAGGAGGATTACTCTGCGGGGTACACGATCTAAAACTGGCAGATCCAAGTTAAACATTTACTTTTTTCTGAACGCTTAGAAGCATATGGCCAATAAGCAAACGCCGTAAAAGGAAGGTAATTAGATATATTTATGTATATGTAAGCGGACAAATCGAGAAGGATGTCATCTACGGTGATCAACGTCACGTTAGGCCATAACTTAGCATTAATCATATGAATTTGACAGCATTGGAATAATTATTTGAGAAAGCACCTCTTTGCATAAAAATGGTTATCAGCAATATTAACACTATTAAAATGGTTATCAACAATATTAACACCATTAAAATAGTTATCAACAATATTATTATAATTATTATGTAATTCTTATCTACATAAACATGAGTTTCATCTTTTTCGCGGAATCACTTAGGTAGGGGAGTATTGCGCAGCTGGTCACACGATTCCAAACACTCATGCCCAAGTAAACATAATAATACAAGTATGTGGACATTTCCAGTGTGTGTTTCTGTTTCTCGTATTATAGTACGAGATCATTATTATTTTTAATTAATATTAATCGACTAATAGAAATTAAAAAATGTGGCAGTGTGAAATACCAAATTCCAACCTAAAAAATATATTAAAAATAATTTAATACGAAAATAATTACACGGTAATGCATTGCGGTTTCTTCATTAAAAATCGCCACATTAACCGTTGTTAATAATAATAAACAATGAAATGTGTTTCTTCATTCTTCGACATTAAATGGCATTTATAAACATTTAATAAAAACATATAACTTATTTATAGATTGAACATTCTTTACAAATCGTTGAATATTAAAAAAAGAATAAAGAGTTATGGAGTTATTTGCATCTAATAATTGCTGCACAAACAGTTAAAACAACAATACACTAACACATTTATTCATAGTTTTATATCAATTTCCGTAAATTAACAAGTTTATGACCAGACGATTGTATTAATAATTAAATAACGCATTCATAATTTGATAGCAAATATACAAACATAATAACAGCGAAAAAAAAAGTAGAAATACTCCCAGGCACCACTGAGTAGATTGAACTAGCAGAACTATAAGAACTTGAAAATTAAAATGTCAACACCGGAATCGTGTAAAACAACACACTTAAAGATAAGGAGTTATAACAATAATAATTTATCTTCTGTGGTACATTAAAATATAATGTGAAAACACGCTAGATAATACATTTTTCGACTGCCTCATTTTTTACAAAGCTGAAGCTGATTACCATACACACAAGATAGCTAATCGCAAAACAGATGGTTTATCATCCCTTCATGCTTTCCAACTATATTTTTGTTTTAACTTAGTTCACCTTGAACAAAGCAAGTTGTCACTTGGTCACATTTGTTCCTGCATGTTGGTACAGTCGAGTAAGCAGGTAGTATGGAGAGCGTTTCAAAGGCGGGCAACTCGCGGAAATACGCTATTGGAGAAGAAGGCTCTCCGGTATCTGGGTACCTCCACAGAGAATGGATAAGATTTAGCTTATTGTCCGGTGGGTCGAGTGTATTAACGTCGTGTGGGCACTTGGACAGCAAGTTCATCGGAACACATCCCAGTGAAGTACTTGTAGGGCAATCACAATGGTGCAACATTTCGGCGTTGGGACAGTGGCTGAAGCCTGTTCGATAGTGAGGCACCTATTAGATGAGACACTCTTATGTGGACCTAATATCCGCGGGAGAGGGGAGTAGATGATACACCAGTCCACATGTGACAGCACTACTCCATGCATGGGCGGATGGTGGATTTGTAGAGATATAGGATAATGTAAAGTGTGTGAAAATTCTAGCAAGGTAGAGGGATTCAACTTTCTTTGCAGCAGCTTTGGCAATGTATTCTATGTATGTGTTCTAATGCTATGATACCTATGAATGTTAAGCCGAGAAGTGTGGTCGTTGCACTCTCAGTTAGGGTGTTGTTTGCCATGACAATCGAATGTTCGTGAAGGTAAAACAAACTTTCTCTTCATTTTTATATAAAAATGACAGAGATAAATGATGGTGCACCGTGTTAAACAGATGTCCGGTTGGAAGATAAATACTTTTAAATGCGATATAGAGTTACAGACGAGGGATTAAAGACGGGTAAGTGATAAACATTTTTAGATTAAGAGTCGGCTACACTTTATTAGTTATATCATGTTTACAATGTTAACGTATACGCCAAGCATCTATACCCATATGTTATTTATTTAGGATCTTCTTTTATTTAATATTTAATCCTGTAAAGTCATTTATGAGCAACAACTAGGTTGTATTATCAGCAAGAATAACATGATGCAAGAGTTTTATATCAAAGTAAATTATATTAATGAAATATCTTAGAAATGTAGAGTCAAAGTTAATACTTTATTGAATGAGAATTACAACACAAACAATGCGTTGTATATTACAACAGTTTAAGTAAACAAAATACAAACATATAAGTGTATATGGGGATTGCCATGAATTTGAAACAAAAGTTGTACTACATAAACATTAATTTTCGAAGATACAAGTTACGAATTACACTAACTTGTGTGTATAATGGGTGGTTGATTTACTTATATAGATTATAGCACATCTGAATTAGTGCGGTCATTATAATATCTTCGCATGAAACAAATAAGATCTCAAAGTCTTTAATGGTGTTATCTGACACAAAATATATATTTAACAGGTAGGGCCAGGAATGGCATGACGCTAAACGATAAGCGTGGAACTAGGATGTGACGTCACGTGGGACAACACGAGGAAGAACGGTAAGATTTTAAATCAGTGCTAGTTGTAGACGTTGCTAACGATGTTGGGGGTTGCACGCGGCCATGTGCGTGTGCCGTCTGTTAGTCGAGTTGTCTATCTATCTATCTATCTATCTATCTATCTCTAGTTACTTAGGTAAATGATTATGTCCTTCTCCTTCATAAGTAAGTCTAAATAGTACGTGTTATAATCTCACCTTTTCGCTCAATAAATCTACATTTCCAACTTAGGTATGTCAAGCAAAATATTGATGCTTTGGAATTTTTCAAATGAGGATTGATCATTTTTATTATTGAACTATTCCAAAAACAGTTTTTATTTTGGATGTTATTTTCATATGGGTTCGGTCGATGTCACCTCCCTACTGCAGTTGCGTCTTGTCGAACTTGGACATCCGTATGTCGAATTTTGTAATATGTATGGAACATCGAACAAAATACTGTATTTAATCCACTGCGGCAGCTTTCTCTCGTCTCGTCAGCCGAGACTGGCTAGATGTATTGAGTAATTAGAACCAATATTTGTAGTGTAGCGCGCACTGAGGATTGAACCTTTTACCCCCTTGAAGTCTGTCACTAAGAATTGATTGTTACTTTGTACCTATATTCGTTGCGCCACGGGTCTGTGTGAGAATAACATCGGATGTGAGAACAGTAGACATACAAATTCAAATAACTAGTCATAAAGAATGCCGTTCAAAACCCCGTTTTCGGGAACCACGTAGAACTTCCCAACTTCACAAAAATGAGCCTAAAGAACGTCGTCAGTATGACAAACAGAATATTAGTCCAGATAATAGAAATAATATAAATAATAACTATTATCTTTAATCAGATTACATTGGAAAGCGTGCATGCCAAATTCTGTGCAATTTTATTCAGTAGTTTTGTAGCGTCGATTTTCTTAAAATATATCATTATGTATATTATTAGTTTTATTAGTATGGATTTTTAAACTTTGCCCGTTATAGCACCAACGATATTCCAAGTGTGTTTTGCTAATGTCACTTCCACATTATTAAGTTGTTTTTTTTTATTAATGAAAGTAGAAGGGGAGTTTTAAGCTGTCTTGCTTCCTTCGGACGATGATTCTAGTGGATATTCAATGCACAAACGGCCCCATTCGCATATGTTACCTTATCGGGCTAGATCATTTTTACGACGTTAATTTTTTTTTTTTATTGCAGGGAGGTACCGCCGTCCTGGCACTTACATAGCCTAGTATCTCGAAATTATGAATCATATAGAAATTACCCGGTTTCATATCGTTTAACTTCAGTGATCTAAGGAGCAACTGCGTTGCAACGAAATTATTTAATTAAGAGAATAGGTTCGATAATTGATATTATAATAGCATATCGGTAATAACTATGGTTGGTTATACCATATCTAGTGGAATTCTACCCACAAGATCTAATAACAAAATTAGACAGAAATGCATACAGTAAATAATACATTATACTAGAGATGCGGTAAAATTAAAAATGTTCCTTTCAGCAAGAATCGTAAACATAACAAGGAAATGAGTCTAATTAGTAGAACCTCTTTCCGACATTTATTTTAAGCTTACATTGTTGAATCGTTGTTAAAAGCAAAATAGACATTATGTGGAAAGTTGATTGAAAAGATCGGCGAATCGCGAGATTGACATTTGACTGTTGACCCCGCTGCGCCCGAACAAGGCGGCTCTTTTATTGTTCACCTTGGCGTTCCATAAACGTCTTGATTAGTTTTAGATACGACGCGGTGGGTGTCGGAATTGGAGCACACAGCCGCCAATAGATAATTGATTTCTTCGCCAAACCCTTATTCAACCTCATCGGCATTGCGATTCCGAGTCTTCCAAAACGATGGCCTCTTTCCAAAATGTATATTGCCTGGCAAGAATCTTTGGCTCGTCCAGGTGATAGTGACCAGTTTGGCGTCTTTAGCAATAAAACACAGCTTCCATATTCGGAATATGGCTGAAATACTCGTCTACACACGGGAAGAGGTTATAAATATAATCTTCAAATGTACAGCCACTTCAAACCTTTATATAGTTCACTTCATATATGAAAACGTGTGTCGATGTTTAAATACTAAAAACGCACACACTTTTATACAGTTGTCAGTAAAGTGTACAATCATCCGATAATAATTCTTAGATCAAACAGGTGATTGTGAGATATGAGCAATAACAAAATGTTTGTGTTTTCCGAATCTAAATGATGTACACGTCTACGTAAGGGTATAGATTACAAATGTAACTCATAAAGGTGCAACGTCATTATATATATATATATATATATATATATATATATATATATATATATATGTGTGTGTGTGTGGGGGGGGGGTGCGCGCGCACGGGGGTCTCTTCTAAAAGTGTTGATCGAAAGAGGTGTAGACAAAATGTTCCGCTTCTTTTATTTAAAACTATTTACCAATAATGTATATAAACACACACACACACACACACATATATATATATATATATATATATATATATATATATATATATATATATATATATATATATATATATATATATTGGTGCAAAACAGTACACCATAAGTAGTGTCGGGTTCAAGCTCAAAAGGACTTAGCCATCCACCTTTATTCAGGTATTATACTAACGAAGAAATAAAAATGTTAAAAAAATTATAATTAAAGGGCTAGTTTAAAATACTTTCAATACAAATAGAATTTAAACACAGATTTAACCCGGGTCATGATTTGGCAGCTGTCAATCGGTCTATAAACACTTTTGCGTCATTGGATTACGATCTATAAATTTACAATATATATATATATATATATATATATATATATAAGTAAGTAAGAAACTAAAAGTAAAACTTTTATTAGAAAGAACCTATAGTGAAATTGTAAAAGCTCAATGTAAGTTTAAGTACGCTCTATCTACTAATTTGAACTCAATTTTCACCATTGGAGTTACGTATTTTTTGAACACCTACCAATGATGCCTCTACGAAACTTTTTCTTCTCCATTGAAACCCTCTACTATTGGACACCTTATCGGCGGACAATTTATCATCCGGACACACCCAATATCTTTTTACTCGAACTTTTTTTCTCACCCATCTTTTTCTGAATATTTTTTCATATTTTTTCAAATGTTGAACTTTGGCTTTTCTATTGCCAACTTATCTATCTGTATAATTCCTCTGATGATAAGATCTCGATCTTTGAAAAGCCTTGGCTTAAGGAAAGAACAATAAACATAATTTTATTACAGAATATACCCTGTTTTGAACATTTGAAGTTTGAAATAAATTTTGGCATTCGTGCATGTTTATCACTCTCTGTCCATTTAACTTTATACATATCTATATATATATATATATATATATATATATATATATATATATATATATATATATATATATATAGTAATCCATGTAGGGTAAAAATCCACAGGGAATCAAACCGGGCTTGTAAAAGAGTACTCAATAAAAAATATAGAGCTGTATTGTGAATGCTTTTATTCAAACATATACAAGGTATGCTACACTGGCGTGTCGATGTTATCGATCTACAGCTCTCAAGAGTTGAGGTCTCATCAGACAGATAATTTTTTTTATGATCCAACCTGGTCGCTGAATTCCGGGAAGAATGAAGGCAAGCAAAGAAAAAGAGGTGTAAGAAATAAAAGTCATGTGACCGATTTAAAAAAATATAATTGCCGTTAGAAATTAATATTTTCATTTTTGTATTAAACGCTGAGCTGGGGTATATATATATATATATATATATATATATATATATACGTGGGTAAGTATGTCTGCATCTGACTTTATTTCGTAAAATAGTTGTGTATACACTTGTGCAGTATTAACCTCAATATTCTTCAGTATATGAGTATTGATTTACTACTCTCCAGGAGTTAGGCACAAGGCCAGTTTTTATATTACTCCCACAAGTAAGAGGTGACCCAAGGTCGGGTTGGTTTAGTGGGGTTTAAAAATTGCCTGGGCAGCCCCGTCGGCATTCCCCGGTAGAGGCGCCTCAGACAGTACGAAATAAACTTACTCCTCCCCAACGAGGGGAGGCAAAGCCTGGGGAGGTGGACCTCCCAGAACTGCACAGGACAGACCCATTGACCGGGGTAAATGAAGACGCGAAGTCCAAGACAACACCAGTATGGGGTGTAGTATCCATCGGAACAGATACTACACTTTGATCTTAGCCAAAGGCCAAGTAAAGCAAAATTAGTCGTGTATATATATATATATATATATATATATATATATATATATATATATATATATATATATATATATCAATTTTGCGTTCCATTGACTATGGGGAATCAATTCAAAACAATAAATGTCATTACTTTTTCCATATCTTGATGCGAGTTCATTTTTTCTCTCACTTAACCGTGTTTAATTTGAAAAAAAAAATACTTTTGAATGTAAGAATTAATCCTCCTTAAAATATGGAAATAGATAGATAGTAAAAACAAATAAAACATATGTATTTGAATTGATTCACTCAATAGAACGGCAAATGAAAATACATATGCTCTGAATCGTGTAATACAAAGTGGTAATACACTAATAGGTTTAGCTCCACAAATGTGAACCCGTGATATCGTGTATATAGTTTACAATTATTACTGAACTCCAATGTGACTTCGTACAAATAAAATACAATCAACGTCTGAACTGTTCACCAGGTCTCAATTATGAATGCCCAACATTCTTTGTTTTATAAACATCTAATGGTCAACATATCTGAGTACGCCGCTTTATATTGTTAATAATTCTGATACTCTCATTTCCCTACACTTACTTGATATTGACAGTGATACCACTTTCTGTTAGGAAATCATCTGATGATTGTTTGATACGCTTATTGGCATATAATCCTACAACAATATTTAGATTGTAATGTATATATATATATATATATATATATATATATATATATATATATACACATGATATTTTTGAAATAAATATTAATTATTATTACATACAGACATCGATGTGTCATGCTTACACAATATTCAGTGTAAAGATGTACATTCATGTCGATCAAAGAGTTTCCAAGTCGCCATTGCATGTATATATATATATATATATATATATATATATATATATATATATATATATATATATATATATATATAGGGTCGGCAAAAATAAGGGTCCTATTTTAAAAAATTCATAACTTTTTTATTTATTGATTTTTTTTTTTTTTAGAATAAGTAAAGGACCCCTTCCGAAGCAAGCATGAGCCGTATTAGCCCTAAGGAACGTACCCTCATTTAAAAAACATTATTTTTGCTTAAAAAACTCAAAACAGTGTAAAAAAGAATACTTTAGTTTTTGTAAGTTTTAAGAAGTGTTTTTAGGCTAAAATTTGTTTTGTTTATTTCAAAAAATCTCGTAAGGGTCAGTCTACACACACATAAAGTTTGGTGAGTTTAACTTTTATTTTGTGGAAGTTATTCAAATTCAAGTTATTTAAATTTAAAGATAGGACCCTTATTTTGGCCCCCCCCTGTATTAAATAGTAACTCTGTGTGTGTGTGTCTGCCTGAACTGCATGTCTTATATTCACACAAACCGCTGGACCGAATTGCTGCCTACTGACATCTCAGTGTAGGGCACAAGGAGCAGCACAACCCCCACTGAAACTTGTTTTCTTTTTGATTAAGATAACATTTAAACAACAGGAAATAGCTGAAAAGTTGTATATACAAAAAATTTCAGCAATTTTTTTATAATAACAAACGGGTCACCCTCACACACTGAAATTTAAAGCATATGTTAAGCGAAAATCTAAATAAGTCCAATTTCAATAAAATGTATATTTTATTTAATAACAATTAAATAATGAGTATTTACATAATACACACCCACACGCAAAAAGAAACATCGAACTGGTAAACTCTACTTCCTATACAGTATAACCCACCAATTGTAATTATTACTGATAATATCATCGTTGGTTATTGTTGTTGGTAGTACTAGTATCATTACTATCATTATTATTATTATTATTCGTAGTAGTAGTAGTAGTAGTAGTAGTATTATTGATGATGATTATTATTTTTAATCCTAGCATAATTAGGATATTTTCCTTGCACGTTGACCAACTCCAAACTCCTCCTAGTTTAGATTAAACAATTGAAAGGAATCCAAGAGGCCACTTTTGATACCATAATTCGATCCATTCTTCTCTATACCTAGGCTGTGTTCCTATGTTTACGTCTATAAATAGTGTCTTAATAGAAAACCGTATATAAGGCTAAGCACTCTCTAATAGTACGCTCTATCCAACGAGTTATCCTGCATAATCATTATTATAGATATTATTATTATTATTAATATTATTATTATTATTATTATTGATATCATCATCACTATAATTGTCAATATTCGTATTATTGCTATTATTAATATGACTATGTTCTTCAAAATTACTACTCCAATTATTGTTGATGTTATTGCCATGATCATTATCATCATGATCTTTATCATTGTTCTTAATGTTACTAGTGTTACTATCATTGTTGTTGTTATTATTATTATTGGTGTTAGTGATGATATTATTAAACTCCATTATTGTATCGGTCCTTCCCGTCTACCTCAAATCGTGTATGACTCATACCACCCCTTTCCCTCTACTATCATTAATAAAAAAAACAAAAGCGCTAACTGATAGCACAATCAAGACCATTGCCTACTTACCTATATATATAGTTACAATATGATAAATTCAATTTTCCCCCTTTTATTTCTATAATATTATCCGGTTTTAGTCGATCCATAAAAGTACCTCTTAATAATCTCAAATATTCTTCTTGCTATTGCCAAATTTCTTAAAATAGTTTTTTCCAGTGAATGGGAGTGTGCTTCGACGGGGCTCGAAGTCTTGGAATGTAATTCGATATGTGTGTATGCGTGTGTTTTAGTCCGTGTCCCCAAATATAAGAAACAAATCTTACCCAAATCACCCCCCTCCCAGACACAACAAGAAGTACCTAATCACCCTAACATATAAATGAAACACCTTCACAAACATAAGTCGTCTCATCTCTAAGCCATAACGCTGTGATGTTATCGCCCAACCTTACTTTTCAACGAGTTTCAACCCAACTTGAGTTCCAATCTATAGCGTCTCTGGTCATTCCTTCTGTGGTCCTATGGGAGTAATCTAAATGACTCTGCACCCAAACTGTCCACATTTAACTCCGACCCCTAACTTAACCTTAATAACTCAAACATTGCAAACGTCAAACACTCTCATTCGAGCGCTGTAGACAATAACAGTAACACTTGTTTTTTTACTTTCACCGGAAAATATACTGTGAGCAAATGTCTACGAATTGAAGTTTGGGAACTAATAACCAACGAAATTACATACATAAAACGTATGTAAAAGGGGATTCTAAGGATATAAGGACTAACGTCTTGGAGATATGACGACATCCTTTTCTCAATAAAATGTGGGTTAAAATCAATTTATTCATTTCATCTAACCAATTCACCCAGGAAATATATCGGATCTTCGAACCACAGACTCTGTTTACTTCGACTTTCTCCTCCATAACGATAAACCGCCAGACTAAATTCATAACTTTTCATGATATAATTCACCCTCCCATATCTAATGTCATTCCAGTTTGACTTATTGGTTCAAACGCCAAATTTGGTAGAAGACCACAATGAGAGATATGAGGATAATTATTTCCTCTAAAACATCCTCTCTCCTACTGACTCCCCCCATATAATAAATGTTTTTATAAGGGGCTTTTCTCCCCCTAAAATTAAATGTTGTCCATACCTTCCCGTCTGCTGCCCTACTTCCTTCCTATCTTAATCATCTCTCTGCGAGATATTTCCTTAAAAAAACTCTAGAAAATAAGCCTTGACAATATTCAACTTTGGTTCGAAACTTGTATATGGTTCCATCTATTTTTTATTGATAGTTCTAATTTCTTAATTCATACGATTATTATTGATCATTTTTTAATATCTATTCTATATTCTCATTGTGTATTCTAAATTGTATTATCATCTCCTTAATAGTAACTCTGTTATTTATTCTTATCTTTATTTTGTATCTTTAATTATACCTTCATTATTTCTAATATTGCCTTAATTTTAAATTATTAGTTAACTATTTTATTTTATTTCTTTATTTTTATCAACTTATTTATAATTCTTTTAATTACATGAATTTTATATTTTTTATATATTCCTTATATATATATATATATATATATACATACATATATATATATATATATATATATATATATATATATATATATATATATTTCCTTTTTATTTATATCATTAGACTTAATTTTATTTCTTATTTCTTATTATATTTTTTATATTTTATTTTTTTAATTTTTAATTTTTTAATTTTTTTTTTAAATTTTTTTTTTTTAATTTTTTTTTATTTTTCTATATTTTATTTTTATTTCAATTTTAATTTTTATTATTTATTGTTTTATTGTTTTACTTAATTTTATTTTACCCTACTATGCTTCCTTTTATTTTTATTTTTTCGTATATTTGTGTTTTTTGTTCATTTATAATTCTATTATTTTGCATATTATTATTTTTTTATAGTTTTTTCTTTCTTTTTGATTGTATATTTTATTTTTTTTATTTTTATCTCTGATCCTTTTTTTCCTTTATATATTCTATTATTATTTTTATATTTTACATTATATTTTACTTAATTTTATTTCTTATTTTATTTTTATATTTATTTTCATTTCAGCTTTATTATTGTTATGATGTTAATAATGTCTTTTTATCATTATTATTATCGGTTTATATTTATATTTTATTTAATATTTGTAATACATTCCTTTTTCTAATATTAGTCCATGCATCTCCTCCTGTCAAAATGTGTTCCTCTAAGACGAACTTGTTATTTTCTTCCTTGAATTTCCTGTAGGATGTGCTGCTAAAGGCGCTGATGAAGACGTTCTGGAGTGGCTTTGTAAAAAAAAAAAAAAATTGGAAAATAAAAAAAATTAAAAATAAAAATTCAATTATTTCCAGAATTTTTTTTGAAACGACCGTACGCCATACTAGACTTGTTCCAATACTTTGAACAATTGGAATGTTCTGATCCATTAAATCATCCTATATATATATATATATATATATATATATATATATATATATATATATATATATATATATATATGTATATATATATATATATATATATATATATATATGTATGCATATATATATGTATATATATGTATATATATATATATATATATATATATATATATATATATATATATATATATATATATAATACATGTGGAGCGAGAGGTAGCGGGCGAAGCCAGTTATAATATTTATATATATATATATATATATACATATATATTTACATGTCGAATAAAATTAGAGATACTTGAATTATCGTTTCATAATTATCAATCGTGATAATATAAAGCTCAATATATTGACTAGATCTATAAATTCTAGAGATGAACAATGAGAATAAAACCTTTTAAATATAGAATATTTATAAAACATATCAGAAGTTCAAAGCAAGGCGCTTTATATGATGCTTTTTGCTGCGAACTACTGATGGCCTGATAAATATTGTATATTTACTTTTTTATTATTATCTACTATCTCTCTATATAAACTTGACGTGTATATATAGATGCCCGGCAACACGTACTCCAAGCATGTTAGCCTGACAATTACCAACGAGGATGAGACGCTGAATACTATATATATATATATATATATATATATATATATATATATATATATATATATATATATATATATATATATTGGTGTTGATGATAAATACACCATGTAACTGTACACACTGCATCATCATATGTTTTATTCATTATCAGGTCTTATTAAATGCCTCTCTATAGGTAGTTTCAAATTTATACAGTATCCTCTAAAAATGAGGGTATATTAATAATTGACACTTCTCAACAGTTTCGACAATTAATTCCTGTCTTTAGACCACTTCCATAGTCTGTTATTGGCTAAAGTAGTCTACACAGCTGTAGGCTTGTAACACTATTTTTGACAAAATCAATTAATCTTTGTAATATTAACTTTTAGAATTTCTTTTTTTATTTCGGAAAAGTCCAAGTTATCATTTCTGTTCGAAAGCAATTATCTATAGTTCCTTACTCTTTTCTTGATTTTAATCATTATTCGGTAAATACTTTTAAAACAAAAGAAGCGTACACATGAGCATCACTAATCAACGTCAACTCCTTTGAATGCCTCCCCAAATTTATGTAATTCCTCTATATCATTTTCGATAATTATATATATAATAAAGGCATCTCTCTCTAACTTGTATATTTTAGGTTGAAACCTGTCTATGTCTGTGTTTTCCGTCAATAGTGTATAATTATTCAATGGTTTACATCTTCAACAATGTAGGCTTTCTTATGTTAAGGCATACAAGTTATATTCACAATTGAATCCACATTAAAATACATGTAATATTCATTTGCACTATTGTAAAATGTAAATAATTGACTCAGTAGCAGTGTATTTGTTATTTATACAAATACAGTACGTTTAGTGCTGGATACGTCTGTAGTATTCATGTCAATATTATTACACTCATTATTATTAATACTATTATTATTACGTCTATTATTTGGTAAAATCTGATGTGTCTTTCCAATTATTTTAATCTCAAAATCATATTATTATGCACACACAAGAGAGTTATAATTGCTGAACCTTTACATACTATTATCGATAGATAAAAATTTCCGATTACAGTATAATAAATCAATATTAATTGTTAACAAATAATTTACATAAAATACTGTAATTAATAGGGTGAAATAAATAAGGTATAATTGATAAATCGACATTGTCAAGTATGTTTAACGTTTATAATAAACTTCTGAACGCTCGAATTCGACACTTTTTAATACATATGTGAATAATAGTATGAGCTAACTTCATAATCGTATGTATTAATGAATATAATCAAAACTAACATAATACAATTGATATACCTAAAGCAAATATCGAACCAATAACTCTAGACTTAGATTTACTCTAAAGAAAGATGGGGATGAACCATCATCTCTTGAACGGTATTATAAAATGTAACTGTGAATTGTTAGGAAAAATGTAGGAAGGCATTGCGAGCACATGTGGGAAAAACTAAATACTAAAGAACGAAAGAAAAAATATGATATCATGAGAACATTTCTGTAAGCTTATCAAGTGTATATTACTGAATGGGACAGTTTAGACGTACGTTGTATAGTGCCGTATGAAAACATACACACAACGAGAAATACATCGTGTAAAATATGTGATAAACGCGGAATTGTTTGATAATATAATTCTAGTTGCAGATTATAAACATGTGGGGTGTGTTAGCAGTTAGAAAGTGTAAGGATGTGCGCATGATGTGTTAGGAGAATAACGCCAGCTCTTAGCGGGATTTTCGATCGTTAGTATCGTTCAACTAGGTCGGTGTCATAATTAAAATGAAGTAAAGAAGAACAACACTTGAGTACTGTTTTAAGAAGGCCAGAGGTCAGCAAGATATCTATGAACAAACACGGTTGACATTAGATTGCGTTTGCTGGGGTCGAAGATCTACAGATTTATCGGATGATTGAAAGTCACTAATGTTGTTTTTTTTAAAAGCTGGCAAATAAAAAAGAAAGCTATAAATGAACAAACGAGCTACGATCATTTATGCAGTATTCTGCGCAAGCTGAAGTTTCTGATGAACAGCCAAATTGACCGATAGGAAAAGATTTGGGTGACTAAACAATTCAAATATTAATCTGAACAGAGTATTTTAAGACACAGACGGGGTAACATGTTCACAGTTAAGTGGTAAACAGGCGAACTAGATAACCATTAAAGCGTAGTTCTAATCCAAAACTGACCATTTTCTACTATAAAACGAACCATTGTTTTTGAGAAAAGACATTACACATAATTTAATGTTGTTTTTCATAAAACTCAGTTATTTTTATTTAACGTATTTACAAAGTGTTAAGTAAGCGTGTTGTATTAGAGTTATATACACACCCCAATTAAATGTCATATAATAATGACGTTTGCTTATCATTTGTATTAAAACGCCACGACTAAGCGCGACTTGCAACTGTCGGGGCAATGAGTTATATTTCTAAGTATGTACACAAATACAAAACATGGGATTAAAATTAATTTTGAAACTAGAGTTCACAAATATTTATCTTTCAATTATCACATCTTTTATTAAGAAGTATAGCGGAAACACTGTTATTCTTCATACCATTCAATGGTAACATTTTATAAGTAGATACCTCTTAAGATTAGTAGATACAACAACATGTGTATTTATTTTGTTTATTTACACTATATTATAACTTATATATATATATATATATATATATATATATATATATATATATATATATATATATATATTGACGCATATTAAGAACTATGAGTTAAATATTTTCAAGTAGTATTGTGTTTCGACATTATACCACTCATCAATATATCGATTTGTCTTAAAATAAAGAAATGCATATTCTGCAATCACTAGTGTGTGTACGAGAGTCATGGTAGAACCGTATGTAAGGTAATAGAGAAATACTGTTGAGGAATGGTTAGTTCTTAACAATTTGTTCAGTTTCTATAAATAAAAGGAATGTCCCATGAATCGTTTCTGGATATTGTTGTTCGACACCGAATGAACGCATACCGATTCATATGTTCTAAGATAAGCAAACCAGAAACATACATATTCGACTGTTAATTCGACCATTTTTATTTGAAATAGCATATTATAGGTATGCCATTCTAAAGTTATAGATATCATTATAGTTGGTCAGCTATAGTTATGTTTGAAATAGCATGTTGGTTGATCTATCATTCTTAAATTTTAAATCGCATTGTCCAGGAATGTCATGCTTAAGTTTGAAATAGCATGTTCATTAGTATGTCATACACTAGTTTAACATAGCATTTTAGTAGGTATTCTATGCTTAAATTTCAAATAGCATTTAAGTTCATTTATTATTCTTCAATTTGGTCTATCATGCGTTGGGTTTTAATAAAATGTTCCGATTAATCTACACATTTCTATCAGACTTATGTCATGTTTTGACAATTAATTATTATTTGAATGCGAAGATCCAATGGGCACCTTATTGAAATCCAACATTTAATGATAAAAATATGTCTGTGAACTTTACTACCGTTACAACCGTTTTGTGACAACTGTCGTGTAATATAGACTTTTTATCTTTGTTTCTTTGGAACATATGGGCAAGAGAAACTTTTTCGCGGCAGCAAGGTGTTATATTATATCAACCTTTTTATGTTAGTAAATGCCGAATGACCACTCTTATATTGAAAACGGTTAATTTAACAGTTAATTGCGTACAACCTTATTACATCCATGATTGGAGTAAATAATGTAATTGTTACAATTGCGGTTGGAATTATATAGGATGACTAAAAAATACAAATAATATATTTGAGACAGATTGTAATAAATAATTTAAATACGATATATTTGTTTTCGACAAAGAAAATGCGACGAGTTTAACAGATAGTAGTGATATGAAATATGGTTGACAACATTGGGAAAATAATCAGCGTTACATATAGCTTTAGTGGCGTAGGTGGTTCGAGAATGTTGCTGTATAAAGCTTCTGATGGTCGATGTGCTAATTCTAGAAGCTAATCCTAAAGTACCATTTGTCTATCTCTTATAAGATAGAACTTTATTCATTCAACTAATACCATACTTTCGCACCTGATTCGTGTGGTCCGTACATAGTTATTCTAATCAGAGGTAAATGTATATTACAATTTTCCTATTGACTTTCTGTATCAACGTCAACATATCTTATTTATTTTTCGACGTGTTATTAAACAATTGCTACGCATATACGTATATCGTTATATGCTGCTGCTTGTTGAGAGTTGTTCTTGTCTATCTGTTGTAGTTTTAGTCGAAACCCTTCGTCTCTAAACAGGGATATGGAAGGTTATGCCGTATGCACATCTGTTGTCGCTGGAACAACAGAAGACAGATTAAATAAATCTGTGAGTTCTCTCTTTTATAGAGTATGTTGGAATTCTATTATTAGCACATAGCTGATTGGAGAGTTGTTCAATCAACAGTCTCTACGTGAACACCACTATTCTTTACTGACTCTTCCAACAGTGTGTTTAACAATTATATAATAAGAGATGGGGTAACTAGATTGACATATATTTTAATAATTTTCGATAAGTTTTTTTGTATTTTAGCGCACCTGGCGTTTCAAAGGAAAATTTATGAAGCATGGATAGTAGTGTTCTAATAGCGACGTGCTTCATTTTGGATGTTGTCTGTCGACATTAAATACCACTAAAGGGCTCATTTATCTTAAGATAGATACGCCATTAAGAAAATACAATACCTTATTCGATAATTATCACAACTTGTTTTTGACACATGCCTTGTGATATCGAATTTCGATCTTTGTATTTATTTTGCAAATTGTGAACGTACACATGATCAGTTGCATATACTTACGCAAGTATGTCTTAAGCACCTGAGTCCCTATTACCACATAAGGCTGCAATATTGATATATTTGCCTGTTCTTGTGTTTTTATTCGAATCATTATCCGGTCATAGTACCCAATTACTTCTAAAAGAAAATTACTCACTAACACGACATTGCAATGTTAGCTTTTACTGTTTACTATTAAATAACCTCAGCTCCGTTTACATTTTGCAGAGCACAACAAACCCAACGCCAATGTAATCACTGATAGCGTATAAGAGATACACGGTTTTGAATTCTATCCGTTTGATGTATAAAGAGCTGACGATAGGGAATGGTTAGTTCTAAAGAATTATTTTGTTAATTAAATCATATATGCGAATCTCTGATTTAATTAGATTCTAAAGCACCAACACGAGTTGTGTTTGAGAAAATAACAGAACCTAGAGAGCGTGATGAAATTTGGAGCATCAATACATATGACAGACGGGTGCAATAAAAGATTGCTAGGTCGGATTTCATTGTTGTTATTTATCATGAAATATGAATAGATTAAATTCAAAGAGGTATTATAACAAAGCCTCAAGCTAAAATTGATTAAATAAACTGATAATGATATATGTCAAAACATGTTCTTCATTTATAATTGTTTAGTCGTTCTGTTTTATGGCATTTATAACTATTATGGAATATAAAATGCTGATATGGCTGTGTGGTGCCACAACTTAGTCTGTAGTACTGTCAGACTCATCACTTTAACGATAGAAATTACTGCTACCATTTTCTAGATATCAACAGCGCATACTCAGTGTTTATGTTTTGTATAAATGTGTTCGTAATTTGTATGCATGGACACTAGCCCCCTTATAATAGCTGTAATACAACGTCAGTGAAAGCGATTAACACGTATGATAGACGTAGAAGGGATTCGTGCAGCTGGAACAGTGTTTTTGTTGTTTCGTTTGGCTCTTTAAGTTTTTTCTGAAAAATAGTTTCTATGAGCTTTAGACCGTCGTTGACAAAATAATGTTTACATTGTTACAAAGTGTTAGTACCTACCAAGATTTCGTCTATAACTTAAATAAAATAGTTTCTGCCTTTGAAATGAAACGATATTAATGGATAAATTTACACTATCATGAATAACTATTCATAGCAATCAATATGAATAAATATGTGAATGTGTTACGAAATAAACTTTTGCTTATATCTGTATCATGTTTCTTATTTTTTAGATGAGGATTAATAATGTGTATGATTTGGATTATTCGGACAACTGCACTCAACTTGAGTGGTATTCTCACAATGTGCCGGCTGATGTAACCTCCGACTTTCTTCCGTTGTATCTTGTTGAACTCGGGTTTTTTTGTCGAACTCGGGAATCTGCACGAAATTCCGAACAGAACCCTTCATTTAATCAACGGACTAGCATGCTTACGTTCAATTAGCCATGGTCGTGTGGAAGTCTTCAGGCACTCGCAATTCCTAGTATAACCCGCACTGATGATACAACCTTCAACCTTTAGAAGACTGCACTTGAACTGAATTTTACTAAATACTTTGTCCGTTTCTCCACTGGTCATTGCGGAGTTCTACAAGATCCATCTAAAGACAGTCAGAGGTTACACTAGCCGAAACACTCAAGATAAGAACAATAGTCCAATAATCCAAATTATACATTTCTGAATTGATTTATGTATCATGTAATATCCTGTGTGTATTTTCGCATATATACATAACTTTATGCAATATAAAATGAAACACTTGTATTTAGATCTCGCTGACAAACACGATGTGTATTGGGTTGTAATGAGGTGCACTACTTTGTACTTGTTCACTATTAAACCAATATAACTTTTATTTTTTAACTGTACCCGTGCTCCCATTACATAACTTACTATTGTCGGAAAAAAGCTAGAATGTAGGATAACTCTTTTAATTAAGGTCCCGTATTCGTTGCACATGTATTACATCAGATATACGTATTTGAAGTTTCTAGTGGGGTTCTTTTCCGATGAGCCACTTAGACGCACTTAAATATTTGGCACATAGAAGGTAACGTAGAGGCCAGTCCTATTTTTCCCCCGGAGAATTTCATACATATTAGAGAAATTCAATAAAAATAAGATATATTTGCAGTTTTAAACCGAAGGGCAGCCCCAATAGCTCACCTAGATTAGAATGCCATTTAAGTAGTTGTTACTACTTCACGGCAAATAACATCAAATTAATCGGTAAAAGTACGCAAAGTGAAACAAGTCATGGACATGGACAGTTAGAAGATGTGCATATGTATATACCGTATGAATGGTTTGCCCTAGGCACTTACATCCTGATTATGATAGACATTGTCACTACCTACGAAGCAGAATTACAGGCAGGGGATGTTGTATTTCTATAAAAGAGACGAATGCGACTATGGTAAAATATTTGCCGGGTTTTGTGGAGACGATGATTTGCCTTTTGAATAAGAACTCTCCCGATTCATTACGCAAGAAAAGGGTTTCCATGCATCATTTGCTGCTCAAGTAAGAGCGATTTTTTAAAGATCAGCGGCGATAGTGAATTCATAGCTGCATTTATATGTTTCGTAGAAGGCTGATTACAGCTCCTTTTTTGTTTCACCTCAAACAAAACAAGCTGCTTCTGTAAACGTAATGGGCTACTGTAAAATTAGGGATTAACTCAAATTGGAAGCTGTGCAGCGAAATGATCGTTCACATTAGTTTTAATTACTTGCATGCCGATATAGTCGGGGAAACATGGAGCAGGGGAAGTGTTCCAAATGCTGGCAACTCCTGGAAATACGCTATTAGAGTAGAGGTGTTCCGACATATGTGGGCATCTACAGTAAATGGATGGGATTAGGCTGATTGTCGGGTTGGCCGACTTAATTTACATCGAAGAGGCACCAGAGCTAAAAGTTCATCGGCACATTAAATTGAAGTACTTATAAAACAAGAAGGAGGATACAACATCGTTACGATGAGACGGAGGCTGGAGATTGGCGGGTAGTGAGGGAGCTATAATATTATAGATCATTTTTTGATCTTGCCTAAGACGGAGAGACTAGCGGATGGTGAAAATGCCTAGATGTGACACCAATACTGTGTGCATAGGCGGAGGGTTGCTTTGAAAAGATATAGGATACTGTTACCTGTGAGACGTTGTTTAGCATGTGAGAGATAGTGCACTTTTTATTGCAGCAGCCGTTAAATTATATTCTATGTATTTGTTCCAATTTATATAACCTATGAATATTAGGCCGAGAGATTTGAAGGGGTTACTCTCTGGTAGGGTGGGCTTTACCATAAACATCGGCGGTTGTAGAGTGTTCCTCTAGTTGTTGAATCAAATCAGCTTTGTGTAAGCAGCGTTTTCCACGATTCAGCGACCCGGACCGACAATTTACCCAAATCGTTTAAGGTACAGCTTTTCTGAGTTTTAATACAACCCTCTCTATGAACTGATGGGAAAAAGAGTTAAGGCACATCGTAGTTGTCGTGCATGTAGGTAAATAGGAAGATAAGGTCGCCCCTTAACCGCCGACGCTCTAGCAAATACAGTGTGAATATCTCCAATCGTTGGTCATAGGTTTTTATGTGAAGTCCACGGATCATCTGGTCCGTATGTCTCTAAACCTGTTCATAGTACTGTATATTCCGAACAAAAGTGGCGGATAAGCTTGGATGTCATATTCCATCATGGTTCCACCAGAAGTATGTATACTGTAGAAACATCTCGGTTGTGACGGTGGCAAAGTATTGGTAGATTAGAAAGAGCGCACCGTGGGTCTTAATGGTTACCTGAATGTATTTGTGCGAACCCGTGTTGGACTTGAAGAATTCATGCTGCGGTCTGGAAATATAACATCATGGCTTACTTTAATCAAGTCTCAAAGACTTTTCTGACGACAAATGTGAGTAGGAGTACCTTGTAATTTACTGGCTCCTCGCTGTAACACTTCTTGTAAATAACACAAATAGTAGCAGTTCTGTAGTCTTAAGCAATCTCGTCAGTTTGAAGAGGTAAATTAAAGAAATGATTAGCGGAAAAGCGATGCATATATTGAGAAGGAGCTTTGAGTATTTTTTTCATGTTGACTGTCTTGTGAACGCTATCTTGTGAGATAACAAAGTTATACATCGGTCGGGTGTTTCTAAAGAACAAGTGAATATCTCAATCACCGTCCTTTTCTACGTGTTTTTAAAACGTCAACAAGTATACTGCACTGGTGGCTAACATTTTCCACATATAGAATTTTTTTGTTCTTTACTATAATAATTTGGTTATTCAAACAACTGTTTACTTTAACTTGTGCAAAGGAGCGCTTCAGCTTATAATCAGCATGTTATGCAACCCTCCTTACATAGTGATGATCTATTTCCCACGTTTAACATGCACTGTATTTTTCATTTGCAGCCAATAGACATCCAACGCCTCTGAGCAACCACTGTTTTGAAACTTTTCCAGGAGATGAAACGCGACGCTATTTCTTGTGTGTCTGTTATGGTTAGCCAACGTTTTTGTCTTCTATCTTTTTGGTTGCCCCAGGAACACTACTTGATCAGTAATCTGAAAAATAGTATGTTTGCAGGCAAACTGAGCATCGTCTACTGAATCCATCATAATGAGCGATGCCCAATCACAGGAGTTTGAAGCATCGAATATGGCTTGAATATAAGCAACAAAGCAGACCCTTTGGCCGTGGAAGTGAACAAATAAATAACACGTATGCAGCCAAAACAGCAACATCGCATAACCACTATTTCTCAGTTGAGATACAGATATAGGAGTAGTAGGTGCACATAAGATCAAAGCAAGAGGGTTGCTGCCTGCTTCGAAATATTGTCGGTGGGAAGACGAAACACTCTTCCATTTTTTTTCAAAAGAGTTTGGTGAAATTCATTTGCTGAACGACGGATTGATGAAGCCCAGTCGAACGGGAGGACATTGTAATCATCCACATTGAAACATCCGGATGCATAGCATATACTATTATTATGGCTTTGAGCAAGTTATAGTAACTAGGAATAACTGCTTGATAACTGTATACTGACAAGATAAAAAGACAGACACCATCAACTCACAGTTTGAAAATGATGGTTCTATAGTTCTCAGTTAGTTGAGCGAGCAACGGTGGCTGACAGAAATATAGTATGGTCGATTATTTTAACAAAACAGCATTGGAATATGAAGTAATCGTCCAGATGAACTTCTTGACCATCAACTGCTGGAACACTTCATCTGATCACAATATTATCAGAAGTGTTCCCTTTTATAGAGCATATAATTCACTAATATTTGGTAGCAGAGAACATGCCTTTGTGTGGAAAAACGTCAGAAAGAGATAAGCTGGATGACAGCTTCCTTGAACCGGACGCAACTTACTGTGGATGTGGATTCTATTGTCTGCCTCAGAATATGTATGCATATAATTCAAATTGTATGAAGAAAAAAATATATTTCAAGTTTGAAGGTGGGGTTATACTCTCATAAACAACTTAGATGTGAACTTAAAGATTCAGGAAAACTTACTTTGTCTCTTACGAAAATGTTTACATGAGAACACACTCTTAGATTTCAGCTATATTCAGTAGCTTTAACTTTAAAATCAGAAACACACTAACATCAGACACACACACATACATTGAGTTATATATATATATATATATATATATATATATATATATATATATATATATATGTATGAGGAGAGAGATAAGGATAGAGTGAGAGAGAGACGCTTTATAAAATATTTAGTTTAATTCAACATTAATGTTGTTAATATACCTATTTAAAAATGTATCACGTACAATGGAACGCTTATTTTTATTCGTTTCGACTGCATATTTGAATGAGACTTCCAAGTAACGTTTCATCATCTCTGTAGTAATAACATTATCGTATACTTATAGCTAGATGGGTCTTGCTTATTCCTAATATTCATATATATGCAATGCATTATTTCGTTTTATTTAGCGTTCATATATTTATTGAAATAAAAAAAATGACAACCACGAATGATTTTTTTAATGTAGATTCCCAAAAATTCTAAGCGTGACGATATTTCGAATTATTTATTCTAAGCTCTTCCCGCGGAAATATGTCGCCAACGTCATGTAAACACAACCTGTTATGCGTGTAACCTGTCTATTTCGCATAACAGTTAGAATGTTAGCTACTGGTCTGGTAGATTGCGGTTCTATACTCGTTCTAGTCCAAGCTAAATTAAACCATGTTGTCTCAAATTGATATGAATACATTACTCCGTTAGTTAGGTATTTCTTTCTTTCTTTCACAAGGCTTCTGTCTATATAATTTTATGTTCGGCTAGATTTGTTCTTCTTTCTTTTTTCTTCATGAAATTCTTTTGTTTTTACTTTTCTTTTTCTGTTGTTTCCAATCTGTTGTTGTTTTATATCTCCTTTCCCTTTTTTATTGATGATTTTAACTTAAATGTGTTGCTTGTTCGGTTTTGTATTCCCCCTCTCTCTGCCTATTATTATTTTTTAAGGTTGGTGAATATTTATATTTTCGTCATTTCCAATATGTAGCTGTCCCGTCAGCATCCCGAAGAGACTAGGAAGTCGAAATAAATTATAAATGCTGACAGTTACAATGTGTATGTGAATCTTGTATTTCTATATTCTATTCTTTCTCTATTTTCTACATTGAGCACTCTCACTCGGATGTTTAACCAACATTATTCACTTACCCATATATATATATACACACACACACACATATATATATATATATATATATATATATATATATATTCATATGCCTATAAAAACAAAGAACGTTAATCACACACACATCGCTTTTGCTCATACTCTATGTCTATTTTTATGCACTCGCTCACCTGGAGAATATCTTCCGACGGAGTTAACAAGTGCATATCAGACACGTACGTTTGTGGCGTCGATCGATTATCAGTGATTACCGTAAATGAATTCGGTCGACCTTTACCTTTCAAACAACAGCAAATGTTATGAAAATAGTTGTAGTTTTGACGCTATGGGAATATGGATTTCACCGGATTCAAACAACGTGGGTTGATTCATCATTGTACGCAACGTCCACATATCAGTATTAGATTATTTATCGATAGATGAAACAAATATTCAACGACAGGGCAAAGTGTACACATACATGATACACATGCGTATGTCTAGTACATTACGCCTGTATTTTATACATTTCATTATGTATCTACCTTTATATAAAGCAAATCATATGTCGGTTTCTTATAGTTGATATATATTTATCACATTTAATTTCGCCTTTTATTGATCTGTTTCTCTATAAAATAGTTTTATACTCCTTAAAGGTTACATAAATGTAACCCAGTGAATAGTTTTTTAGGAGTACTATTCTCAAGTAAAACCAGTGCACGACAAACAAACGATTCAAAGATAATCGTGGTGTCTGTTTTTTAAGTAATGCACTGGACAAGCTCGTTTACCAAGTACGTGAGGGATAATATATGTTGGACGGGTGCTTATCGTCTCAACACTCAAAAACCACTAAAAAAGTATGTGACTCCTGGAATTTGGAATTTTTTTAATATAAAAAATGAAATTGTTGATATATATATATATAAATATATATATATATATATGTATATATACACATATATATGTATATATATATATATATATGTGTATATATATATATATATATATATATATATATATATATATATATATATATACTAGACTTGATGTTATAATGCTTGGAA
>OY744515.1:132711023-132753523 GCA_963556195.1 Sepiola atlantica
GACCGATAGGGAATGGCGTCAACAATGACAGAAGACGGTGTATTTCTGAGGAGGTCCCCGAAAAAATCCGGTGTGGGATAGTTATTAACTAATACTTAAGGGAGATCGATGTTAGTTCGTGTATAAAAGGCCTTCATTTTATTCCATAGCAAGTTTTATTGATTTATTTATTTATCTGTTAGCAAGTTTTATTTATTTATGTATCTGTTCTTTTTGGTATTTGTAATGTTATTGTTTTACCTAGTCTGAAAAAAAAATATTGTTTTACCTAGTCTTAAAAATACGAAAGTGGCAGCTATGAAGTTTGCCGTTTGGGTTTGTGAAATTTGGGTGTTTTTTTGTTGTCGTTTTTTGGAATAAATTTATGAATCGGATTAATTGTTCGATATAGTGCTGAAAAAGATGGTGCAATGATATTTTTATTTACTTAACGTGTTTGTTTATTTTTGTTTATTGAATTGGTGTTTTCGTATTTTCTTGATCTTAATGGGAGGAAAGCCGTGTTTCGTTGATATGTCCCGTTTATAACCAGTAGTGTTGCAAACAAAAATTTGTTATAAACGAAATGATGGATGATATCTGTCATTTCCGTTTGAGAGGTATAAGTATAGTCTGCGGGTGGGGGTTGTTAACTTCTATTTTATTGATGGTGCGTTAATAATATTAATATTAAGTGTATTTCAGAAAAGTTATTAAATTATTTATCTTATTATTTTATTTTATTCCACTCGTACGCGTACTTCAGTCCATGCGCACCGGCAAATAAACTTATATACACATACGTGCACGGAACCACAAGCATGCCTATATACAACATCTGCACGCATATGCGCATGCACGCACGTACACACATCTACACTGACATGTACGGGAGGTTATTTTTTATATTCTTTGTTTTTTATTTTTTTATTTTTTTTTGTTTTTTTTGTTATGTTATTAATTTAATCTTTTATTCATTTCATTAATATTATTTTATATTTTATATTTATTAATAATATGCTCCTATACATACACACGCGCACCCGCACACACCTGCTTGTACATACACACGGACGTATACACACGCATGTACACTCATTTTCATTTATACAGGGGTGGGCGGGTGATTTGAGAATCTATTATATAGACTGTATGAAGCGAGGGGGTCTCTAGATGTAAACAAAATATTTCTTTCTGTGGTGTATCTGTATTCTTTGGAGTTTACAGGGGTTTCATGTGTTTACCGTGATAGGAGGGTCACGTAGAGATGGGGTATCTGCTGATAAATGTATAAGACGATGTTGATGGGCTTAGTTTGAGTATGGATGATGTGATTATCTGTGGTGAAAGGGTAGGGTATTTATTACTGAATGTTTTATCTGTGGTTAGGACAAGGTTGCATCCGAGTAGGCGAGGTGTATGTAGTCACGCCCGTGGTGTGTTTAACATATATATCGGGGGTTATTTTGTACGTAAATAGAAAGAAAGGAATTTTGTTATGGGTTTAGGGAGGTCTTGGGGAGATTGGTTATTTTGTATGATATTAATAAATACTTTACTATCTTTTTAGAGGGGTCTTTTGTTTAAAGGGGTAATTAGTTGGTTATGTAATATTGTTATCAGACCATTTGGCTAGCAGGAATGTTCTTTTGTGTTGGCATTTTCTAAAGACCTCGGTTTTTATGTTCATGCAGTTTATGGAAGGGTTGTTCATAGCTTGTATACTTCTGAATCTCTCAGTAGTGCACGAAGGGCATGTCCTGGGGGTAAGGCTGTAGGATTTAGGCTTGTCGGTAATTCTCTATTCTATTTTGTAGGGAGTGTTGAACTTCTTTAGATCCCATACGTGGGTAGCCAGTGTAGTTATGTGGTCTTTAATGGGGTATTTCAAAGTGTTGTAGTGGGCGTAGAGTCTTTGTTTAAAAGATATTGGTTCATTCCGATGTATATATCCTCCCGTTTTGTATCAACCCCGGATATAACCATGGCTTCGTAAACAATGGAGCTGACTGTGCATCCTCTGCCCAAGGGGCGGGTCTCACTTCTTTTGCAAGAGCAACGGAGGTGGGTGAATTGGTGGTTGGTTTGGAGGTCAGAATGGATCCTACGGACTGAAACCATGAATAGCTAGTTTTTACTGTATTTAGGTTAAAATGTTTATGGAGATTATTTGATGGCGGGAAGTGCTTATCTATTAATTTGAGAAAGTGCTTATCTACGCTCTGTTTGACGCTCAGGGAATAAGCGGGAGGCGAACCAGATACTATTTATTTGTCTATTGCGTCTGTGTTGACTGGTGGATTGGTTGGATATGTACAATATTTTTCGTTATAACCGCTCTCAGTGAGGGCATTATTGTAATATCGGGCTGCTTGTTGGAAAATATCAGGTATGGATAAAAGGCTGGAAATTCTTTTACTAATATTGGGTATAAGGTTCTTAAATATGAAAGGGGGCTAGTAGGATTACGTGTGGATGTACCGAAGTAGTTCGGTGGGTTGTGGTATGGCCTAGTTGAATTGTTGGTCAGGTCTAGAGATACGTCTAAAAAATCTACGCTGGTCAGGTTGGTGTCTATGGTGATGTTAAAACCGAGTTATTTTAGGAATGCGGTTACATGTTTCCTGAATCTTGCGCGTTGTTGTTGCGGGATAGGCATATGCCGCCGTCTCGGTAGATGCTGAACTCTTGACCAGGGAATTTATTTTGTAAGGAGTGTAGGATGAAAAGCCAAATCAGGTCGCATATATCTGCGCTGTCGTAAACCCCATGGGAACATCAAATGGGTATGCATGGTTAGATGTTTTAACCCATGTTTCATTGTTGAAGAAAAGGAGTGAGCTTCTCGCATGGAGTATGGTGTTCATTTCGAGGTCGCTTATTTCCAGGGATTTTTTTGCACATGATAGGGCCTTGTCGATGACTCCCCTATAAATGGAGGGGTAGAAGTCAGCGATATCAAATTGTGTGAAACGGCATTGTTTTCAATCTGGGATGGCTTTGAAGCAATCAATGGTTGTTTTTGAATTGGTCCAAAGGCGAAAGTCTGTATGTTTTTTAATATAATCATTAATATTTCTAAGTATACTTTTACTGACTAAGCCTATTTCGCTTTTTTCTGGGTTCATGAGTCTGCACGTGGGTCTGTTGTCGAAGTTTGGTTTTTGGTCTTTTAAGGAAAGAAAGGCCCTATTTTGGGTTAACTAGTTGGCTCTGTAATCAATGTTGAGATTTGCTGCTAGGGTCATTGCTTCTTTGTTTATGGCGTTGTGTGTGAGATGTGATACTAATTGGTATTTGTTGGTGATGCTATCTACTGCTAGTTGTTAATATTTATCGTTTTTGACATGATAGAAGTTGCTGTTTTTTACTCAGAATACTAATGTGTGGTCATTCGATTTAAGGTTTTTTTAGGTCGGCAGATAAGATATTTTTAAAGGAGTTTTTTTGTTGTGTAAATTGGATTTTTGGAATAATGTCAAACAAGTCCTTTTCGAAGGCGTCCATTCTGTCGACTTGGGATGCTGTGGGATATATATATATATATATATATATATATATATATATATATATATATATATATATATGATGAAAAATATAACAAATATTCTACCGTAATAGAAAATGAAAACTCCTACAGTTTCAGATATGTATTATTATTTTGACATACAAATTATGCTTAAGTAATCTTGAAAGTACGACGAAATGTTGATGAATGCATGAGATATATATACTTATACACACACCCACCCCCACACACACACACATACACACACACACATATATATGTGTGTATATATATATATATATATATATATATATATGGGTGTGTATATATATATATACCTTTATAAGATGCTTTGATATATAAATAAATATATTTATGATTTACTTATTATCTATTATATATAAATATATGTATGTATATATATATATATATATATATTTACATTTATCAGATGCTTAGATATATGAATAAATATATCTTTAAAACATCATAATGTTAAAAATGGGGAATTTAAAAAAATAAGACTAGAATACGTTTTGCAATATTCAGTACATAATAATCATATAAAATGTTGTCAAATGAATACTTTTCAAATCAAGTCATAATCACCCTCATATTATCGAGCAAATCTAGAAAAATGTCAAGAAAATAGTCAATTTATCGTCGTTTTCTTGAAAACCTATCGATACACATACATGTTAAATATAATTAAATAACGACGTAATCGATAATATACATATATATATATATATATATATATATATATATATATATATATATATATATATATATATATATACGAATGATTCCAATAAAAGTAACTGATTAATAGTTAGAAACTGTTTATGTATAAAGGTGTATCAAAATTCACGACACATATTTTGGTACAACTATATAGGAAATGCTTACCGTAGCAACTACGTTACAGTCGTGATTATACATCAGTATGTGTTTACTTTAAAGTCCATGAATGCTGGTACGCTTTAGTGATCGGCTAATCAGTATGAGGTGTGATCTTGAACATGCTCAACACTTACTGAATTTAACGCTTCAAAGTTGTATATGTTGGTTTATCTAAACGATAATGTCGACCCGAACAATCTAAATTATTCATGTAGTAACGATAGTAATCACAACGTAGGTAAATGCAGTTGGATTATATGAATGTGTCAATATTATTTAATTGTTCACTTTACCTAAATAAATATTGTGGGCAAGTGATACATAGACTGAAATTAAGATGTACCAAATATCGTTAGATTGGAGAAAGGATTGCGATTGTGTTAAGGATTCCAAGGAATTGGTGCATTTATTTTGTTCAGCATTACTAGTGTCAACTATATAAGCTTCCTTAATGAATATATGTGTGTTGCTCTACACAGATAAGGCAGTGCGAACTATTTGCCCACCAATTTTATTATCTAAGTGTGTATTTTCATTACAAATTCTCATCTTGAAGTACAAAGTATAGTGGTTTTTTATGCAAATAGTATTCATCTGTCAACAGTTATAATACGATACAGATTAAAGAACATTCATTTATTAATAAATATATAGAGAAAAATCGTTCAAGATGTAGAGGAATTGTTCAGCCTATTACATATATGTGTGTAGAATTTCTTCTATATTTTGAAAGAATATACTTATTCAAAATATGAAGAGCAACGTTACTTCGATTTTTGAAAGCAATAATAAGTTTAGTAGATTAGCAACAAATGCAACATGGCATCCCGAATACGGTCTTATGAGTAAGATCTTAATATCGAATTCCAATAGTATTCTAATAATAGTATATACATATATATATATATATATATATATATATATATATATATATATATATATATATATATATATATATATATATTTATTTATATATATATCTACATAGAGATTACAGTGTCAAAAACTAGTTGGAATTAGAGTCGAAAATCGAAACGTCAGTAAATACTTGGCTTTAAAGTGTGGTCTCCCATAAAAGGGAGAGTTGAGGCAGGCACCGCTTACGTCTTTCATTTGACACTTTATCATTAGGCCGTACTACTTTCGTACTGGCGGCGCTTGTGTGTCAGCTTTTTTCACTTTAGTGGCCGGGAAGAAACTGGTATTCCGTAAACCGTTCTGTACTCAACGTCCATATAAAGGAGATGGTTGGATGAAGCAACATTTGATAGAGGATTCTGCGTCGAATCCTGAGTTGAGAAAGCCTTTCCCAACATAATCTCCGACTTCTTTATCTGAAGGATATCTTAGTATTTCAACGGATCACGAGCTGCGCTACGATCACTGCCGGGGTCTACTAACTTTCCACGGTATAGGAAGACGATATATCGGGATATAGTGGCGGAGATTGCTTGTGAAATTGCTGGGGTATCCGATAAAGGAGCGATCTCAGTGGGGTTAGGCGCCATGTCAGAGTAATTTCAATAACTCTGAGTTTTATCTGCCTAATGTTCTCTCTCCCTTAATTAAACACTCTTTAAATCTAACACTACCCTAAACTAGTCCATGCTGCAAAGATGTTGGGGAAGAAACAGCCAAGCACGCTATCTTCAATTGCTACAAGATGCATTAGTTTTGGAAGTAAGCCAAAGTGATGACTGCTCCCATAGTCCCCAATCAGTATGTACCCTTAGATGTTACATTTATACAATGCGATGGCTTCGTTGTCCAGGTAAACATGAATGGGGTTTCTCTGAATCCTAGCCATACTTATACTAGTAGCGTTGATCTTACGCTTAGACATATGAAGTGGAGGAGGGAATCACCTTCTACGATGATATGATTTTGCACTTAACACATCAGCTTGAAGTCTAAATCAGATATGATAGGAGGAGATTGCACTGTGCACTATTTAAAAAGGAGTAGATACAACCCGATAGCTTGTGTGTCTGGACAAACCGCGTCTGATTAAGAGTTTCTTTCTCTATGTAGTGTGCACGCCAACCTGAGGTCGTATCAGACCCGATTTCAATTATAAATGTTTCGTAGTCAATGGTACAAATGAGTCCCGACACTCTTCTACCCGACCGATTCTGATTGTTTTTCTTTCTTGGAAAACAGTAGGCAGCCTATTCCTAGATTGAAGTTAAAGGGTCCTACTAACCACCCAAGTTGAATTGTTTTTTTTTCAGCGATCTCTGTCTTTTTTTACACCCTACCCCAACTGATTGAATTTCTACATACATTTTTTTGTGAATGAAAACATTCTAACTATGAGAGATAATGTTTAGTAGATTTTACTTTGGAATGAACGTTGTATTTAGTGACTGAAACTAATTCAGAGAATACACTTAGAAGACGAAAGATTACCCCTGATACCGAACCCAATGTAAGCCTTGTGCCACATCTCATTTTGAAAAGAAAATTTACTCAACAATAAAATTTATACTAAAAATGTAAAGATAAATACATCTATTTAAAAAGGTAGTGTATATACGTCTTTGTGTGTTATAATGAACCTAAAATTGCCAGAATATTATGGAATTGAAAACACCCACTCACACACACCCACACTCACACATATATATATATATATATATATATATATATGTACATATATATATATGTATATATATATATATATATATACATATATATATATATGTGTATATATATATATATATATATATATATATATGTGTGTGTGAGTGTGTTGACAACTTTGTGACTATGTTTTATTTATGTGAGGAACGAACATGTCTACACGAACGTGGGCTTGAGAAAGCTATGGTTCCAGGGGAATGTTAAATTGAAGATGCTAGTACAGGTCATAAACTGCATGCGTGCACTGCTTGAGAGCTGCTGGTAAATAATGTATGAGTACACACAAGCAAATCAAATTGCATTAACAACCCGTCTCTGTCCTTTCTCTTTTCTAAACTTAACAATGAATCTTTTTTCTATCTGTATGCAAGGGTACACTAACACCACTATTGTATGATTTTGATCATTAACGGAACTTACACTTTCACGTGAACAGTAGAACTCACAATCAGACACTTGATTGGGCTATTACGTACGGATTATTTTTAACTTAGTCCTATTGATTTGAACGTCTGCAATAGATATTCTATCTCACCGCTGACGTACGGATCTACACTATGTATCCCCCATATATACTATTTTATTCAGTTTTGTACAAATAAATATTTGCCTATGCCTTATTGTGCATTAAGTCTCGTTAAGGAATGATAAACAGTATTGCTGTTATCTCTGTGAAATTATATCGGTGGACACTTCTACTATAGAGCAGCTAAGCAAACTTATTTAGGGGCCTACGTCGTATTTTGTTTAATTTCATTAGAAATAAACGTATTACAATGTATTTGTATTGTTTTTACTAACCAGTCCCGACTTTTTTATCCCACATCCAATATTACTCTGTTTGTTACGCGAATTATATTTGTTATTTAATAAAGATGGAGGCTAATAGATATTAAGCTGCAGTTGCTAAAACAAGATAACATATGTAGATGAGAGAGAAGGTATACTTGATATAGTGATGTTCGACTGACAAAATATAATGACAATTTTCTAACTCAAGCTTAAAGATGTGTGAATGAAAATAATATGAAACTCTAATTATGCTAAATTGCTAATAGACAGAATAATAATCACCAATTAAAACATACAGAACGCTGCTATTGTTTGGTATATACATATGAGAGCACGTTATTCTCAAACAATCTACTGGTCCAAAGTAGATGGCTGATCATCATTCGTTAGAAAGTTGCGGAAACTGTTGCGACATTCCTCGGACACCGCATGTTACGTTAGTCTTTTAACCTCATGGAGTACCAGTGGACATACAATGAATGAATATTTACTGCGAATATAGTTGTATCCATAAATTACGCCTACATAAAACATACATCTGTTGTTTGTAACTTCTCAAGATACAACTTCTTTTTTTATTTCTATGGAAAATAGTTTTGTTTTAATATTTTCTCCTTAATTATGACCCTCACTTGTATCTCTCCTCATTCAGAAATAAATAGAATTTAATAAATACTAGCTAGTTTTGCACATCCTTAGTTCTATTAAGTTAACATAGGGCACAAAATAACTTTACTTATCAAGTAATTAAATTAGTTAATTATTTGATAAGTTATTAACACAAATAGTGTTTGAATTTCGATATTTTCCGGCCTTTGTTTCTGTGAGTTAAACTTCGAAATAAAGGTGTTTATCTTCCTTTAAAGTGTTAATGGCTTGAGAAAATGTATTTTGCAGATTGAACAGTGTTAGTAAAATGAAATTACCTCCGATATGTAATATAATAATAAGATACATAGATGGTACCATTTCATGCTCCGCACTTTGTTCATTTAGCCATCATCAGAAAACGTTTCAACCAGAAATTGCCATGGCTTATAGAGTTGCACATATAAACTCATCTACGTAACATTCACAGATAACACAAATTAGAAAATATACATAGAACATAGAATTATGGCTGCTGCAAGGGAAGTTATCTCTATTTTCCCTGCATAAAACTTCTGACACCTGATAATAACCTATATATGTACAAAGCCAACAATCGCCCATGCATGGAGTATTGTTGACACATCAAGGCTGGTTCACCAACCACTTGCCTCTCCTTCTTAGACATGTTCTAAAACTGATAATTGAATATAATAGATCCCAGACTGACTAGCAAGCTCCAGCTTTTGCACCACCGCCTCAATGTGACATGCATCGTCCTGTTTTACAAGTATTTCAATGAAATGTGCCCCGAAAAACTTGCTGCACTAGTGCGCGCTCATTTGTATAGCCTGAAACACCGCTAATAAGTGAAACCGTATATATATATATATATATATATATATATATATATATATATATATATATATATATATATATATATATATATATTGGGCGTTGCATATCAATTTCTTTACAAACGTACCTTTATATTTTCGAAATGGATCGTAATTAACTTGATAACATAAGAAAATTACTATCATATATTCAGAATTTGGGTAAATGGATCTTAATATTTACTCAATAGATGTTCATATTTTGTGAATGGATCTTAATTTTGTTTGAATACTATATTATCTCAACATAATTAATACTGCTATAACCCCTGCTATCCAGTTTCAAACAGTTCGCAGTGTATTATTTTCAAATTGATGCAAACGTACGACAAATGCTTCCCACAAAACATACATATTTACATGAAACAAAAATATCGATCAGAATACGCACTTCGTTATTCCCCAGGCGTATTTTTTTCTAGCCAAAACAGCGATATCTCTCGGCCTGGAAAATACAAATGTATCCTTAATGTATCAAGAGATTATAGGAGATTCAGAAAATGTTTCTAGCAAAATCTTTGGACGAGGTTCCCTAGAGTCTGACTACATAACACAATAATAATAGCAAGATTTGAAATTTACTGTTGTTCGTCTATCCTATTTCCCCTTGGAAGTATTAATGATGTGTTAGTGTTGATTCAATAAAGAAACATGAACTCTGAAACAACTAGTAACAAACTTTTTTTATAGATACATTTCCCGTTTTTTAAACATTCAAGTTTTGAGAGGTTATTCTCGTATTATGTAAGAAGTATTACCGACTGTATGTAAGGTACGCTCTTCTGTAGAATGCCCAGTGGGTGTTGCTATATCACTATGTGAAAACACCCTTTTTCATTGGCCATCAGTAATCTAGTACAACAAAAATGTTCTGAAGCTGTTATAACTATCTGCATAAAAATCAGTATATCATCTCATGGAAATATGAGATTGAAGAGGATTACTTGTCAAATTATGTAAACATTAACTTCTTCATATTTAGTTTGATTTTCTTCTGCTACACCTTTCACAGCGCTATTAAATTATCAAAGTCTGTCAATCAATACTGGATCATTAGTAGCAGTCTAATCTATTTTCAGCGAGGCCCCAATTTAAAGGCTTTTGTGAGTGGTGAGTCCCCTATTTATTTTTCCTTACCCATTTTTTAATGTATTACGAATATGAATGACGAAAGATTTAACAAAGTGGCATTATTTTGTATAAAGTAAGTTATAGTTTCTTCATTTCATTGACTGCAATAGCTTCATAAAAAGGTTACATATACATATCCGTGTCTCATACAATTTGATCAAATTATTGGTACATGTTTTTACAAAAATAATTAGTTTTTCTCGAATCCACAGATTCTTATATTTAGCATGTCAGCCATTTCCTCTTAGAAAACACATTTTAGCGCAGGGGATAACTATATCACTGTAAGACTACACATTAACTCGTCACAGAAATGCAGTGTACATAAAATTAGCATAATGTATTCGTATTACCACGCGGCTAAATAACTTGTATTATAACGCCGTCGTCTATCGACTAGGTACGTAGAAAATAAACTTTAAAATAATGTCCGGTTTTGATTATAAATTACATACACTTTACGTAGAGTATATCGTTGGAATATATATAACCACACTGGCGCAACGTTCTGTGTTTAAAACAAAACAAAACAGGACGCAATAGTGGTACCTTCAGTTTATCACGCTCACAATATCATATAGTTTTTATTTATGTTTTATCTTAGTTAAAATTTAATAATTTTTAAAACATATTCTCCCCCACAAACAAAGCAGTCCACCACTCTAGACGTAATGGGTTACTGAGTATTAGGGTGTAGGTTGTGGGTATCATCCTAAGTAAGGAGCTGTGTAGCGTTATGACTGTTTACATTAGTTATAAACTTCTGCATGTCGGTACACTCGGGGAAACATGAAGCAGGGTAGAGTTATAGAGACCGGCAGCACGAGGAAAAAAGCTATTGGAGTAGAAGGTCTTCTCGGCATCTGGGAACCACAGTGAATGAATGAGATTTTCCGATATACAAGTTGGTCGAGTGTATTTTCGTCGAGAGCAGCAAGTTCATCGAGCACAGTCCATTGAAGTATGTATAAAACACGCACAGTGATGCAACATTGCGGCGATGAGACAGGGTCTGGAGCTTGGTAGATAGTGATGGACCTATTAAGTTGGCGACTCTTTTTTTGGACTTTGTCTAAGAGGGAGAGACTTGTAGATGATGTTCCAGCTCATATGTGGCAAAATACTCCATGCATAGGTTGATGATGACTTTGTGAGGATACGGGATACGGTTAGGTTCGAGAACTTTGCTAGCACGGTAGATAGAGCACACCTTCTTTGCTGCAACTTTAGCAATGTCTTCAATGAAGGTGTTCCAATGTGTGTAACCTAAATAGTAATTTATATGGGAATCGCCAATCGTTAAAGTTATATCTCATTGTAGGCCTTAATTTAAAGTTATTTCTTAGCGTGCACGTGCACTGCCGTTAATATCAATAAAAGAACATATTCAGTTGAGCATTTTGAAATAAAACATTTCAAAAGTAAGTTCCGCATAAAACCCGGCTTATTATATCATTATAAAATTTGGTAAATGTTGGTGTATGCCAAAGCATCATTTATATAAACCCACTCTCTACATAACATATATATATATATATATATATATATATATATATATATATATATATATATATATTATAAATACAACATATATATCACATATATATATATAAGTTATGTATATACATATGTATGTATGCATATACGCATAGATTTATACATACACATATGCATATATTTATATATACAAAAATATATATCTGCATATTTATATAGAAATATATATATACATATGTATATATACACATTGATATACATATATATATATACATATATATATAGAGACACATATATACACACCCACCCATATATATATATATATATATATATATATATATATATATATATATATATATATATATATGATTACTTTTTATTTACACAGACATGTACAAAATCTGCGACACTGGCATGTCGATATTATCGATCAACAGTTATTATAAACTGAGATCTCATCAGGGAGAGTTAGAATCTGATCTTTACCTCAGATCATATTTGGAGTAAATGTATGTATATATATCGCTCAGCGATATTTGGTTTAGCATAGAAATTACATGTATTCATCTATCTGTTAAACAATTTCAGTAATTGATTTACATAAATTCTAGTACATTATAGTAACATTGTTTGATTGGGTTGTACATAGTTTGTACAGTCCTCAATATTTTTCTCATTTTAGCGCGCCGAGAGATGATAGCTTGTTTACTTCTAAACAACAATGGGCTTTTCAAAATAAATAACGGTGGGAGAAAAAAGAATCTATAATTAAAGAAAACGGCTGAAGTAATGTAATTGCCTGAAAAATAATTCATCGTGTGGATACTGTAAGTAGGTTTCTGAAATACTATTTTCCACGGAAAAAAAACAGATGCTGGAATATCTCAGATTGTCATCAACAGTGATTTGAAGAGTATCAGGAATTTACTCAATAGTAAACCTGAGCAATCTAGAAAACCAATATTCATAGCAGTTGGGTGTTATGACGTACCAAAATCAACAAACAATGCAATTTTTTAAACAATAGCTTCTGTGAAAGTTCCAATTATAAAGCTTTCTTTTTTACACAAGGACACATCCATTTTAAAATAGAAAAGGCAAATGAATATATGTAGACGGATATGAGTAAAGTTCTTTTCACTGATGATCTCCGAGAAACTCTTCGTGTATCTTATGATTGGGCAACCACATCCATTTTTCTGAACATGAGAGTAACCTGCCTGGGAGTCGACAACACATGTCTTAGGAATTATTATATGGGCATAAATCATTGAAGATAGACTAGTTGATCCTATGATAATACTCTAAGTACTAAACGTACATATGCTGCTTTTTGCAATCTCTTGATAGAATATATGTTGCTTTGGCAAGATGAGACACATCTTACTCTACTATAGAACTTTGTTTTTATTCACGACAATGCCCCTCTTATATCTACCTATGTCAGTCAAGCATTGTTAACACATTTGGGAATCAAAGTAAAAAGTGTATGATCTGGTATCTATGCTATCCAGATTAAACCCAAATAGAAAACGAGATTTGTCTGTAAATAGACGTCAACTTTCGTTTAAAACAGACTCATATAAATCTATTAATACTCCGTGAAGAGCAATGCCACCAGCTACTATTTAAAGGTTGACTGATTAAGTTAAAAATGGGGATTATTGTTATGTGTGTATATTGGGCATGTGTTCCTTATATGCATTGTATCTTGTATTTGTATATTCTTTAATATAACTGCAATTCATCTTTATTGTATTTGTTCATTCCTTATATGTTACTAATAAACTTTAATTTGTTTTGTTTTAATTGAACCGCTATTACTGTCAGAACACATGCAGTGTTTTCAACCAATATTTTATTTTGCAAATAGTAGCTATGAGTTTCCGCTTAGTTTTTTAGTAAGCCTTTTTATAATAACTTGCTTGATGATATGTGAAAATATTTCCGAAATTCTGTCATGTAAAAAATAATTAATAACTAACGCTATTATCGCTCATCTTAGTGTGTATATATTCACAAGCATAGCACCGTTACCATGGCGGGTGAAGTAAATTACCGAAAAGAAACATTCATGTCCTCTTATACAAATTAAAATCAACATAAATGTATATCAAATCTTGGGCCTTTAATCCTTCTTCATATTTAACAATTTATTTTTAAATTTACACTTTCTCTTATAGGACTTTAATAATAAATTGTAATGAAAGGAATATTCATTTATTTGTGTGAACTGACTATCATTAAAATGTGATGTAAATCTGAAATACCTGTAATGTTTAGATGAGTAACACTCCCTATATCATGCCTCATAAATATGATTTCAATAATAATATCTAAAGTAGACAATTACGGATATTTAGACCAATTTTTTTTTAATTATTCAAGTTACGTAGAAGCTTGGTTGTACACAAACACACACACATAGTTAAAGAATCGACCGAAAACATTCCTACCTAAACAGGAGGTACATTTTATTATATATACAGTATATAGGATTAATATTAGAAGTTGGTATATTGCGAGTTTACCAACACCCGTTAAATTGTGTTGTCGTAACATTTAATGAATAATCACTGAAGTCTTGCTTATTTTACTCATATATTAATGCGTGGTTTTGTGTCTAGGGGTCCGGTTGTCTAATTCATATCAATTTGAACGGCATGGCATGCCCTGTTTATATTATTTTCTTATGAATATAAGTATCAAAATATCTTGATAAATAGACAGATAGACTAAGAGATAGATTGATAAATATAGTAGTATAGCTTAACGAAGAAAATAAGCTTAAATTCTGTAGAAAAATAAACACACGTATTTGCGTTTGTACTTTTGGAAAATCTGTGAAGCGACATTCCGTTGCTTCAATTAAATCTGTCTTGAATTGAGACTGAATTCGTGACGGAAATGAAACTCTTTTGCTTCTTCCTATCAAGAAATGGAACCAATTTCCTCTCGCCTCTTCGCCTGAAGACATCTTCTTTAACTTAGCTTCGATATTCGCGGCATTCAGTGCCACTGGCAATGTGTTCGCCCGATCTTAATTGTCTCGTCGGCAGAAAGTTTTTGTTTGAACATCTCTCTTTGCATCGCTATATCCGCTTCTAATAGGATACCTATAATGATACGAAGATAGTCTACTCTGTGTCCTTTAAGTATTCACTTTACGAATCACGTCATTGTTTTCGATATTCGTCTTGATTATCTCAATGTTCTTCATAGTGTATCTTGGAAAGACGAGGTCAACAACGTCTAAGTAGATAGCTTTTGTGTCTTACTTGTAATAATGTCTCGTATGCAACAAATATATGAAAATAATAGACATTACATGCCCCATGTTTCGGTAACGCTACTACTTTCGTTACGATTCCGAAAGTAATTTGACTTTGGAATATTAATCATCATATTATTTTACTGTAAATCTAATCTATATTCAACAAAATATCATGCGCATTGGTTATGTTACACAAGGTTGACTTACGATTCTTTAAATACACATTTGTATGCAATCATAGTGCTTTTGTCGACCATATATTTTGAGATTATTATAATCACAAGCCAATATATCACAAGGTAACTCCTTCCTGAAATTGGCCATGTATTATTTATGCATCCTTTATAACTTATATTTGGTAAATGCTGCGAACGCTTCCTTTCAACTCACTTATTATGTGATAGTTGTGTGTTGTATGATAAGTTTGTCTCAATCGTAATTGAGACTTCTCTAACTGAAGATGTTGCAATGACACCGTCCAAGATCTTAGCCTTAGCTCAATAATTTTAGATACCCATGTTCTACTGTACTAAAATATGCAGATACATCTATACATACGAGTATCTATAACTAGAGAGTAGACAATTGGAATGATTGATTATGTGAAATAAAATATAAAATTAGATGTGACGTTTGTTTTTGCCGCTTTCAGTAATAATAGCTTGCCTTCTTATGATATAAAAATAGTATGCTCATATGTAAATAAAAATGTAGGCCTCCTCGATAATTCCTTATGTTATTCTATGTTCATTATATCCAATTAAAAAAACATAAATTTAGAATGACCGATATATGACGCTGTCGCAAATAGTTACACATTGCAAAATTACAAGTTATTCGTTGTAATCTCAGATATTATTAAATATAACAATAACATGTGTGTTGATGAAATATATTTTTAGTTGATTTATGAAAAAAAGTGTCACCGGAATTTTATAAGTTTGGGCTAAAATTTCATTTCGCTAAAATTGATTCCGATCAAACAAACAACAATTATTACATTAATGTCATTATCCGTGGGTATTTATATTGTGGATAGCTGTGTGATACTATCGTGGCCCGGGAGTAACTCAGTGCTGTATTCTTGGTGACTACGCACTAAATGTAGTTCGAGATCACGAGGATCGCATGCGTTCCGACTAGCTGTTCCATCAATCGCCCCACACCCACGGTGCGTTGGAGATCCGCGGAACTTTCGTATTTAATTAAGTTGCGTCAGAAACTTAGATTTGACGCCGGTTTTGAAAGAAAAAACTCGCCGAGAACAATAACAAATATTTATTAAAACACAGGTGTGTAACAATAATAGTTAAAAAAATGATGTCGTTCTGTTTGGGTAGAAAAGACACGTTTAGGATTCTGACTGGTGCTAAGTCTTGGTTAGAAAACTTTTAAAGTTTTCTTTGAGATTTTCTCCCTTAGTTGAATTTCGAACAGAGCTCCCTTTTTTTAATTGGTCGCCAACACGGTGCTTGACTCAGTCTATATGTCTTACTGAGCTGACCGATGGTCCTCTGTCAGATTCTCTAAGAGCCAGTTATTTTATTGGGAATTTCTGTTTGTCACAAGGTGTGTGATTCGCTCACCAATCACAATTCGTATTGCATTTTTCTGCTCTTTTATGATTGGTTGAGCAATGAAAAACCTTTATTTTAACAAAAAAGTAGACCTTAATTATGGGCCCTCAATATAGGGATGTGCCTTAATTAAGAATTAGCACGCCTTAATATCAGTTGGCAGTTATTATATTTGTCAGATATGGAAAGTGTACTCTTGCGACCTTTCCAATCTTTCGACACAAAATTGTTTGTCATAAAATTATTTATTCATTGTTTTGAATTAGATTTCACTTATAATTTAGAAAGGTCATAATGAAAATCAAATCGTTAACACCTGTCGGAATCAAGTATGATTCTCTTCTCCATTCTGACTTCAATATAAGAAATATAAACAATTCCATTTGAGTTATTTCTTTCAACTATCATTGTTAATTTGGGGAAAACAAGGTTTTAGCGTGAATTTTTAATGATAAAAATAAAGCTCTTACTTTCAGGGTCATCTCAGTGCAAAATATGACTTTTAAAATTAGATCTTTTATAAAAACAATATCGGGTGTGGCAATACTTAATTCATTTCAACCAGATCTATTACATAATCTAATTAAATTCAATTAATTAATTACAAACCTTTAATGAATTAAAATTCCACACGCCAGTTCATCATCGTGCCACATCCCTCCTCTATCTACCATGTCATTTACTCTATGGGCAAATGGCAAGGTTTATTAACGGACATACATAAGGAATATATAATATAGTAATGTTCAGTACATGAATTGATACATAATATAGTAATGTTCAGTTACATGTATTGATACAAGATAGTAGTGGTCAGGTACATGAATTGATCGCCTTTTTTTTGAAAAGAAGAAACATTTCATTTTTTCATACTATTATATATACAGTTCTTGTCTGAAAGTTCATCCTACTTACACTAATGTCACCCTCGTAATATAATAGCGCTCGTTTACATGGGGTATTCTCTTTTATTATCATGTTTTCTTGAAAAGAAGACATGTTTCACTGTTATTTGATACACATTCTATATGCAGTTCTCGTCTGAAAGTTCATTCGACTTCCACTGAATGCAACCTCAAAATATAATAGCGCTCGTGTATATGCATTTTTCTTACATATATATTTTTTCTGACTGAGAAGGAGAAACCTTTAACCTCTTTTTTTCATACAATTATATATACTGTCTTGAAGTTCATTCGGCAGGGAATATTTCCATTGAAGGTAATCTCAGCTGGTTCTCGTTGTTGACTGAGGGTTGGTTCGTTGGTTACTATGCAACATACATCATTTCAACTTCTTGTCTTGTGTCAATTGCCTCTCTTGTCGCTTTGATATTTTCTAGGTCTATACTCCAACGGCGTTTCACTGGCCGTATCATCCGTTTGTATGCTTTGTGTTTCCGCCAATCTCATTCTCAATCTCCGAACTACCCGGTCTATACTGAGGAAGCATTTCCACGTCTATGCGTTGGACTGAGACTGTCCTATATGAAATATGCTCGATGTCCATATCACTTCCTGAGTCCGTCTCTACGGGAGGTTCGGCCCATTTTGTTCTCCTAACTTTCTTATGTGTTTCCTTTATTATGGAAATCTCTCATTCTCCAATTCCTGCTAATTTAAAATCATCAGCATGTACGCTGTTTACCTTTCCATTTATCTGATCCGATATTGTAAAATTACTGGACATGTTTGATATATTATTCTATAATATGGTGCCCATCTGTTGCCCAACACCCATATGTCCCATATCATTATGAGCTATTCTAAATATATACATCCTAATTTGCTTAGGTATGTACAACCTTGGTCGTATTTTTTCATCAATGTCAGCGACCAATTTTGCGACATATATTTCTCTCACAAAGCTTCACACGCTTTCCCTGACTGTATAATTCTCTTTAATATCTTTATTTCTTCATATTCCTGGTATTTATCTAACTGAGGTGACTTCGCTTCTGGTTTTTCAATCACTACATACAATTCATCTAACTTTCGCCAATCACCCAGATCATAGGAGTTAATCATATTAATTTGGTTAGATTTATCATGGAACTCCACATCTGGAAGATATGATAGTTGCTCTAGCTGATTGGGAATAAGGGACAATAAGTCAGCGCAAGTATTTCTTTGACTGATAGATATTCAATCTTACAGTTATACCCAGTTATTTCAGGGCCCACTGCTGCATTTTTTGTTAGTCCAATCTGCTTTGAATAAGTAGTTGAGAGGCATGTAGTATGTTTTAATCGGAAATTGTGCCCCGCTTAAATAATAATCAAGCTTTTGCAGGGCGTATACGATGGCATAAGCTTCTTGGTAAATTACTGGCCACCTCTGGGTTGTGGGTGTCAACTTGTGAGAGAGAAAATAGGTATTTCTTCTGGTATTCCCGGGACGGGACTGTCCTTTTCGGAGGATTGTTGGGTTAGACAAGCTCCAATACACTGTTCACTTGCATCAGTATATAAGATCATGGGTATATTCATATCTGGTTGAGTTAACAGGGGAATCGTCTTTAGCTGGTCTTTTAATGTAGCAAACGAACGCTGATGATCGTCCGTCCACTTAAGCGAACAGTTTTCTTTGTGAGGGCGATGAGGAGAGTAGCTATCCTTGAAAATGCAGGAATAAACCTACGGTAGTATCCAATGGTCCCTATAAAACCCCTGACTTGTCTAACCGTTTTAGGTCCGGGCATCGATGAATTACCTCAATTTTTTTCAGTGTCAGGTTTGATTTCCCTGTTATTTATGACACACCTTAGGTATCTGGTTTCCACCATCACAAACTGACATATTGACAATTGTATATTTAACCTATGTTTTCTCAACTGATTAATTACCGCCTGTAGGTTGTGGAGGTGTTCATCTAATCTGCTACAGAATATGAATATATCATCCAAATATGCCATAGAAAATGGATCCATCCCTCCTAAAACGATGAGTATAAGTTGCTGAAAAATACCAGGTGTGTTAGCCAAACAGAGTACATAACTCGAAATTGAAAAAAAGTCTTGAATAACAAGCAAATGCATTCTTTTTTCGGTTCGCTTGGTCGAGAGTCACGTGCCAGTACCCTGATCTTAAATCAAGGGTGTAAAAGTAGGTGGATTTGCTTAGAAGGGCTAGTATACAATCTATCAATGGGAGTGGGTATACCAGGGGTTTAGTGATATTATTAAGGGCCTTAATATTTACGCAGAAGAGATGCCCCCATCTTTCTTGTCAACCACAACAATTGGTTCAATTACCCCTGTCTCGTGAACAGCTTCTTCTACCAATTTCTTTTTGTGTATTGGGGTTCGGTAAGGTTTTAATTTTATTGGAGAATGGCTTCCAGTGTATATTTTCATTTGTACTGACTTAGTGTGTTCGAATTCTTTGGCTGAGTTAGCGACAATTCCCCCATTTTTCTGTAGTGTATCTATTTGTTAATCTTACTGGTATGAGTCTTAATTGGACGCACCACAACATTTTTAACTTGTCTTATCATGCTCACAAGCAACATGTTCCCTAAATGATCTCCCTTATAGACTCTTACAGTTGTATTGCTCACGTTAGCTAGCATTATCGGTATGTTTCCTGCACGGGTCCCCTTTACTACAGACTCCACGAGAATCACCTTTTCATTCCCTGGGAGTACTTCTTCTGTTGGGATTACTTGGTATGAGGTTCCATCCTGTGGTTCTAGAGAGACCGATTTAGCGGTACAGGAAACAACGGTACGGGGAGGTAACTTAATATCATCTGCAGAGTAGATGTTAATCTCGCTAATGACGTAACTACCCAATGGTATTTCTACCCCTTCATGCTTAATTGGTTTGGGCTAATGTTGAGCTGGGCTCGGTTTATTTTTTAACCAATTTTCTCACAATATTATGGCTCGATCCAGATCTGGGGCAATATATGAGTTTTAATCCCCCCCACCTTAATGTGTAAGTGGGCCATCCCACTTAATCCCATTTTCTCTCTATTAGCCTGGGTAATTGTCAAGTCCGAAGTTTTTAATCTTGTAGTGGCAGTATCTAACTTCTAAAAACAGTTGTCTTTAGGAGCGAGACTTCTGATCCGGAATCAATAAGTACTACTACTTGTTTTCCCCTAATTTCTACCTGACATACACTGTCCGATCCCTGGGTGAAGAGTTCGTATTCTACGGTCCCTTTTCTTTTTAGAGGTTTAAGTACCTGCCAATTCTTTTTGGGCATGCCAGTTTGAGACAGTTTTTATTGCCTCTGTGACACTCATATATTCGAGGGTTTATATTTCCCCGTGGTCCTTCTCTCCTTGAGGACTTTATGTTGTTACATTCTTGTGTCCTAGGCATTTGATGAAACCTCTGGCTTCCATGAGATTTTGATGGTACCCTGGTCTTTCTTTTTGCTAAGGCGAAGATACTTGCTTCTCCCTCGGATAACCAGGGTGCATCTTGTTCTAGGCCATAACGGTTAAAAGGCCTTCGCTAGACATTTGAGAACCGCTTCTACCGAACACATTATTTCCTATAGGTTTTGAGTTGGTTTGTATACTCTTCGGAATTGGGTACCCTTAACATAGTACGGGATTCCATTGGTCTCTGTCGTCAACTTACATTGTTTGGGATACTATTGTTAAAACTTGATGCTTCTCTAATATGACAACCCCTTTCTCGGGCTGGTGACTAGGCTTCCGATAACGTTGCCACGTTTTCCTTAATAAATGTGTTGTTCAATGCATCAATGAAGAATGTAGCCAGTTGAATATGTACTGCAACACCTTCTCTTAGCTCTGCATCACGATGTGGTAGACTTGCAAGCCGATTCATTCGGATAACTAGCTCTGCGAAAGCATCTCCTCGATATTACCTTATTTTAATTAAGGCTCGAGAGGCACTGGTGGAGTTTGTGAACTAACCTTACTTGTGATGATATTCGGATGGTCGTCGAGATATTCTTCGATCAATGCGGATGCCATACCATCCGAATAACCATAGGCCAGATTTATCAGCTCTGGATCTGTAAGTTTGTGAATACGTTCTTTCTTTTTTAAAGCTGCTAGCCAGCATTTTAAATCGGATGGTTTCCCAGTAAAGATTGGGATTTTTGACCCGCCACAGCCTACGCTATTTTAGGGGTTTGGGTTGGAAGAAGCCATTTTGTTGAGATATATTCTATGAAAGTAACAAACTTTAAAAAACAATAGTTTAATGAATAAGTAAACATACAAACTGCGCCAAGAAAGAGAAGAAAAAAGAAAAATAGTCACTTACCCGAAGCAGAGGCATTCTTGAGGTTGATGCGTCGTGTGGATCTGTCAGTGTCGCTCCTCTTTTTTACATATGCGTCGTGTGGCTCTGTTGGAATCGCTCCTTTTGTTGCAGACGCGTCGTATAGTGATGATTTCCCGGGATCAAATTCTTGTCACGGCACCAACTGTGATACTATCGTGACCCGGGGAGTCACTCAGTGTTGTATTCTGGGTGACTCGGCACTAAATATAGTTCGAGGTCACGAGGATCGCATGCGTTCCGACTAGCTGCTCTATCAATCGCTCCACGCCTACGCTATGTTGAAAATCCGCGGAACTTTCTTATTAATTCATCTGCGACAGGAACTGAGGTTAGAGACCGGTTTTGTTGGCAACCCGAAAACAAAAAAGACTTGCTGAGAACAATAACAAATATTTATTGGAAAACAGGTGTGTAACAATAATAAAAAGCAAAGTGATGTCGTTCCTGTTGGGTAGAACAGACCCGTTCAGGAATCTGACTGGTGTAAGTCTACGTTAGGGGACTTTTGAAGTTTTCTTTGAGATGTTGTTGCTTAGTTGAATTTTTGATCGATTGCCAACACCGTCCTTCTCCCAGTCTATCTGTCTCACTGAGCTGACCGATTCTCCTCTGTCGAATTCTCTCAGAGGAAGTTTTTTATTGGGAATTCATACTTGTCACAAGGTTTGTGATTCGCTCACCAATCACAATTCGTATTGCATTTTTCTGCTCTTTTATGATTGGTTGAGCAATGAAATACCTTTAGTTTTACAAAAAGCTAGACCTTAATTATCGGCCCCCCAATATGTAGATGGGTCTTAATTAAGAATTAGCACTTGATATCAGTTGGCAGGTGATTATATTGGTCAGGTATGGAAAATGTACCCTCGCGACCTTTCCAATTTTTCGAGACAAAATTGTTTGTCATAAAATAGGTCATCATGAAAATCAAATCGTTAACACCTGTCGGAATAAAGTATGATTCTCTAATCCATTCTGACTTCAATATAAGAAATATAAACAATTCCATTTGAGTTATTTCTTTCAACTGTCATTGTTAATCTGGGAAAACAAGGTCCTAGCTTGACTTTTTAATTATCAAAATTAAAGCTCTAGCTTTCAGGGGCATCGCAGTGCAAAATATGACCTTTAAAATTAGATCGTTCATAAAAAATATTCTGCGTTGCAATACTTAATTGATTTCAAGTATGTCTATTACATAATCTAATTAAATTCTATTAATTAATTAAAAACCTTTACTAAATTAAACTTCCACCAGACAGTTCATCATCGTGCCATAGCTGAACATGTATGAATAATAAAACAATATATCTTCAATTTAAAGGTAAATTTTTAAAAACAGTATAAAAATTGTCATGAAATTACAAAAATGTCGATAATTATTCATAAAGTTAACACTGATAACCTGTCCACATACTCATGTATCTATATAACTGATTTTGGCTGCTGAATGTGGCATTAAAACACAAATTTATATATATATATATATATATATATATATATATATATATATATATATATATATATATGTATGTATATATATATATATATATATGTATATATATATATATGTATATATATATATATATATGTTTTTGTTCGTTTCTACTCAAGTGTTTGATGAGTCAGAATACATATTCTGTAATAACCTTCACATGAGTTTCCTAACAAGGTCAAGAACAGCATGTGGATCACATCGTTTTTACATTGAAATAGTCATGAATCTTAATGTTTCATATAACTCCTGCTTGGACCGCGGCAGTACGCGCTTCGTATACTCGTCGTGTAGAGGGTTGGCCGTGTCGTCCAGTGAGTGGTCGTCTAGTGGACAAATTCTGTCTTATCTGCCGTCGTCTGTCGTCTGCAACAAAAGCCATGGTGCACTCCGAAGACAAACTCCCTTTTTGAATTTAATTCTTTTCATTGCAAGCGTTGTTATTTCAACTGGGAGTCATTCACCACACCAAGAGAGAGGAAGAGAGCAAATTCTTACTTCATCGCAGTTATTAATGTTGGCTTAACTATTCATAGAAAGGGGGAAATGATTCTCGCGCTTGTCTTTCCTGAAGAGAAATATTCCTTATATTTACATTGTGAATGGCACGTCCTCTCAATTTGCTTTCCGAATCAGACTGACTAAAAACTCGCTTAAAGAATGTCCATCTACTATACACATGGATGAATGTAAACAGCACGCAGGCATATGCAAATTAGATTGCGAAATAATAAGTTTCTGTACTTCTATACAAAAATAAAAAAAAAGATGATAATTTATTATAGGAATTGTACTACTAATTATAATGATACTATCGATGAAGATATACTTATTTTTAATGATGCAAAATTAATTTCTTAAGAGATATGTCACAGTGAAATCAAAATGGATAAAATAATAACATCTTTTTTACCCAAAAGGTGACGTGTGCGTCTAGTAAGTATACATATGTAAATATATATATATTTATATATATATATATATATATATATATATATATATATATATATATATATATATATATATATATATATGTATATATATATATTTATATATGAATACATATACATATATATATATATATATATATATATATATATATATATATATATATACATATATATATATATATATACATAAATATATATATATATAGTCTCGGAAGTTTAACTTTCAAAACTGTATATACATATATATATATATATATATATATATATATATACATATATATGGGGGGACGCGTGTGTGTGTTACGAGTTGTGAACGCCAAACTCAAGGTGTTATTGTTGGGAAAACAAATCTAATTGTAAAAATCAATTCAATACTGATAATCAGATGCAAATTTTAAATTATATAATTTTGTATTGTTACCAGACCTTTCTGAAACCTTTTCAAGATGTGAGAGATAACAATTTTAAAAGAAAACAAATCTTCCCAAAATATATTTTCCTTGTTCGCGGACGTGTCATACAGCTTGCAGTTATTCGATAAATAAGAATGATCTTCTTAAATCAATCTGTTTGATCGTATATTCAAAGGTATCAACCTTGGTGAAGTCAGGCTATAAATATATTATGCCATTTTTACACGTGTTCGATTCGATGTTTGCCAAATCTAGCTTAATGTATTTTATTTTGATCTTGACTCGAAACTTGAATCGTCTTACCGATCAAATTATAGTTTCACAACTGGGTTAACACTTGTTATGAGTGTTTACGTGTAGCGGTTCAACTTTTTGTTATCATCATTGTAGGAAAACGTCGTTATGGATCATGCGGTTTGCTAGGGGTACTGTTCACATGGTACCTGTTATGCTTTTAGACATTCCTTGAATATTTAGAATGGAATTGCGTGTACATTAACCTTAATATCAAAAAAGGAATACAAATCATTGTTGATTTTTATTATTTGCATCATTCGAATACTGTTGCGATCCTTGAAATTATCAGAACGTTTCGACCGAGGTGACATCCGACTTTCTGAAAGTGTGTATTGTCGAACTCAGGTAAACAAATATAAGTTATAAGTAGTGATCACTTCATAATGACAGTCATCTGGAGGTTGTAGACTCAATCCTGAGTACGGGCGACATTGAGAATATAGTTACTTAAGATGTATACCCGCTTATTGCTGACGGGACAACAGCAATCAACTCCCTTGAATTTAATAAATAGTTCCGTTCGAAATTACAACATATTTTAGAGTTCTGCATAAAAATTCCAGTGGGTACATCTGACGAAACGTTGTGAGAATAAAATCCAAGCTGTTTCATGAATTCATACAAATTATCACTCCTCATCTGAGATATTACGAAATGAAACTATGGTTTAGTTTGATATGATAATATAAATAGATCGAGCTTAGTAGATTACTCCATCTTGGAAAATTTATAAAGCTGCCTTCTTTAAAAAACAAAATCTAAAAGGTTAAATCAAATATTTTTCTTAAATTCTTCGAAATTATTTTCCATCAATATAAAAATTCACTATATCTTTTAAAAGTTTACTAAATCAAATATATAAATCATAAATATCTCATTTTAAAATATGTAGTTACATCATAAACTATAAGTATATATTGATATACAGTCCACTTTGCCTTTATAAAGTACTTTTATTCTCAAACAGTTCAACGATAAAAAGTACAGGTTATTTAAGGAATGTATGTAAAGGCAAGCGTCACTCTTTTCATGAGACTGCTTCATTTGTATTTGTTTTGTTCAGAACAAACACAGAATATTGCCACTGTACGGGACTATATTGATATAGGGATCACCTGAGTGAGAAGTTGGGCAGCACGATTTTTTCACATAGCATCTTTATTATTGCATGTCGATACGGTAGGACAAAAAATGGAGTAGATGGTTTAATTTCATGTTCGAGCTTTCTCAAGAATACATGTATGAGAGTAGAAATTATTTTGCATCTAGCAACTTCAACAGTGAAGGGGGTTATTTTATGCTAGTCGGGTGGGTCAGGTGTATTTATGTTGAGCATGTGCATGCACATTAACTTCGTTAGAGCACATTTCATAGACGTACTTGTAAATCAAGCCGGGAAATGCAACACCGCGCGGGTTCACACAGGTGTTTAAACGTATAATGCTGAGTGTTTTGCAAGAAGTCATCAAGTACAATATATTAAGTATTTAGTCTTATTCACCAGAGGATTGAACTACGGCTAGTGAACCTTCTAACCTCATGTCAAATGATATGTTACTTGTTTTCAATAAACATGGTGCAGCTACATCCTTAATGTATCTCAGTTGTACTGTATTAAACAACAGGGTTTAGTATAAAAGTACCATCGCCTGAAAAATTCAATATCCAATAAATGTACAATTATGTTATATAATGTTTTAAAAGGGTGCACCCAATATAAACAACAAATATGGCGTGACTAATTATTTTCTCGACTGATTTTTTTTTCTAACCGATAGGTTTATCGCAAGTTTAATTGTGTGCAAACAGTTATTTACAATAGTATGAGTCACTAGTAATAAGGTTAAAATCTACTTTTGGAGTAGAGGTGTAATGTGTTACATAGATGAGATGTTTTTGGGTGGAATCTCTGTTTATAGAAAGTTTGCTTGGCGCTAGGGACACGGATGCAAAAGACAGATTATTTACAGTTGTGGTAATAAGATCAGTGCTAGCTGTGAATGTTTAAAGTAGCACCAGAGATTAAAACTCAGTCGACCATCTTCTACGGAGATACATATAGAGTATAGAAACAGTAGGAAAACAAACTTACGGTCGAAAAATGAGTTATTATTTAAGCAGTTTATGGCGTTTGGTCGCTTGTTTGTAATCTCTTTTTTATCTTTTCGGGTTAATTTTCGTGTATCCCTGTCGTGAAATTGAAGACTATACTCCTCTTTTTTCTGTAATGATTTTTTTTCAGTGTTTTTATTACAATTCAAATTTCCTGTACGAACAGAGTTGTGAAAAGGCAGAAAATCGATGTTTTGTTATAAAATCTGTGTAGTAATGATCGATTTGTTTTGTATCTATCCTGATTGATTGTGGATCTAATCATCCAATGTCTGTGGTAATGGTAACACTAGTAAAGAAGCAGGCTGAAACATTAAAATAAGCGACAACAGTTTTTTTTTTATCTGGGTCAATACCACTTCACTGTATTTCGAAATTAATTAAACAACATAGAATAATACAAGTATATAGTGTGTTTCTTTATGTTTGTGTCACATTCGAGACAGTGACGAGAGTGAACATATAGACCTATAATATTTTTGTGTGTATCAAACACAATCATAACACGTATTCACATATCGCTTCCTAAGTGCAAACTAATTAATGAACACTTAATTTATAACCTCTCATCCGGTGGCCATTTTGTTTTTTCTTCGTTCTCAGGATTTGACTAATCAAACCTTTTTACTCCATAATACGCTCGCTGCCCAGGTGTTAAAACGATTATAATAGCCATTATTAAAGACTATTGAGCTTGTCTTCCAACAAAGTTCGACAGGGACTACTACATATACTGAACATGGTTATATTATTAGTATGTTTAGTAGTAGTCGTAGTAGTCGTAGTTGTAGTCGTAGTAATAATAGTAGTAGTAGTAGTAATAGTAGTAATAGTAGTAGTAGTACGCTACTTGTCTCAACCATCATTTCAATGCATGCGTTCTAACTATATTCCTACCGTATTCACGACTTTTAAAACAAACTTTAATACATATTTTGTTTCTTCTCAATATCTCCTTATGCATGGAAACTGTTAAAGAAGAGCAACTTCGGCTCGGTTCAGTTAACAAAGAATAACACCAGTAGAATAAATGCGAAATGGTCGTTTCTTAATATATTTAAGTTCACTTTCCGGATGTAAGATGATAGTGGATTATGACCAATGATTGGTAGCTACTAGCACGTCTTTGTAGACACGGTTGGAAAATGAATCAGAGCATGATAGGTGATATGAACCTATTGTGTGTACAGCATCAAACACACGCACACGCATACATTAATATAACATTCTGAATAAATTATCTTTGCAGAAGTTAATTAATTAAACATTTACTGTCCACTTACTATATAACAGTGCTCAGTAATAAGTACATCTATATAGCCATGTCGTATGAATTTTCTTATAAATATATTTTGAATGCACATTTTAAAACATGCTTAAAATTCAGCGAGAAATAAATACACATCGTCAGTCAAAGTTATTTGTATAAAAGAAGAGATAACAATTAGACATACGATAATAAAACTAGTTTATGTGTGAACAATGTATACGATATATATGTATATATATATATATATATATATATAGTGCGTGTCAGATTGTATATGAAAAAATAAAATAAAGTGCTCGATCATATAAGAGGGCTAATACAATTTATTTAGATACTGTATATTACATAATTCAGCCATGTACCGCAGTTTTATCCAAAAGGGCAGATTTAGACATCTTTAGTAAATCTCCATGCCCAGTGGAATCATCGGCAAGCTGAAACAAATGTAGTCACGCCCGTAGTCACGATTGTAGTCACGCCGATATATATATATATATATATATATATATATATATATATATATATATATATATATATATATATATATATATATAAATATATATTTATATATATATATATATGGAAAACGAAATGAAGAAAAAACAAAATATTAATTAAATATCCATCTACGGGACGGAAGATTAGAAGAAAAAGAAAAATATATACAGAAAAAAAGTAACAAAGTCTGAATAATAAATGTGAGGAAGCGCGCAGCAGTGAGAACGCTGAGCAATGTGCTACAGCAGAACAGCCGAGAAATGTTTAAAAAGTGAGTGATCAGCCGTAGCACATTTCACAGCGTTCTCACTGCTGAGCGCTTCCTCAGGGTTTTTTTCAGAATTTGGTTTTCCTTTAGTAAATTTTCCATTACGTTGGACCATTTCTCCATACCGTATATATATATATATATATATATATATATATATATATATATATATATATATATAACATAATTTACAATTTTCACAGATGAACATTATTTTTTCTATGAGCTAACTAGGTAATCTGTTGTTGTTTTGTTACACGTGGAAGGATTTAACTGGTGAGATTTATGTTTGCTTGAACTTTGAATCAGTTGGTTGATTTTATTCAGACTGCTTATATTTTGAGGAACACATAGTGCATTCTGATATAAATACGATTTTTACAGGTTTGGTTGCCCATTTATGTGTTTTTTTTTAATTCTGCGGACAGAAAAATGTAGAGTAGTATTAAACAATATACTACACTTTGTTTCTAGTCAAACGTACTAATAGTCGACTGCTCTTTTTCTTGTCGTCTGTTGCTATCAGCAGGCGCGGAATTGTCTACCTTTTATTTTTCTCTTGTCTCTGTAATAGTATTTGGCCAACTATTTATTTCCAAATCATTGAGCTAAAAAGAACTTAATATACAAAGTTTATATATATATATATATATATATATATATATATATATATATATATATATATTAGATTTCTTGAATGTGAGATGATATATATAATTATTTCCACAATCAGACAACGCCGCAGCCCACAACCTATGAAAGAAACAAACCGGAAGTCCTAGACTCGAGTTTCGCCCTCCTTTGGGCTCATCAGTAGAACACATCCAAACTCAGGATTCGAAACCCGAGTCACTTGCCGAGTCTAGGACTTCCGGTTTGTTTCTTTCATAGGTTGTGGGCTGCGGCGTTGTCTGATTGTGGAAATAATTATATATATATATATATATATATATATATATATATGTATATATATATATATATATATATATTTATGCAATACCGTTTACATTGTTTACATTAAAAATATGTTAAGTAAAACTCATTGAATGAAAATGATAGCATTTGGTATGAGGTTATCAGAAAAGGGAATATATGCCGAAGTTGTATCGTACTTTCTATGTAAGATGATCAATTAACCGCTTACTTCTGATTCCTTCTATTTAGACATTGACAGAAAATATCGTATCATTACAACAACTTAAAATAAATGTGCTTAAAATACGCTCTTGTTCTACGGGATAACACATTGATGTTGTTTTATTTCATATAACATACTGTAGAGTAACGCCAGCTATTCCTCCGACGTTGCTCGAGAACTTTAAAATCCACGTCTGAAGTTTTGCAGACTGTCAGTAAAAAATCTATATTTTACTATCGCCTTCGCTACGTGTAACCAATTACTTCCTGTTGATGAATGCATGCATTGACACGTTAGCTCTAATTTCAACCTAGAGCTTCAGTGGGAGTTTCGGCTTTTTGTTAATCTACTTTTAGGTGAAGAATTCAGTTTTTAATCACGACTTAGAACATGTGAAATAGCAATTTAGCCTGGAAGAGAAACGGTTACTTGCTTACTACTTCACATACTTTTAACAGTAACATGATTGCCTACTAAATATGTTTAAAATAATTATGACGAACATTTTCCGCTTTTAATTAGTTACCTATTGTAACAATTTACTTTTTAAATGAATAATATCATATATTTTTGTGATTTTAAAATGTATGTAATCTTTAAATCATTAAATCGATTATCACAGAATTGCAATTTATTCCGGTGTATTCTATTTTAGAAAATTTTTAAAAAATTGGCAGTCTAAATCTTTAGCATACATACATATCACATAATTAATAATTACTTTTTCGACTTTTGCTATCAGACTATCTTATTTTTAATGAAAAAAATAACCGACTGTTTGTTGTATTATAGTAACGCTGAGTTATTTGTAGATTTGTCGTTATGAAGGTGAGTAGGTGGTAGAAAAAACACAGATCATATGTATTAAGACTTAGGTTATTTTTTATTTATTTCATCACAAGCTAGACAATATGGTCGTTTTAAAATCAAACGCCGTTAACTGTCTTTAAAATAAGCGATGTTTTTCATTCCATTCATTATTTTGAATTATCTCATGATAATCTCCATCATTTATCTATCAAACTAACCATATCCGGAACATTTATCCTCGAGCTGCTTGAGTTTTAATACTGGTGATTCGCTAGTGAATGAACATGCTATATTGAAGCGGTTAGCTTAAAAAATAGCTCCCATATTAAGGATGGTCTACTCCTGAGTTCAAACGGGACACCGAATTATGATTTATGTTCTTTTTTTACCAACATCAGTCCAACACGCTTGTGAACGACGAAACGTCTCGTCAAAAATTTCCAATTCCCCTTTCTTTTCTTCTTTTTTTTTCGTTTTGTTCTCTCTCTTTCTATCTCTCTCTCTCTCTCTCTCTCTCTCTCTCTCTCTCTTTCTCTCTCTCAGCAAAGTTACATGTTTCTTTTTTGTTGCTGAAACACTTTGGGTTTAATTTCTGATTGACAATACACGGTGCAACCCTAACTCGTTTTCCCTGTGGACCTGCATGATGGTTGCTACATTGTATTGGCTTGTGTTTTCTTACTTTCAATCAATGGTAAGGCCAAACGATGCACTGTATACATGTGTTGTTTGATTTTGCATACTTCCTTTTTTTAGTTGTTTGGCAAATATTTGTGTGTTTTCTGTGTTATGGAAATTAAATTGTGTTTGCAGATTATTTTGCAAATAAAATTGGTTTTCGTATATATGCGGATGTATACATTTTATTTTTATTTTGCAACATTAATTAATTAACAAATCATAAAATCGATCATTAATTATAAAAAAAATGTTGCCAGGCTGATTGTCGGTTAGTGATTGGGTCAGGAGAGGATATATGATTAATATTGGACACATTTTTCATAAAAATAAAAACGTAAGAATCACACAACAATTAATAACGCTGTATTAATTTGTGAGGTCACCGAGTGAAAAACGAAGCACACCTACGCAGTAAAATTCGGCTGCAATTTTGAGAGCACGCCACATCAATATACCCACACAATAAATACATACATAAACAAACGTATTAACAGAAGACAACCTACCTCTCTGTGCGAGTGTTTGTGTGTTTGCGCGCGAATACTTTCGTTTGCATGTCTGTGTGTGCGTTCATTCCGTGAATTCACGCATGTGAAGTAATATGGAGAACGATTGAATGCATTTGAACACATTTGTGAGAGATTTGTACGAGATTTTTAAAAACGCTCGCATGTATCAGCGAAGGTAACTTTGTCTAAATATATATTCATATGTTTTTCTATTAAGTCTAATCCCTTCAACGAAAACCGGTGTATCACTGAGTTTAATCAAATTCCAGATTCCTGGAAAACGACTTAGCGTATGTTTATATGAAGACCTCTGGCTGGCGCCAGATCTAGACGAGACACAATAATTGGTTTTCATGAAAGTTGAAATCAAAATTACTTTTGGTAATTGAATCAAGAAATTCAAGTGGAATTTTATACTAATCATAAACGTTGCCGAACTTAGTTCAATTTTCTTAACTGGTCTCAGTGCAACGTTTTCTCCCGCGGGAAATAAGCTCATTTTAGCTACTTCAATGCTAATTCATATATTTATTTAAACGTTAAGTAAGGTCGATATTCATTAGCCCCATATTATAGAGACACCTGCACGCCCCCATATATATATATATATATATATACATATATATATATATATATATATATATATATATATATATATATATATATATATATATAGGAAATTAAAAAGATAAACACAAAAGATGTGTTTTTATGTATTCATCAACGTTTCGTCTTTATTTGTTAGACTCGTTCGGGATGATAATTTTAAGAAAAAATGTGATGCAAGTACATAAAAATATTGGGCTGACATGATGGGTTCACGAGAAGTAGTAGTCAATACTAGGAGCGCAGGACCAAGGTCCGGGCTGAGAGAAGTCTGTGACAGAGAGTGAAATGAACGTGGATAGCTGTGAGTCAAAAATGGGAGGGGTGGGGGTGTTAGTGAATGTGTCTAAAGGTGGGAGAGAGGAGAGGGGTGCTGATGGTTTTGTCGTGGTGAGGTGTAGCATGGATTTTGGGCTGGGGAAAGAGGAGTAAAGGGGGAAGATCTGCGTCTTTGGTGTGTAGGTAGTATCATAGTTTTGAAAAAAAGATTTGAAGAAATGAAGAGGATTTGAAAGATGATGGGGTGGGTTGGTAAGAGTGTGAAAGAAGTAGTGGAAAGGGTGAGATGGGTGAGTGGGTATTGGAGATAGTGTAGTGGTTAGGTGTGTAATTTTTGGAGAGTATGAATATCGCCATGCTGGCTATGTCAGGAGTGTGTAAATATAAGAAAGTTAGAAGGAAAGTGTTGAAAAATGTAATACAAGTACATAAATATATTGGGCTGACATGATGGGTTCATGAGAAGTAGTAGCCACTACTGGGAGCGCAGGATCAATGTCCGGGCTGAGAGAAGTCTGTGACAGAGAGTGAAATGAATGTGGATGGCTGTGAATATGACAATGAGGTGGAGCAAAAAGAAAAAAAATTAAGAGAATGGGAAAAAGTGATATTTATTTTAGCGAGAAATAAGTTAAATGTAGTTTTGTGCAGGCAGTATTGATGGTTTGAAATTAAATTGAGGACAAAAAGGAAGTAAATATCTAAATAGTTGTGAGGCTGACTAGATTGTGTTCAATAGTGAGGCTGTTGTTTGTGGTTAAGTGGTTTAGATTTGTGGTGAAAGAAAGTGTATGTGGGGAGGGGGTTATGCGTGAGTGTGTATGCGGGGACTTGTATATAAGTACAATTGAGAGCGAAGAGAAGAGAGGTCAGCCATGATCTAGGTGTAGTTTTTGTTCGGTCAGGATAATTTTGCTTATTAAGAGGGATAGATTGTAGAAGCCATTTCGTTGTCTGATGGTGTAGGAGGCTGTGATTAGTGCAGTTTCCAGTAGTCTTCGCCGAGCTTTGTTATGAATGTATTTGGTGATTTGGGCCTGTTCATATTTGAAAGCATGATCGTACTCTGAGATCTAACTAACAATAACAACATAATGATATCACCATTAGATAAAGGACTAACACTCATATCTTAAAAAAATATCTACCCACAAAACTAAAGATATTCTTGGAAACACACATCTTTCATTATCATTTTGTTCATATTTTAATATTTTCACTTTCTTCCTATATCAAAATAATGAAATGATTAATAATTTCTATATATCTTTACAATGTAAACACTCATAAAATGTTACCCTAATTTAATTTAATTATGTGACATAATATTGTATATATAGTAGACTGCAAATACCCATAACACCGTTTGTTTGCTTAATTTGCATATTTATATTTAATTTTGATATTTAGTTTTTTACTATTGCATATTTATTTGATAAACAGCTCATCATAAATTAATATACTTTCATATTCAGTTTTAATTAAACATCGAATTATCTCGTTGAGTCTTCCCCCCTGTGAACTTGATAACCATTTATAGTTTGCTTTTGACATAACTCTTAGAAGGTGCTTAATGGAAACCCTAGCTTTGATAACCTTTGTGCCTATTTGCACATGATTGTTAGAATTCACGGAATGTTCAAAGATGTGTCGATGAATACTCACTAATAAGTCTATTGAGTCTACTCTATTTCTCTGATAATACCACTTGCTGCACACACACAGCTCTCTCATAAAACTAAATAAGGTTGTTAAAAGGCGGTTCGTATTCATATAGCGCAACAACAATGCATACAAACTAAAATATATACACATGTATAGATGTTACAAAATTATATATATATATATATATATATATATATATATATATATATAATTTATTTAGATACTGTATATTACATATTTCAGCAATGTACCGCGGTTTCATCCAAAAGGGCAGATTTAGACATTTTTAGTAAATATCCGTGCCCAGTGGAATCATCGGCAAACTCATTTCAGTTTGCAGATGATTCCATTAGCTCTCTTATATGATCGAGCACTTTATTTGATTTATTTTCATATACAACCTGACACTCTCTCTATCTCTTTCTCTCTCTCTATATATATATATATATGTACATGTGTTTATTTAGAATTAATTTTAGAATGCAATACATTTACAAGCAGTAGTGAACCAACAAGTGTGGGGGTTAACTACGTCATCAATGCATATGTGGGAAAACTAACCCTCATAAACATATTTTCAGTAAATGCGACTATTCTCTTAGAAAGTAAACGAGGAAACACAACGAATCCGTGCGATTGTTCATGTTGTGGTGAGATTGAAAAAAATGTCTAAACATCACCAATTTGTTAAAAAAATAAACTAGCTAAAACTGCAAATATGTCTATAGATCACAATTGCCTGCTGTTTGCACGCACTGGCAAGCTGTCTACGATTTAGAACCACATTGCGAATTGCAAACTGAAATAACGTAAATAGTTCAGCGTCTGAATAATGATAAAAAGTTCGTTTAGTTGAAACGGATATTCGTCATTGACTTCACAGTACTATTTTATTGAAACTTCGACTGGCTCCATCACTCAAGTTGACAAAATATGAACATACACAAAAACAATAGTGTATACCCTTAGCAGCGCTGAACAACAGGAAAGACGGCAAAAAGCGCGTGCGTTCGTTAGTAATTATTTTAAGAATACAAATATATTTACACTTTCCAATGGATGGGGTAAGATAGTGTAAGGAAAGTTAAAAAGGGATCTTAGGTGTACATTCTGCAGCCTCGTAACTCTCGCTTCCCTTATTTTCTCTTTAGCCCTCACATTCAATAATCGATGTTACTGACGAAGGGGGAATAATTGCTGGTTTCTGGGGCAGAATCTATCGATATAACACTTATCTTTGGCTATTTTATTAACGTTGTAGTAGTATTAGTATTAGTAGTAGTAGTAGTAGTAGTAGTAGTAGTAGTAGTAGTAGTAGTAGTATGTTTTAGCTCCTAAATCAAGTTGCTTCATTCCTGGTCTGGGGCAACTTGCATACACACATCAAACTTTCTAATACTTTTAAACTTAATTTTCTCCATTGACAATTAAAAGCAAATGATCTCCGTCGCTATAACAATAGAACCCCCTCCCACATAAATAGTGGAGTGTGTGAGAAATAGCTCGATAACCAATACATGGATATCGAGGTCGGATGCCAAGTCTATTGTCGCGTGCTTTACTAATCTCGGACTTTATTCATCAAAAAAGATAGAATATATAAATAAAAAAAATAAACAGTATTAGTAGAATACTATCACTTTCACCGATTGATAAAGACTGGTAATATCGTGAGATACGGCTAGGGTACAGTATACTAGTAGAGACTATTTTTTAACCCAGTCATAACATGATAAAGACTGTGCGAAAGTAACGCTGCTGTACAAAGACCAGTTATTGTATTAAGTTATCTAGATCATGTGCGTACATCTGTGTATATATGCATCTAGTCAAAGGAAAGGTTTCCGAACATAAACACTTTGGCCGTGCATACGTTTGCCAAATTATTTACATTGGAGTGAAGGGATATTCAATCATGTCAAAATGGTTTGCGAATATTGTTCATTGTAGGGGTGTTTCACTTAGTGTAAGGATATTTCGTGGAGTTTAGTGGGAGAAATGTGTCTACGTCATGTATGGCTATTCTAAGCCCACGCATATTTATGAATGCTAGCCCCACAGACGGAAGCAAATATATATTTTCTTGGATGTCTGGTTTAGTGTCTCTTACTTATTATTGTCATGTTTGTATTTGATAGAGTGGGGTGGGCAAATGTGTGGCTCGTTGGTTGCCAACAAGCTCACATAAGCAGACCATTGTTCGAGACTGGGGGTGTGACCTCAGGTAAGCCCATCAGGGATAGCTGTAGGTTTTACTTCCATGCACGACATGCCACGTACTGCTACACACGATATTAAACAACTGCTGATGGGGCAGCCGCTCTTAGGGCAACCTAAGAGGTAGGGATCCTGTACTACCAGTCGTAAACAGCACCCATACAAGATGTCTTAACTATACATTCAACCTGTAGGAAAGAGAGCGACACAGACTATCCATGTGAGACTTAGTGACCGGAAAGTGTTCTCCAAAATGTAGAAAAGAGACGGTGTCACTGTCTTAGTCAATAAACAAATGCACTTTGAGTTGTTCCTGTGCTAGTACGCCAGCGCCGGCTTAATAAGAAAAGCAAAAGCCTGGCAAAAAAGCAAATCCCATCTACTTCTTATATATATATATATATATATATATATATATATATATATATATATGTGTATAGTATATGTACGTTACATGTATGCTATGTGAGTGAACGATATTTCCTCTAAAGGGTAATAAGTGAGTAAGTGATAGCGTTAAAAAGAAAATGTTTCGTTGATATTCTTTTTTTACACATATATTCGCTCATGTATGACTTAGCTCACTCGTATATTATAATCAAGATTTTATTGACTAAAAATAAAGTGATTAATCTAAAAAAATACTTCGATGCACTCAAGATTTCCCGGGATGACATTAATATGGCTGTGTTGTCTTCATGCAAACACCGTAACATAGACTCAAATTTCTGTGAGTATTGCTAATTCTATTAAGCTTATCTTTAAGTTATCAATATATGTATGGACTTAAATGCCCGTGTATGGGGGTTATATATGTGTGTTCTCTATTTAAAAAAGGTTAGAGAATCTACATTAAACCTAAAAGGGTAGGTTTGTGTACAATGTACAAATAACAGTCAATGAAATTGTTCCGTAATTTCTAAGTGCCCTATAAGGGGTCTATGATTACATTACCGCTTTTAAATCATAAATATATCTTATTTTAAGAAATCACACTCAAATGTATAACAGTTTCCTGTGAAGAAAATGGAAGTGTTCCCGAAAAACTAAGGGCTGTCATAAGACAGCTATGTGGACATAACCACCTTAAAATTCAAATATACCGTATGTTTATGAATGTAATAATATATATATATACATATATATATATATATATATATATATATATATATATATATATATATAAAATTATCCGAGCAAGACAATATAAGTGGTCATGAATATCTATGTTACATTCTATGTGCCGAATATCTACGCGTTACTACATCTAAGAGGCAGAATCTCTATATAAATTCAAATGCGTATATCCGATTTAAATAATATTTTAACTATTCATATAACACACCAATTATTATGGTTATTAAGATATCAACTTATTCTCACTATAATCAAGATGTGCGACGGTAGGATAGTAACAATGAAACTAAATAAATTAGTATGGTGTTATGGGCAAAGTGAAAACATACATGCTGCTGATTATCATTCAATTCCGAGCAACGCCGTGTCTTTACTCGAGTAAGATATAAAGGACACAATAGCGTTTTTTTTATTCATACATTTTATTCGTACATAAGCGTTGCGTTAATTTTGTTCCTCGTTTATTCAAATTGAAATATAGTCTTCCATGCACTTCATCTACCATACTTTCAGGAAATTTGCTGCCACCGGAATCTATCCCGACAATCTTTGGGTAAGTTGGTAGCACTAAAGGCAGGATCTACGAATTTATATATATATATATATACAGATCCCTAAGTGTTTGCAGAAATATTTGAACATTTTAAGATTTTAAATACATTTTACAAATTTAGAAAGATAGGTCGACGTCCAAGGGATCGAATCCATGTCAATACGATATCAGTCTACTCTTTGGCATTGACTCGATAGATTACATCGAGCTTTGACACTGATCCATCTGCTTAAATACCTGTTCGATTATTTGTCACGAGCTGCCTTCTCGTTTGACATGTGACTCGAGTTTATCGCCTTCCTGTCTGCAAAATCAGCGACGACGAGGTGTCAATAAAAAACTTTCCGGGGTAGTGTTTTCTTTTTTTTCTTTTCATAAGTAGAGTGCTAGTTTTCCTCAAATGTTTACTTCCCCTCTACTATATATTCCCTGGTTTAAACTCTCATGAATATCATTGATCACGTAGACATGTTTTAACGTGACCGTGATTAAATGAGTGCACAAAACTCAAAAAGAAAGAAGACAATATCGTCGTGTATTTATTTCAATTCAATTCTCTGCCACATGCTGTCTCTAAATTATTGCACAGATGTACATCATTTTTTGTCAATAGTTTATACGTTGACTAACGGAATCATAACGTTAATAGTAAATCGCCAACATGCATATGTGCTAATAGATCTCTATTTCCCACTCTTTTCACTTTTCTTCTCTCTATATATATATACACACAATCATGCGGATATACATGTATATATTAATATATATATACATATATATATACATGTATATATATATATATACATATGTATATATACATATGTATATATACATGTCCATATATATATATATGTATATATATGTATATATATATATATGTATTGCTTTCAAAAGCCATGTACAAGCTAAATGGTAAAGAAGCGGAGAACTCTGTTACATATATTATGGCTCTCTTATCTTTAGCGACGTATATATATATATATATATATATATATATATATATATATATATATATATATATGTAAAAATAAAAATAGAATAAAGGATAAGCAAATTAACAACTATCAAAAATACACTCAAAAACTCATGTTGTATTGTTATACCGTTGAAGATACGACCATGTTCTATCAATGGCAAACTTTAATTAAAAACGGAAAAGTTTTCAAATTTATACAAAAATGCAATTGGCAAACAATATTCACGTGTAATAAACAGTAGAGAGGGAGAAAGAAGGAAAGAAATGTTAAAGAAGGGAAGAAGAAGCAGACGAAGAAGAAGCAGAAGAAGAAGAAGAAAGACAGCAAAATTGACTTTTTAACGCCGATTTATACAGATAACGCAACTGAAAAAAACGGTCATGTGTAATTAACAGCAGAAAAGGAGAAAGAAAGAAAGAAAGACATATTAAAAAAGAAGAAGAAGAAACATTTTTCTCTTTTTCCTCATATATATATATATATATATATATATATATATATATATGTGTGTATATATATGTATATATATATATGTGTGGGTATGTGTATATATTATTACATGTATATATATATATATATATATATATATGTATATGTGTATATATATACGTATAAATGTATATATATATACATGTATATATATCTATAACATATATATACATGTATATAAATATATATATATATATATCTATACACATATATACATATATATATACATGTACATGTATATAGATATATATATATATATTTATACACATATATACATGTATATATATATTGATTTGTATATATATATATATGTATTTATTTATTCATATATATATATATATATATATATATATATATATATATATATATATATATATATATACACGCTCTTTGTGTATCTGTTTTGGTGTTTGTTTGGGCCCTATAGCAAAGTGTCAGAGCATATTCATAGGATCATATCATATCACGAACAACGTGGTTTTTTTCTGCTAGAATTTATATAAACATAGCTCTCAACTTGTATATACATATTCATGTTTCCAGGAGTAACCGTAATTAAAAAAAAGGAAATAAATGAAACAGTAAAACTATTACGTTAAAAGTATATGCGATCTAATTCTTCACTGTAAATTTTCAAAATAAGTGTGTGCGTTTTTTTTTATTTCGACCGGGAGTTGTTCTATACTAGTGTTATTGGTTGTGTAGAATAAGCGCCGGTGTGTATGTTTGTTTATTTATGAAAGTCCGGACGCAACATTAATTACACCTTAAGTATACGGTGTTTAGTTTAGTAACCGAACATTTTTTATTTCTGTTGAAGAAGTTGAATAATCGCCGTTGTTATCTGTAATTGTACAATCAGGGAGCAAACTAATGTATATATTTTATCATTTTGGAATACTTCATAAGTGGATATAAAAAACAACAACACATTACGTAAAATGTGAATGTACAACTAATTGTCCAATGTAACAGAAAATTGTATTTATTGTGTATATGTATATAATCGTTATGAACCAATTACTTAACACTATTTTAAAATGTGTCGATTTATAATTTGAAGAATATGACCAGAAAGAGAAATATTGTTTATATTTATTTATCCTGGAATACTTCGTAGATAGATCAAAAAGCTATATATCATGTTAAAGAGCATACGAAACTAATCCTTAATTATAATTTATGTAACCAGGACCTGATGCAACACTGGAAGATGTTCAAATTTTACGGATGTCCTAGTTACACTATATTGCGGAGCATTGAAATAGTTTCCATACCCCAGTAAAGCTTTTACAACTCGGTGTCAACTAGCTCACACACTCTTCTTCTGTGTCGCAGAAACTGTTCTTGTTGTCTTCACTGAGACGAATCGTCTTCTTAAAATCACTAGTGATCTTAAGCAGTCATTAAATCGTCTCCCGATCATAGTTGAAAGGATTCTCTTTTAAGCCAGTCTACATATTTTCCTTATATATATATATTCTGTGGAGAGTTTATACAGAAAACATTTGACGCGTTGGTGATTTTTTTCAATGGAAGGTATTGCGGTATTTCTGGCGGCTCTATAGATTTATTCCAATGAGAGGATTGTTTGGCGTGTGTGATTTTTTTTCAGACAATATTGTTAAAAATGTTTGGACAGTTTTGTGATGAGGGTTGTTTTAATGGCTTTTTTTCATGATGTTGATGTACAATTATGAGGTTTGCAATATGAGTTCCTATAACATATTGGCCCGTTCTCACAGTTCTGGCTCAATGTTCAGAAACCAACTGCTCATGTGTTAGGAAGCAGAGAGGGTCTTTGTAACTACTGATGTCTGTACATTACTCTGTAAAGTGTCAACATTTTTATTGTTTAATATCGTTTTGTGGTCAGTTAATGATGCCAACAGTTGATGCTTTTACTCGAACTACAAGTTACTAAATGACAGTCACTGTGTGTTAGTTTGTAAGCTGTGTTTAGAAGATATTTCTTAGACAACGTATATATTCTCTGACATGTTTAGTCTAATTTTTGCATGTCGATTTGAATCGTTTTATTTAATCCCGCGGTATTTAAATTGTTCTTGCCTTTCTGA
>OY744515.1:132756023-132811023 GCA_963556195.1 Sepiola atlantica
AAACTGTCAATTTAAGACTTTTATTGCTATATTACACTTAAAATGAGTCGAATATTGATTTACTCCTCTCCAGGAGTCAGGCACAAGGCCAGTTTTTATCTTACTCTCACAAGTAAGAAGTGACCCTAGGTCGGGTCGGGAAAGTGGGGTTTAAAAATTGCCTGGGCAGCCCCGGCGTCATTCCCCGGTATGGGCGCATGAGGCAGTAAGCAATAAACTTACTCCTCCCAAAAGAATGGAGGCAAAGCCTGGGAAGGTGTACCTCCCAGAACTGCACAGAACAGCCCCATTGACTGGCGTAAATCAAGACCCGAAGCAAAGACAATACCAGTATGGAGTGAAGTATCCATCGGAACAGATACTACACTTTGATCTTAGACAATGAGACGAATAAGCAGACGTATATTTGATATATTCCAGTTAATTTTGAGGGGCTTGCGTTCGGTGTATAAATTTCATGCCTGCTCCTATGTGTGATAGGTTTGGCTGGGTTTATATATATATATATATATATATATATATATATATATATATATATATATATATATATATATATATTTACTTATATAGTGTGGTTATCCTGGCTAGTTTCTCTGTCTACTTCCATATTATCTCCATCACCCCCTTCGCCTATACTAGCTCGGTTGGTGCGAAAAGGAAAAATAAAAAGAAAAAAAATAAAAAAAAATAAAAAAATAAGAAAAAAATAAATAAAGATGTATATGCCACCTATTTGTCAAATCATATTTCAATGTTGCTAAATGTCTTCTCATATGGTCCAATCGGATCATCTTTTCCTTTTTCCATGTGTGGGTCTTCAAAATAAAATTGTTTCCAAATCTTCACTTTTTATGAAGACGTTCGTTGATACGAACGAAACCGGCAAACTATCATGTGTTTGTGTTTCTCCTGCAATTTAACCAGTTATCAGTTTTTTTTACACATTTTTTCTACCACGGAATTTCATTTTTATGACTAATTGTTAACCTTACCTCATACCTATATATATATATATATATGTATATATATATATATATATATATATATATATATATATATACATATATATGTATATATGTATATATATATATATATATTTATATATATATATATGTTTATATATATATATTTATATATATATATATGTTTATATATATATATGTTTATATATATATATGTGTGTATATATATATGTTTATATATATATATATATATATATATATATATATATATATATATGTATTTGTATATTTGTTTTGCCAAGATTTCAGTTATGTGAATATATATACACACATATATATATATATATATATATTGTGTGTATTTAGGCAGCATATTTTCATTTAGGCAAACATTATTAAATATACGGAGTGGTTTTTTGTTTGATGCTACATTTTTTTTTTCAATTTTCCGAATTGTCAATCTAATGTTTCGGTCAAATTGATGTAAATATGATCCATGCGTTTCTTGTTTCATTCTTTTTTTCTTTTTTGCAAGTACTTTCGATTTGAATCGTCAAATCATCTTCAGGCGGTATTAGTTTTAGTGTTTTTACAAATTATTACTTTACTGTTGTGCTTATTTTTGAATTATAACGGCAAGTAGTTTATAACTTGAAAACGCGTCTGTAAAGTGGAAATGTACATGAGAGCCTGATGGCGTTCTACACATATGAGAGATTTAAAAGTTTGACTGTTTAAACCGTTAAGAAATTGATGACGTTAAAGAAATTGCATACCTACCTAAAGGCTAAGAATTTGGTGATGTTAATTATTATGCTAGACACTTTCAAATGTTGCGACTAGTTTCATAATTGACATTATTAATCGTGGGATGTTAAGTTTTTATGTAGAAGGCTTCGAGTATTTTTTATTTTTTGATATTGGTGTATTATTTTGGTATTGTTAACAATGATGTTTTTATATTGGGAGGGGGTGACATTATGTTTTTTTAGGTGTTGGCATATAGAGCTGATGTATTCGGGATAGTGTTGTGGAAGTATGTAAGAATTAGTTGTTTTTATTGTTGTCGGAGATACATTCTCCCATAGGGCATTGGAACTGATATATTACATTGGTTCTTTCTAATGTATTTTGGGTTTGAGAAGTGTTATTTTTAACAACATAGTTTGCTGTTTTAATAACTGATAAATTGTATCAAAACCACTCCGTGTTATTTAATAATGTTTGCCTATATATATATATATATATATATATATATATATATATATATATATATATATATATATATATATATATATATGTATATATATATATATATGTATACATATATGTATGTATATATATGTGTATATATATATGTATACATATATATATGTATATATATATATATATATATATATATATATATATATATTATATTGCTAAGGTAAGCACATATATCCCCTCTACTCATACCATCAATTATGGATCTATTTCAAGGGCCTACCTTATTCAGAATGAGTTCATTTTTGAAATTATTTTTACCGTTTATATAAATCAAAAACCAATAATTTGAATTTAGCAATGTTATTTTTTTCAATCTTTAATTCTTATTATGATATCCTAAAATGCAGAAATTTATATATTCTTCCTAGCCCCAGGGAATTTGACTAGTAGATACTATGATTGAAATGTGTCATGGTGTGTAGCGCAAAATGTGTGTCTTACATACAGAGGTTGAAAAAATAATTGAAATACCTTTTAACTTTTACATATATTGTAAAACACTTCAAACATTATTTTTTTAATCGAAAGTCGGTTTAATTTTATTTTTATTCATGGTTATTTTTGTTCTGAATAAATTTCTAACATTCATTCTTTTAATTTCAGATCGTGTACGTTAGTAAGAAAAAAGTTTATAACAAGTCTATCAGATTTCGAAAGAGGGCACATTGTTTGTACCCGTATATCAGGTGCTATTGTAACGGAAGTTACTGAAGTTGTGGCCGTATTGAAAGGAACTGCCTTGCATGCTCTTGCAGCCTAGAAAACTTAGAGGAAAATAAGCAGAATTGTAGAAACACGCCGATGTTGTATGAAAGAGATCGTAGAGCGCTTGTTATGATTGTGAAAAAATACCACAAAACAACGGCACCCCAAATACCAGTAGACCTTAACAATAATTTGTACGATCCAGTTTAAACGAAAACTATATATATATATATATATATATATATATATATATATATTTATATATGTCTACTATATGTGCCCTGCTTTCTTGATTTATTATCTTTACGTGATAAATTCCCGTGGTTCTGCAGAATGGATGGTGATTCTCTACTGGGTTCGTGCTCGACGATCGTCCGTAATGTCACTTTGCACACTGATGATAGTAAAAACTTGAAAAGACTACATATTTAGGTTGACATAATTGCATATGTATTTAATAATATATATATATATATATATATATATATATATATATATATGTATATATATATATATATATATATAGCATAATTTGAAATAAAATAATAAAATGAGGTGCGAATGACATTTTTTTTTAAATTAATGTTAGAATTCAATGTTAAGGCAAAGTACCTAAAAGTCCTTAACTTCACCTTCAGCTCATAAGAACCCTGAATGTTGAACATCATAATATTCAACACCAAGTGAGTTTTCTGAACTTTGCATATGATTCGGTTTCCTTATCTTTTTGTTAATTTGCATACACCTTGGATATATTTTTCACTGTAATTTACTGCATCGTTTGCAAACAGGTTTCCCGCCTGGATGTTTTTTTCGTTTTTGGACCACCATTCACCACCTGTATAACTTTTCAATCAACATCTTGGATATCTTTCCTGAATATGTTTTAATGTGTATGACTTGGGTGAACTGTATAGCTTTAACAAAAAAGTATGTGTTTGGCTGATATATTTGATGCTTATATACTTTCATGTATTTTTATATATATTTTTATGTATTTTCAAAGTTTAATTTTATTACCTGCAGTAATACCAGTAAGGCCTATGAGGAGAAGAATTTTATTTGAAAAGTCATGAGTTAAGGACTGTAAAGTACTTTGCCTGAACATTCAATTCTAATTAAATTTGATTCGCACCTTATATTATTATTTCATTTCATAGTATGCTATTAATGCTCTATATTGAACTTCAGTTATATCCGGATGTTCACTAATTACACATATTAGTTGCCTCTAATATCTTTTATTGGATCAATATATATATATATATATATATATATATATATATATATATATATATATATATATATATATATATAAGAAGCTCTCAGTCATTTTAAACAAAAGTAAAAAAAGAAAATGCAGTTTAAATTCCCAGAGAAACTAACGAAATCCAAGATATAGCAGACTCAGCTTTCGTTGGAAAATTCATGAATTAAAAAAAAATTAAAAAGGTTGATTCAAGTATCGAACAGTGAAACAAAAACAGAGGACCTTAACTTAAGTGTGAAATATTAATTCGGGGATCATCAGCTGTTTACCATGTAACTGTTTCGGAAATTTAAAAACTGGACAATTATAATATTCATGGCTCTCCAATGGTACTGATCAAACGACCATTTCCCCTAATTATCAAGTGTAGAAATCATGCAGCTTAAATTTCACTAATATATACACAAATAAATAAATAAATAATAATAATAATAATAATAATGATAACAATAATAATGATAATAATAATAATGATATATTATCTTTATGACTACCCTGTTATATGTTTATGTGCATATAAAATAACATTAATTATAACAATCATAATAATACTATCAAAACACTATACCCACGAACCATTCTGCGAAATTGTAGCTAGCAATACAATTATATAGGAATAAACGCTGCATTAAAAAACATAAGTATCTTAATATATATATATATATATATATATATATATATATATATATATATCTACTTGCTCCAGACTTGTAGGTTGTTCTCTATAGTAGGAAGAAATAATTCTGTACATCTAGTCAGCTATTGTTAAAAACATTACCATTCAATAATTAAAACAAACTTCTTTAGAATCGTATGCTGTGAACACAAACAAATATTGTTCTGCTGTAGTTGTTTGCCAAGATTGCTAACGCATATTAACACTATAGTGCAATATTGTCTGTCATGTTTCATATCACAGCTTCAAACAATCACTCCGTCTAACAACAGTGAAATGTTGTAATACGTCTTAACATTAGTCGGATGATAACCTTATATGTGAATTTAAATTATTTATTTTGTATATAGTGTAACGTATTGTTACAAGTTCATTATACTAATCGACACAACAGACCTCATAATTTTTCGAACCAATATTGCCTTCAAATAGTGAAGAGTTCAAGCAAGGAAAATGTAAAAACGACGTAGATCATTAGTCGTTTCTTTTCCAACTATTTCTTTAAACCTTTCCTTCGCCAATTTTCATTTTCATTATCTTTTATATGTGGACACCGCCGCATCGTCGCCAGGCGAACTGGCTAGAAATTAACCACTTAAGCAGAAATTACGGTGAATCTTCAGATGTTCAGATGGACGGTGGTGTTTGGGAAGGAAGACAGTCGGTTAACTTAACCCCCCCCCCTTTTTCTTTGTTTTCATTTTACGGGTCTATCCACTCACAGGAAATGAAGAGTCTACCAGTCCGTTTTTATGGTCATTGGAATGACTCCAAGACGTTGCAATCATAATAGTTAATGGTCCGAATCATATTTACAATAGACACTTTGGCGTCCAGACGCGAAATAACTTGAAGCAATCTATCTCCTCTCGCTATCTCTCACTTAATTTCTCCTTCTTTGTATATATATATGTATATATATATATATATATATATATATATATATATATATATATATATAATTATACACACATACACATATATATATATATAAATATATATATATGTGTATATATATATATATATATAAATATATATATATATATATATATATATATATATATATATAATAGGCTCTCCCGTCGATTTCGACGTATAAGTGCCCCACCAGGGGCTGCCCGCACGTGGATTTGTAATTTCAAGGGTTGCGCAATCAACAACAACCGTTCTCCTGAGTCGGCATTGCTTGATTCCAATGGCAAGTAGTAATACAAGACGACTAGAAACAATGCCGAGATAATAAGAGAGGACAAACAACACCTGGTATTCCCAAATGGTCACCCATTTAGTACTGGCCAGGCTCGACACCGCTTAACTTCGGTGATCTAACGGGAACCGGTGTGTCAACGTGATGGTACCGTATATATATACATATATGGGTGTGTGTGTGTGTGGGTGTGGGTGTGTGTGTGTGTGTGTGTGTGGGTGTGTGTTGTATACTTGTGGACTTACAAGCACTCGTGCATATATATCCAATTAATTTGGGAGTTTGCATTATTTTTTAGACACTATCTTCGAGTGTATTCGGTCTCTCTGTATAAGAGTTGGCCAGAACAACCTAACATGAGCATACACCACCCTACAAGTAAACTCTGACCAAAAATTCAAAACAAAATAGTATTCGCAGCACAAATAAGATCCCCTCAGAACTAGCTATAGACTTGCTCATACGATAAAATGTGCACCTTCTCTTTGTAGTCTTACCTCAAGTAAAAACAATAAGTTATTGTGAAAATATATGTTTAAGCATATACCTTCAATAATTTGTCTTCAACCCTCTTCCAATTTAAGCTCGATGAATGTCAACGAGTAACCAAAGATAATATACAAGTTAGCCAAGAATATTCATATTCAAAACGCCAAGTTTTTGTTTGTTTCTAAAAAAATGTTCAAAAGCATTTTCTAAAAGAGATACAGTCTAGTAAATATTATTTTACGAATTGTTTCGCTTAAATAAACCAAACACGATTATGTGTGCAATATTGGATCTGTTCAATTCAAGCTCGCCAGAAAAGTTCATGAATTGTTCTTAATTTGAAAAAGTATATAACGTAGTGTCACTTACTTTTGTAAGACAAATCAAAAAGAAAATCTTAAGTTTAAAATATAAATGAACTTTTCTAACTTATACATATATATATATATATATATATATATATATATATATATATATATATACATGTGTGCGTGTGTGTGTGTGAGTATGGGTGTGTGTTATTGTGTAGGTTATTATCCAAACTTTTCGATTTAATAACTTTTTATTCTTGTGTTTGTTTCTGATGATCTTGGAGTGCTGTGGAGCCTATAATTGACATAATAATATTAGGTTGTCACGCAACCAGAGTAACGAGTCGTAAAATATACATCTTACACAAAATATTATGTTTGTTTTAATGCGAAAACATGAAAATAAACAATAATAAAAATAAAAAAAAATGTTTCGGATTTTTTTAGATGAGGGTTGACAATTTGTAGAATTTGGAATATTCGGACTACTGTTCTCATCTTTGGTGTTTTTATCATAACGTTTCGTTCGATGTAATCTCCAATAATCGTCAGGTGTATTTTGTCGAACTTGGGAATCTTTCTCTCTCTCTCTTTCTCTCTCTCTCTCTCTCTCTCTCTCTCTCTCTCTCTCTCTCTATATATATATATATATATATATATATATATATATATATATATATATATATATATATATATATATATGACAACATCAGTAAGCTTGGCATTATCTGAGTCTGTTCCATTATTATTCCTAGCACATATATGCTCCATCCGGTCGCATATTTTTGCTAGGATGCGGCGTCAGAAATGAAGGATCATCCGTAAACCGATGGAGCCGAGTCAAATTTCTTGGGTGGTACGACATTGATTTTCTTTTGTTTCCGACCAAGAATATTTTTAGTTCCAAATGAAGAAAAAGAAAATGTCGACCCCACCCCAATTTTGTTTACCCTCATCCATAAATTGAATTGTTTTTAGTTTTAAAAAAAACATTTGTGCCCCCCTCCATACATAGAAATATTTTTAGTTAAGAAAAACAATTTGTTTAACACACCATTTTTTTTACTCCCCAATACTCATAAATATTTTTAATTAAAAAGGGGAAAAAATGTTAACCCTTCCCCATTTTTTACCCTTCTTTATACATAGTAATAATGTTGTTATTATTATTATTATTATTATTATTATTATTATTATTATTATTATTATTATTATTTTTTTTATTATTATTATTATTATTATTATTAGCAGTAGTAGTAGTAGTAGTAGTAGTAGTAGTAGTAGTAGTAGTATCATCGATGCTACAATTGCCGCTGTTAAAACCAATAGTGTTTCTTCGCTCGGTATATATATATATATATATATATATATATATATATATATATATATGTGTGTGTGTGTGTGTGTATTTATATGTATTATTTGATATATATGTATATTTATTTGTCAATATATATATAAAAATATAATTTATTTAGATACTGTATATTACATATCTCAGCAATGTACCGCGGTTTCATCCAAAAGGGCAGATTTAGACAGCTTTAGTAAATCTAAAGATGTTTAAATCTGCCCCTTTGAATGAAACCGCGGTACATTGCTGAAATATGTAATATACAAAATCTAAATCAATAACATTAGCTCTCTTATATGATCGAGCACTTTATTTGATTTCTTTTCGTATACAACCTGACACGCACTATATATATATATATATATATATATATATATATATATATATATAGCATCAACAAAATATCTATATTTTCTGAAAATATTCTTTATCATATAGAACGCAAATACATATTCCAGGCACCTTAATGTGTGTGTTTCTTTTATTTTATCTCGTTACTCATGTGAGAGTGTATGTGTGCGCGTGTATGTGTGTATGTGTTTGTGAATAAATCAATACATATCTAACTGTTCGTATCCGACTCAATTGCATAAAAAACATACGCCTTTCCCTACTTTCAGTTAATTCCATATTAGGTATTGCTTGGCTTCACGATAGGGTCAGTTATCAGAATTTCTATCTTCACTTTTACTCCCAAAGGACCTGAGCAGTTCTAACAGAATAGAAATAAAATACACATGGTTCGCTTTGCAAAACGCTTCCGAAAAATACTGTAAACAAACAGGCACAGGAAGGTGTTGATACTTCAGTTGGTAACGAAAATAAAGACAAATATTTAAAGAAAAAATAAACCGACGCTATAGAGAATGGGAAGTTTCGTAGGAGAAATCAACGGCTAAAACGAAGATCTATATGGGAAAAAAGTCAGTGGGGGACGGAATTGCGAATGATTTTCTCACGCTTAAATTTATGTTGTTGAAATCACGCTTGTATGAGTGTTAAAGTGAAAAACGTTGCACGGATACAATTTTTGTGTTGATGTTTTACGGCATATCAACCAGTTTATTGCTGTTATGTGATGCCAACTTCGTTCGGAATTCACCGACAACCAAGGGGCCACTAATTAATCTACATGAATACCATTCTGACCCAAATTAATGTGTATATCAAATCAACGTAGCTTATATAATTAACTAATAATTAGTGGATGCTAAACTAAAACTAAATCCGTATTCATTTCGGAAATCACAATAGAAATTGAGTGTAGATGTCGCTTGAGAAGTAGGTGATATGCGAACATTTAAATCAAAACAAAATGAAATATGATGACATAATATACCGACCTGATTCGATACGCTACGTAAGTAAATGCATATTTAATTAAAAATTGTTGAATTTTTATATTTTCATTTTACTTTTGCTTCGTGCGATTCCAAATAAACGAGATATTCAAACAAATTTAAGTATCATCTGTTTAAAATAAATTATTCTTAAAATATATTCTGTTGATTCATTCCGCTTTTTCGACTCCACAAAAACTGCTTAATGTATATATATATGTATATATATATATATGTATGTATATATATATATATATATATATATATATATATATATATATATATATATATATATATATATATTGAGTATTAAGACAGTATATTTTCATTTAGGCAAACATTATTAAATAACACGGAGTGATTTTGCTAGATAATAGTATATTTGATTTTTAAAGTAACCAAAATTATCACCACCTGGAGATGATTTTACGAATCAAATCGAAAGTAATCGCAAAAAAGAAAAAAAAATTGAACAAGAACACATTGAACTATGTAATCTATTCGACCGAAACAATACATGGGCCATTATAAAAATAGAAAAAAAAATATTATCAAGCAGAAACACTCAGCGTGTTTTAATAATGTTTGCCTAAATATATATATATATATATATATATATATATATATATATATATATATATATATATATAAAACTTAGAAGAAAGAACAACATTTGGTTCAATTCACTTGTCAGCAGTAATGTCAAAACAAACATACCACAGGAATTTCTCCAAATTTTAGACAGATCTTTTAAGCAACCCCACAAATACAGCACTATTCTTAACAAAAACTCTATTAAAATATCCTATTCTACAATGCCCAATATTGAACAAACTATAATAACCTCTAACAATAGGAAAATCAAACATATCCAACAGCAACCACCCACCCACCTCTCACTAGTTGCAACTGCCGTAAACCCAGAGATTCCCAAACCCAAATCTCCTCCTATACCACTAGTAACTTTAATACAACTACAGCATCACCTTTTAAGATACACACCTACATTCGGGCTTCAACCTTCCCAATTAAGACACGGATCTCCAACAATATAAACCCCTTTAAAAATAGCAACGATCATAGAACTGGCATCTCACTCTCCAATTTAATTAGACATCTAAATCCTTAAAATACCATATACTCACTTACTGGCCAATACTTAAAAAGTCCAGATCATACACCCCGGGCTCACCCAACTGCCAGCTTTGTACAATGGAAATCTTTATGATAGCTACTGCTTCTAAATCAAAAAATATTAATTCTAAGAATGAACTTATCTCCAGTTTTAGGCATACACATACATTTAAATATAGCAACCCCACTAATCCCCCTGAAACCCTTCACCGAGGTGACTAACTACCCTTCCTTCATCTCGGATTTATTCTCTGATAGTTTGGATTCCTTTTGTGTCTATAACTCTGCATAAATCTCCCTCATTCATTTGGCTTTTCTCTTACCTTAAAAAAGTACCCATTAATTCTGTTAGCTTTATAATCCCCTTAACGTCTATACCTCTCTCCCAGTGCCCCCTAAATCATTGTATTCATCCTCATTAATTGTTTCACCTTTATATGATATCAATTCTTTTTCCTTTAACTTCCTTTAATACACTCGTTCTCTTCTCATCAATATATCCACCCTTTTAATCCCCCCTTCAACTTGATAACTAACCCACCACAGTTGCATCCAACCTCAACCCTCTAATTTACTTTATGATTCGCTTTATCTACCTTTAACCTCTTTGCACACTTCGATATTGAACTGCTCACCGCTTTCTCTTTGCACTCTAATTACAGTTGTGTCCCCCTGTTAAACTTCTAAATAATTGTTCATCCCACTCTTTTAAGAGCCCCGATTATTCCTCCCTCGATCACCTCTCCCCTCGATCACCCCTCTCGGACCCTGCTGAACCCCGACTCCTACCCTCATTCGACATCCTTAAACCCAAATAATATTTAATTTTAACTGCCTTCTAACTCTGGAATAAATTATTGTCACTATTTTAACCAAAGTGTAAATGAAATTCTCTCTGCCATCATTCACCTACTTAATAATATGCATAACTAACTTCCATATTTCTTATTCTGGAATTCATTTTGATTCAATACTCGACGTCAAATTACCATCTCCTTATTCTAATATTTACTATCGACTATTCCCTCAATTATACATTTATTTATCTGTTAATCCATATTATTTTCCTTGAGGCCTAAGATTTATTCTTTTTTTTTTTTTTTTTTTTTAAATTCTTATCTCTACCCGTCAAATATATTCTGCCTCTTTATAAGTAATGCCATCTGATTGAACGTCTAACCCCAACCCTAGTTCATATCCCCCCTCCGACACATTTTGGTATGTTTAACTCTACCCTCCCGCAATCATTGACTTGCCCCCATCCCTCTACTTCGTTTATAGTTGAATTCTAATTCACACTTACGTTCACTTACATCATTAAGCGACCCATCCCTTATTCCCACAATTTAAGTTTAAATTACATTCACTTATCACACCAACACCCTCCTCTTCTCTCACACCCCACACTTTCTTAACTTGCTGGCTGGTCACATATGAGTTTTTGCTATTCTTCAGACTGCCCCTTCTTTCAACGAGCAATATGTAATGTTGGTCTAACCTTTAAATATTAGTTGGCATCTAACCGTCAGTATAGACTTATTTTATGATTTTCAGCCCGGGAAGTTCTTTAAAATGGCTAATATTATCCACCTCACGTTTTACTGAGCCCTGTTGCATCCACGAACGAACCCTCTATTGGACTGTTTTACCATCTGGATTCTATCTATTTTCGCCGCACCTCTAACGACTTACCTACAAATTACTCTCGCCGCCGAACATTTTGACACCGGACCTTTTTGCAATCGGACACGGGCTTGCATTTTGGCAGCGTTTTGCCTTGTTTTTTTCTTCCCCACAAATGTTCTTCTTCCCCACAATCTCTGGTTTACTTTTTCAAATTGTAAATCCTTGTCACCTTATCTATCCCAGCAATTTCCTCTGATGTAAGACTTTGATCTTTCAAACCCCTGGCTTAAGGGAAAAAATAACTGAATAAATTGCCCTTTAGCGGAATATACCTTGCATTAAGCAACTGAATTGTCTTTCGCTTTTCTAATTCCTTTTCATTTTTCTACCTTTCTATCTGCTCTATCCAGTATATTGAGCTGTGCACTTTTCATAATAGGTTTTACCTTCCTAAAAGTTAGCTTTTAAAAAGTTTTACATATATATATATATATATATATATATATATATATATATATATATATATATATATATATATATTAGTACTTCATGTATCCACATAAAATATTATAAGAAGATATAATTTTTTATGTGTCAGTTTTCAGTATTTACTTCAACAGTGCTCGATACGTAAGTAGAGCTAGGTAGTAAGCCATGAAAATATATATGGCAATCAAGCTACACAGAGGCTCCCGTGTTTCATCCCCGGGGGGAATCGTCAGGTCTGACGATTCCCCCCGGGGATGAAACACGGGAGCCTCTGTGTAGCTCGATTGCCATATATATTTCTATTGCTTACTATATATATATATATATATATATATATATATATATATATATATATATATATATATATATATATGATCAACGAACGTCTTTAGAATAGGTAAATATTTGAACTTTCTTTTTCTTTTTCTTTTTTCCTTAACGGTTAACACACAGAAAAAGACGAAAGGAGAGAGATACGTCGTTGGTGTGCGTTTAACGATTCAAAAAAAATGATGATCATAATACGCATGTTCAGTGACACGTTAAAATAGAAAAACTATGTATTAAGTGTAGTAAAAAAAGCAGTGGCGCAATATATTGCAGTGTTTCAGTGGAGTGTTGACCAGCTTCTTTCTGAAGAAAAAGGTTTCGAGTCTCAGGATTCTCTCAGATGGTAATGAAGTCAGTATTATAGCGCTTTCATTGCATTTGCGACCTGGGGTTGTTTTTTTAATCAACATTTTGGGATATATTGTGTATTTGTATGACTAGTACTTACGTTAGGTTGTTGTGTTTGCGGTCGTGTGTTTGTGTTTATAAATATTGAATTTTATATTTCTGGCGTTTTACTAATATAACACGTCGGATATGCAGTGCATTTTATATTGTAAATGCCGGCACGAGAAGAAGTATCCTTAGAAGGTAGTTGATGACAGGTCTTGCTGTTGAGTTTAATTTTAATTGTTTAAGTTGTTGCTATTACTATTTTCATGTCAGCTGTGAATAGTGTTTGTAAGGAAATAGATATGGAATTGTGGCGGAAAATATATGAGGCTTATTTTTCACAGTCACGCCGGTGTATTGTGTGCTGGTGATGTTATGAGGGAGAATTTTGGTTGTGTTAGGCATTGTGTTTAGAGTATTGGGGATATTTTGAAGTTTGGTATGTGTTCTGGATATGAGTGTGTTCATTGGGGAAGTAAGCGCGCCTGCAAATTCTAAGAGCTCCGAGGATAAAGTGAATGATAATTCCTGATCGTATTCTGTTTTGTGGGCGAAGTAAAAATGTGTGAGATCATTTTTATTAGTGTGTTTTCTAAACACTGTGAAATTTAAACCAATGGTTGTGTTATCGAAAATTGTTTCAAGGAAGTTGACGATGCCATTATTGTCTAATTCGGAGATGAAGGAATTAGAATTAAAATTAAATCAAATCCGAAATAGAAAAACACGTAGGTCTACAATCATAATTTATATGATTAGTTTATTTCGGTGAATGCTTATATTGTTGTCGACTTACGTACGTATCACATCCTAAAAATAGTATTAAGTATTTTACGCGCTTCTCATCAGAAACCTTAATTTAAAATTAAAATAAGCATCCTTATCCAAAGCAAAATTCAAGATAGATGAAAACGAAGAAAACTAAAAAAATACGCAGAACTCAAATTTTATAAGATAATCAGAAAGAAAAAAAACAATGCCAATGCGTTGATCGCGGGTGTGACAATGTGTATGTTACATTAGGACGGGCCCTGTAGTTTGAAAACGAGTCAAGAAGCTAGTATGGATAATGAACTGGATGAAAGAAATAGGAATCAAGTGCATATGTGATTTGGGACAAACAGACATGTCTCATAGTGAGTCATTCTAGGAACCATAATATACTGGCCGAAAGGAAACCCTCGGATCAAAGGTTAGACACAAAAGCAATTTGAGTTCTGTCATGGCATTCGTTGAAGGGTCAAAGGGCTCTGATGTCACAGATCTCTGGTGAGAAATTAGCTTTCAGACAGTTCACCATGGAAGCGCGTCATGGACAGACGTCCATAAACTGAGCTCTGTAATGCGTAATCTTGGTGACATCGCCACATATGGGCTAAAATGTAGAAGAAAATAGCCGATTGCATCCGTCACATTTCCACAAGGCAGTATAAAAGGAAGACAGAGTTTAGATAAACGAACCGACGAATGGAAATCTCTCTGATGGAAGTGTGAAATAAAAGAATAGAACAATCTTTCAAAAAGTCTCGTCTTCGAATGTTTTTGTCTCCGTGCATGAAAACAGAATTTGCCCACAAAACAGATACACCACTGCGATCACGAGCCAGCGACGAAGATGAGTGTACCAGCAAACCCACGACAAGCGGAGGCAGAAATCTGTATTGTAACTTACTTTGTGTATAACATTTTGGATCCTAATCTGTAAAATTAACAGAACTAAACATCGAATATGCCTAACGAACACTGTTTAAAATGAGTAATAATTTAAAATAGAACTATGTTTAAAGTTCTTAATTTGAAATGTTTAAAGAGTAACGAGAAAAGAGTTTCAGAAAATGTGTTAAACGATAATTGTTGAAAAGGGACCGACAGTTAGAGGGATTAAAAGTGCCATAAATCGCCCTAAGGAAATGTTGCATTATAAAGTGCATTATAGAAAGTGTTAAAGAAAGGTTGAACACGCTTCATAATCTATTCGTAATGTTCGTATTGTTTTCGGTTACGAGAAGGTTTAATTCACAAGCGTTACATAACAGATCCCTTTTTTGGTGGTTATGCAACATTTACCATTCATTGTTTTATTAACTTAATGACCATATAAAACTGTTTAAAGCGATGAAGTACTAATACTTATATCATATATATTTATATATTTTATATATACATATACATATATATATATATATATATATATATATATATATATATATATATATATATATATATATATATATATGAATAACGAAATATTTGTTATTTATTACCAGGTCTTAACACTAGTTTATTTATAACAATGTATTATCTTTAATCTTATATAATCTTACCGTCATCACCAACAATAAATAGCATTTTTATTCCAATAATTCCGAAAAGAGAATCGTAGTAATTCTGTTTTTCTTTGCAATTATGAGGATACACCTGTTTCTTTCCAACGGACTAATCGTATTACGCCAAACAATAAAATAACACCTGGTAGAAAACAACTATTTCAGAAGAAAAGAAAATTGTAAATCACCCACACGCATACTCACCTTACACACATTAATCTGTGATCAAAACTAGCCCACTCTTCGTATTTTTATGATTGTCTAAAGAATGCCATTTTATTATTGTTTTTCATATATAGTTTAGGTAAGTAAATAACGTTCATTTCAGATGTATTACCATCATTAAGGGTTTAAGTAGTATGTTTATTACTAATTCTTGTTTTTTATTTGTATTTTATTTTTTTTATTGTTGTATATTAATGTTTTGATTTTATTCTGTTATATATTCTTGGGAAAGCCTTATATTTAGAAAAACCGATGTTATTATTGTAGATCATAAGCTATATGGTGAATGGGTGCCGTAGGAGGGGCTATTTTTATCAGTGCGCGGCTTAGCTAAGGGATATCAAATGGGGGTACTACTATTGTAATATGCATTATTGTTACATTTTTGTATTTAATTAATGTCGTTTGTTTTATCTAGCAAAGTTTTAGATATATCGTAGAGTATGGGTCAATCAATTAGGTTAAAATATTGGTCATATATAACCTTTTTTATTTAAGAGTATTTGATAGTTATAGTTCTATGCATTGAACTTGTCAGATTAGGTATTTTACATGTTTAATATGTTAAAGTATCGTGCAATGAAGTATCTAATACTATTAGGTATACTGTGATAAGTGGCTGTAAATGTGATATGAGTGTAGGCAATATTAGCATGTGTAGAGGGGAGATGTGGAGATAGTGTGTGTAATATAGCTGGTGGAAGAGAAATATGTTGTAATATAGTAAATAAAAATAATTTAGTAGTAATTGGTAAGGTTTTAGAGTCAAGGGTAGCAATATATTTTACATATGATGTAGAGTTTATGGCGTTATTAGTGAGTTACGTAGTTTCGTTGTTAGTTCAATTGGATAGTACATATATTCTGCTATGTTTGAAGTCATCAGTGTTGATGTTCCTATACATCATCAAAGCAGTATTGCTTGCCTGTAGAATCCTGAATTGTCAGTAGTGCATAGTAGGCAATTCCTGGAAATTGAGCTATAAGGCTATTGTTTATCGAAGCTCCTGCATTTATTTTCGTAGATAGTGTTGGATCTACTGCGAGCCCATTTAGTAGTTTCTTGGGAGGTGATGTGTTGATCTTATATATATATCGAATGTGTTGTAGTAAATGTAGAGCATGTGCTTGTAAGTTCATTGAGTCATTCCAATATAATATTGTTCTTCTAGGTATCGACACTAGATATGACTTTGGCTTTGTACACTATTGATTTAATTGTACAGCCTCATCCTAGGGGATACACACTTCCCCTCTCCTGGATGAGCATCGGTGGATGCGAGGTTGGTTCAAAATTGTTCATCTCGAATAGAATAGCTCTAAAATAGTTTGACCTGCATGAAAAACAACTTCGTACACTACTGGACATAAATACTTTGAAGACCCTAACAAAAAAAACGCTCTTGTCGAATAATACCTCTTGAGATTCGACATCAATATTAGAGCACATTCAAAAACCCGCTTTCAAGGCGAAGGGCATGTGCGCTAAGAAGGTGGTTGTTGTACAATTTTCTGGAACAGCTTCCAGCTTGACGACTTGAAAAAACATGGGTTCGCTTCGCTATAACAAAACGCATTGATATTAAGACTCATCGAAGTACTAGTTGTCATCAATCAATGGCTTATTACGATTCGAGTTCAATCTGAGAAAAATGCAGATGTCACAGTAATCAGGGCATATGCCCAAACACTCAATGTCGATATAATAAATCAAGTTGCATTCTGCGATACTGCTTTCGGCCGTTTCGATAAATGTTTGTTAGTTACTATGCGAGGGTTTCTCAACTTCCAAGGGTAATCATTAGAAAATAGAATGTGGATGAAATAAACTCGAATGGAAAACTTTTACTTTCGAAATGTGTTTATAGCAATCTCATTGTCATTAAAGCGCTATTCAGACAAAGAGAAAAGGCAAGCCCACTTGATTACACCCGAGATTAACGCATTGCCATCTTATAAACTATATTATTGTTCGCGCATGTGATAAGAGAGATTTCTCAAATTACAAAGGCTAGTCAATTCCCTGAGAATTGCTGGACAGTCTATCGTTTTGTTCTCTCAATAATGATAATCAAGCTGCAGCGTGGGAATAATACACCGAAAAGGCTCCAATTCAACAACAAATTAGCTCCGGGATCCGACTAAGCTGCTTCAGCTACAACATATTTTCTCCCACATCTACCTGCTTAACATCCTGCCAGGGCTAACGAAATTGGAACACGTTGAAGTCTTCCATTTTGGGCGAATGCGTGGAGTTGATTGGTTTAAGGAAATTTAAGATTCAAGACGTATTTGATGAAAATGACCGAGCAAACAAAAAAATTGCTCGCGTCACATCTTGAATTCTCTATGGTCCAAGTACACACGACCAAGCTCTTAGCCCGGTTGAAAAAAACACTTCAAAATCAGTAAACCGATATCCAGCTGTCTATGGCAACCCGAAGAGTGTCAAGATTGCCTTCCTTCCTTCCGTAAAACAAAGATTTATAGCAACATTGAACTTGTTTTCAATCATTAGTGTGGCTCTACTGCACCTAATTGATGGCCAACTTTCCTCAATAAACTACAGAATGGATTATACAGTTAACAACGTGAGCCGTCTCGATATCAATACCGGAACAAATGTTGATTCTCTTATTAAATTTAAATATACAGATTATAATGCGGTTAATGTGACTAAATAATATTTACAAGCCTCGATTAATGATTGTGCAGATGCATACTGAAATCATACACTAAAAATCAACGTTCGAAAAACTGAGCTGTAATTGCAGCCTTCACCTCGTGATAACAACAGACACCACTCTCTTTATATACAACTAGGTGGCGAACGGCTAAAAAACGTGGATCTCTTCGCGTACCTCGAAAGCCACTTCATTTTCAACACCACCATTGACGACGAACTCGAATATTGTATTAGATGTGCAAGTGCTGCATTCGCTAAACTTCGTTCAAGATGTATTACTCTTGTGTGCATCAGTAACCTGGACGACACACCGGTGGTATCTGATAGCACTGGAAAAACTTCACCAAATACTTTTACGAAAAATGTAAAACGTCTACTGGCAAGATAGTCCAACAAACATCAGTGCCTTGAAAGAGTCTCATTGCTTTAGTATAGAGGTTTACTGCTTAAAATCGTTTAAAATTAGCTGGTCACTTTGTATGAGTAAGCGATCAGTCTCATCCTAAAACACTTTTTATTTCGAACTGAATGTGAGAGTTCGGAGGGTTGGAAGACAGAAAAACTGGTTCAAGTATTGTTTGAAAAAAGATATAAAGACGTATGGAATTGAACACATAACATAGAAAGCGAGTGAATTCGAAAAAATGTAGTAGAGGAATGAAATAAGGAGTTTTGTGCAAAGATTTAAAAGTGAATAACTGACAACAGCAAAAATAGTGCGCTGAAAAAATTAATTGCCAAACAATAATGCATGCCCGATTTGTGATAGAATGTGAGGATCTCGATTTATACTGCTTTCTTATATAACAACCCATAGATGACACCCATGGAAACACATATACTCGGTTTAAGTGACGGTCATTGTGACAATAAGCAAGTTGGACTTTAATACAGCGTCGAATATGAATATGTCAATATCGTCAGCTTTCCAGTATATTTGTAGCAGATCATGTTCGTGGAGCACGTCAGTTCTGCCACTGTACTGTTACCCCACGCCGCCATCCGTAGGCATTAACTAGCAGGGTTGTGGTCCTTAATCTCTATTGCGATACATTCCTTACTGTCACCGCTTGCCGTAGATTGTCGACAAGCCTCTTGGTAAACATAAGAGGGCGCTGATGGAGCTTCTTAGGTAGGTAGATGCTGATACAGCTAGACAATAGAGGCGGATTATTCCCTGGCGCTTTATTTAATTCTTTATAAACACAGGTTATCACTTACGAATTTTATTTCATTTAATGAGTTATATTATAGTCATAGTTTACTGTGGAATCGTTTTTTTAGATACGCATTGACACAATCCTTGCCCGTTTATATATTGTAAATCATTACGACACAAGGTACATCTGAGGGTCCATATGAAATACACGTAAACGTGCATTACTTATTTTACCCTAATGAGTATTTACATATTTATAAATTGAACTACTTCTTATAGGAAATGACTTATATTCTGAGATATATAATGCAACACAACTATGAATGATTTGTATTAATGAGTGTTTCTATCGATATTGATTTATATATTGTAACAACGTTTTCCTTACTAAAAGTTGCAGAAAAATACACATTACGAAATGTACATATATAAAAATATGCCCCTGTTTGTTAGTTGGGTGACTGTGTAGTTCAGTTGACGTGACTTATTTTTCTAAAAGGTGACATGGAGTAGTTTAATTGACTGCATTCTCAAGATGATGATATGCTGAATGTATTGGAATTAACACAAATTAGTATTACGTATCACATAGGCAAACACTTTCTAAATTAGTACATATGTTAAAATTATCGACTCTATTTCCAAAATGACGACACCAGACGCTAAAAAGGTAAATCGGAATAGATCACATGAAAAGAAGTAAAGTCTGCAAGTTACTTATACTAAAATAATTAATTTCAAAAATTAAGAAATATATAAAAATCTTTTTTTAGAACATAATTAGTGTTTTTTTCGACACATTTTTGAAACAAAATAATATGAACACATATTGAGCCTTTTATTTAGTGTCCTTTTTACCAATTATGCGGCTATATTTTAAATAATCCGATTAATAATTACACACAAAATAAAAAGAATGTCGTTTTATTAATACGTATCTTACTTGATTTTTACGCCAATAAATTGAGCATGCCACAATCTTTAAACGTATACAATTATTTTTCTCTGAAAAAGCTATCCTATATGTATGATTAATTATTTATATTAAAAAAGACGCTAACAAATTAAAGATTAAAAGTTTATTTACAAATATGACATCACTTATTTTGTAAAAAAATAAGGAATTTTTTTAAAGAAACTAAATTTATATTATAATAATATAAAAATGTAAACCATTTTAACGGTGATATATTCAGTTTTTCTTGCGTGGCCGTAGTGTTTGTTGTTGTTATTTTCATGTCATCCCGTCCGGTGTATGATCGTTCATTATTGAAATGCCTTGCATGCTCTGGTTACAAGTAATAGTTTCATTATTTCGACTACTGCTTTTATCGTGGGTGTTATTCTCCTAATGTTTCGGTCGATGTGACCCACGACTTTTTTACGTGCGTATAGCGGAACTTTGGAATCTTTCTGTCGACTCCTATATATGATAGATAATCTGTTAAGTAATAATCAGTTATAAATGACAGTCTTTTCAAGGGTCAATCTTTAATACGAGCGATACTATAAACACAATTACGAATTACGTTAAGGGAAGGAAAGAAAGTTACCCTTATGCATTAAATAAAATATAAAATTCAGTACAGATTGCCGAGTTTTACTAGACCCACATAAAGAGGGTCGGTAGTTACATTTACATAAATATTCTTGAAATGATATTAAAGATGAAAGGTGTACGTCAATAAATCCAAATAACACAATTTGTCATTGTTTATCTAAAAGTTTCGAAAAATAATTATTGTAACTTTTTATGAATTTCGATCTGTACCATGTATTAAATCCATTGAGATGTAGTATTCGAATGGTTGAGAATACTCTGGGGAAAATAAGCACATCAACTTATATAATATATTTCAAAACGAACATGCAGGCAGTTTAATAACCAACTTTCATAGTGTCTAGTTTAACATTGTGAATTGGCCAGAATCAGCTGATAATGATGGGAAGGTAAAACGACGGAAAAGTGGTGGCCATTTACGCAAAACTGATTATATGTTCTAAACGCTAAAATAATATAAATAACAACACTAATACATCCAAGCAATATCGACGCATGTATATAATGCTTACATTTCCATGATATTTTTTTTTGAGTGATTGTTTGTCAGATTCATGTTGGAAGGAAGAATAAAAGCAATGTATGACAAAAAAAGGAAGAAGCACGGCGGTATAAATTAAAGAACACGAACAAAGAAAACAATGAAAATAAAAAAATAGTAGTAAACTCTGCGTAACAAAATTGCATTAAGAAGATGACATGAATAAATATATGACGTAAATAAAGATTCAAATTTAAATATATATTTTTTAATGTATAACTATATAATGTATACAATTATTAACAATGTACAAAACATTGACCAAACAGGCCGTGATTCTGGTCTATATTGAAGTTCACACGAAGATCTTAAGTAAACAACAATATCTATTTGAGAAAAATGGGTAATTCGTTGTCACGTGAGAAACATATTCGTTACTATACACAAAGAAAAAGGAAACTATATTTAGTATCCAAATACTAACGTTAAAGCTTAGTTCTGTACTATCATTATCTGTTTGCCATTTTGTAATATCATTACATCACGTTAGTGCGCATATTGAGGAGGTGCGTATTAATTTAGACCCATTTAAGTTTCTATATAAGATGCAGTGCCAATTTTCAATGCCATATTAAACCCCTGTATCGATTAAGTTAGAAACATATTTTGAATGCTCTGTTTGATTTGATTTGGAAATAGCATTTCGTTGAGCTTAATTGGTACACATAATTACTGTTCTTCTATTAGGCTTACCTTTTAACTAGCATGTTTATTCGTCTGTAAAACTTTAGTGGCATATGCACATTCCTTGATTAATGAGTCTGTAGTTTCAAATAGTATTTTCCTTGATCTATGAGGCTCATGTTTTAGATACCAATTTAGTTGATCTACGATAATTTAGTTTGAAAAAGCATTTCGTTTTACTATCACTATGTAGATTGAAAACCATTACTCTATCAGGGGGTAGTCTTGAATAAAATTTGAATCGCTAAATATACAGTTGGTGTAAACGCATATTATGTTAAAATCGTTGAATAATCTATATGAGAGGATATCTTTAAGTATGTGGCTATCACCCTTAAATTTGAAATATATTCTTCGGTCGGGCCATTCGTATTGTTACGTTATGACTAACTGATGTTCACAAAAGTGTTCGTCCTGATGTCCGATAAAACGATATCGAATTTTGTCAGAAATTCCATGTGTTATCATGGCGAAATTATAGAATCTGTCAGCGAGTACTTTATCGGCGTATGTACATAACATTCTTAGAAGCAAACCGTCCCTCTACTGTTTCACAATAGTTGTTAAGTTTCCATTTCTAAACGTTCAGGTTAAATATGCGCATGTTAATAAAACCATTTCTTGTTTGTGATGCGCCTTCTATGACCAGATTCCCCTCCATGTCATTATTAAGTTTGTGTGTTTATCACGTTTCAGTTTAGTTAGTGCCGCTTCAGATTGAAATATCATGTCCATCGCATAGCGGCATAATTTAATAGACACGACATACAAATAAACTTTTTGCTTTAGAACATTTATAGGCTAAGCAATATTATTAAGAAAATACATATTTAAATAAGTATTATCATCTCTTACGAGATAATTTGGCACAATTCATTGTCAGTGATCGCTCACTGGGAGGAACAAGTATTGTTCGCGAATGTTTAAGTTACAACAAGTCCTCACACATTTCTTGTACTTTATGTAGCTTCCACTCAACATTGCAACTCACTTTACGTTTTGACACCAGTCCTATACTATGATGTGCACGCTAATTACTAGCAATTACTTAATTAATTAAATTCATTGACATTGGTCAGAATTGTGCTTCGTAAGACAAGTATTCCTTGTGTAATGCCACTTATAGACACAGCTTTCAAACACAAAGGTTATATAGAAAACAATTTTAATCACATAAAATGTTTTCATAATCATAAAACATAATTTAAATATAAACTAAACATCATTTTAATAATAATATAACATGAAATAATTTGATAATAATAAAACATGATTTTAATAACAATATGAGGCTATTTTCAAAATCACATAAAATAATTTTGATAGTAACATAAGATAATCTGAATAATCAATAGGTATGACCATTTTTTACACTCTCCAAATTCTGACACAAGTCATCACCATCTCACATAAAAACGGGTGCTGCTCCCTGGCGTCTGATCACCACCCCTCATATTTTCAGTACTATCCGCATTTCTCCATTATTATTGCAACTTACATTTCGTTCTCGCACCAGCCGTTTACATTCTAGTACTCACAGATTATGACCAATGAATGTCCATAGCATGACACTGGCAATAATCATCATTAGAATATAGTGTACACTTGATACGTTTCTAGAACTGATTTCTGGACAATTTTATTTCCTTCAATTTTTCCAATTACTCAATATCTCTATTGCCATACTCTCTGATGAAAAATATTGTCATTATAGTAAGAGGAAGATCGCTAAAGTAAGATGGTATTTTTATGTATCACCACAAACTGTAAAGCTTCCTTTTTCATTGGTCTTTTGTTTGTTCCACATATATGTATACTTTTGCCTACGGAGTTTTAGTCTATTTAAACTCATCCGTGATGTGTTAGTGTAATTTGTGTAGGTATGTTGTTTTCCGCAACCAACTAGTATTTTAAATATTTCGACTGTTTTAAAAGTGTTGTATTTTTGCAAATGTTTTCTTTATTCTTGTCCAATATGCAGCGAAACTGTTTTTAGTTTTACTTTTATTGAACTAATTGTAGATTTATATTCCCTTCAAATATCAAGAAAGTTCTATGAATTCATTTTTCTCCTAGAACATGAACCCTTTATCTTTTATTTTCATATCTGTAGTTCTAATTGATTATTATTATTGGTGACGTATGGCGGGGTGCACTGTTGGTCCGTTTGTGTGTCCATGTTTTAAAATATTTAAATAATGTAGTGTTTTTATAATGGCTTTGTTCTGTGACTGTGTCATTGTTTCATATGTTAAAAGAGCAGTAGCTTTGCGCAACTGTAAATGACACAGCTAAACGTCAAAGATGCCTGTTTCTATGTTCATTTTGGACAAGCTTGCTACACTCATGATGAGGTTTAGCGTTTCGTAATCTTTTCCACAGAATCTATATTTGCTTTTCTGCTGAGTTTTGTCTATATTATAATTTACGGAGTTTATGCTATTTTCTTATGATCACGGCGTTTTGTGCGGTTAAAAAACGTGACCCCGTTTTTCTGAATGTTCTATTTGTAGCAAATGTAGAGTTCTAATAAGGGCTTTGTTTTGTGAGTGTGTCATTGTTTCATATATTAAAAGAGCAGTAGTTGTATGCAACTGTCAATGACGCAGCTAGAGGCAAATATGTCTATTATTATATTTATGTTGGACCAGCGTGCTACATTCATGGTGTGGTTTAGCGTTTCGTAACCATGTCCACATAATCTATATCTGATTTTCTGATAAGTTTTGTCTATATCAGAATTTACGGAGTTTATGATATTTTCTTATGAATACGGCGTTTTGTGCGGTTCGAAAACGTTACCCCGTTTCTCTTAATGTTCTATGTGAAGCAAATCGCGCGTATTTGTGTGGTCAGTATCTTTGATTCATTAAAAAATAGTTCTCATAATGTTAAGCTTTGCAACTTTCTGATCTCGAATTCTTCTTTACTGTTTTGCTTAAATTTATTTTTAACCTAGGCACTGATATTAGGTGGGCATAATTATCTCTGTCTCTATACAGCATGTGTTCTTATTCTTTTATATTTTAACCTTATAGGTCCTCTTCCACCTTTAGAAATGTATAATAAAGGTAACCAGTATAATCCACAGATGCCTGCTTATGTGCATTGTTATAATATTTCAGTTTATTTCATTTAGAGTTCTGAGTTTTCTTTAGTCCAGTGTATGTATGGCTCAGAGTAATTTGGCAGATATAGTCCGAAGTGGTTATTCGGTTTTATTAGGTTTATACTATATAATTAAGTTTAAATGAGTGTTTTTGTTCTTGTTATACTTGTTTATATCTGTTTATTTTATGATATATGATTTAAAATCATCATCAGCGTCACAATCACCATCATCACCCCCATCATCATAATTATTATTAGTAGTATTTCGAGCAAATATATGTCCGCTACATATTTTTGTTAGATCAGGAGCAGGATATCATAATAAATAAAATGCATACATTAAACTCCTACAGAAAGTGATAATTACTAAGAAGATTACCTCCTGACGAATGAACGCTACCCTCTCCCCCTAAAAGAGGAGTTAAAGCCTGAGAGGATAGTATCATGAACAAAACACCCCGAGCCCCTTATATAAGGATGCACTCATTCTGGGATGAGGATATCGTGAGGAACGAACCTATATCATGCTGTCCCCGTCCCCAATAAAGAGAAAGAACATTGATTGGAGGAATGTATTATGAGGAATAAAAATAAACTACCCAACCCCTCATCAGAAGATGGTAAAGAGCCAGATGTTCCCCTCACACACACACACACACAATATGTGGTTATTTCTGGTCGTAAATACTCCCCAATATAGAGGAAGTAATACCTTAAAGGATCACCACGTAGAAGGAGAAATTACTGCCTGCGAGTATGGTATGGCAAAGTTTATTGTACACGTAAAATACCGAAATGTAAAGCAGACTAACAATTCAATTCGCCATGTTGATAAACAAAAGAAAACTATGCACGCTAAGGAAAAACAATACCCTCCTTTATTTTTTGTAATGTTTATATCCAGGAATGATGATTCTTCCTTAGCTATCCTCTAACTTGACTTTTTTAGATGACGACTATATTTCCTGATCTAATTGTTATATTGGCGTTTCACCTGTACGATGAAAATTGATATACGTTAGGATTTTTAAGTTTTTGTTTTACTAATACATGGTTCAAGTAAAACAATATATAAGTTCATCATGTGTAATACCAACACTTCTTACACTTTAAATAATTTACGTGACTGCAATACGACAATTTGATAACACCAATGTGTAATTTACACAAAATGTCTTATATAATACAAATAAAACCAAAACGTTTCAATAAAAAAATCAAAGTAAATATATCATTTTTGAGCGACTCGTACGATACATCTAAGATAATCGGTTGCTTAAATGTTATTAATTAAATAACGCACCCGTGTCATGTACCTATCTCCATTTAACTATCGTTTATTCTTCATCAATCTCTCTCTGTCTCTCTCATTCTATCTATTTTTTCTTTCTATTTGTCCCTCCTTTTCTCATTCCTATTCTCTATTTTAATTTCTTGAACTATAATGTGTGTACGTTCAAAATAACGCATTATACTTAATAATCAGAGAGTTATATTAGACGCAGGCTATTTTATCATATTCCAATACACTATAATGTAATTACGTAACTCGGTTATATAGATTAAAAAGAAAACAATGTATTTCATTAATTTTATTTATAAGTTGTATTAATATTTTTATCGAGGAAAATATTTTTAATTAATTTTGAAATCTGAAAAACAATCATGAGTGTATATTTGCTAATATTATTTTATTAGAAGTTTAAAAAATTTAATTATGTAAATTTGGAGGACGCGTGTTGGTTGGGGAAGGTTTTGAATGGGTGTATATAGGAGATGGTAAGTAGTTATAAAAAGAGAGCGATCTAAACTAATAATAAAGTGTCGGCGACAGACAGACAGATGTATACATAATTCCCATTAATTATAGATAGCTGTTATTGTGCTTTTCTTATTTAATTGGTTAACATCTCTTCAAACGTTACCGAGCTTACCGTCTGCATGCTTAGTACTTTTACTATCCAACTACCTGTGACGACCTTCTATGAGAGCCACTTGTAGGTATAGATCAGAAGAAAATATATTTCTAGATTTTTGCTACACGGAATGCAAATGATAGTAGGTATATTTCCAGAAAACACACATACATATTTAGCACCTCATAAGTACATCTTGTATGGTATTTATGTGTGTATACCTTCTCTCACTCTTTTTCAATCTATCTTATGCAATAGTATCTGATTTATGTTGGCCTTTGCAATATGTTAGATAGAATGCTTGTACTTTTAATGAGAGGTTTTATACTGAACTCGTATTTGTAGCTGCAACCAACGTGTTAATTGAAAATAAAAATGAATGAAATAAACGCAAGGAATATAAAGATCCAAGGGGCGGATAACCGAATTTTCCAAATCTTCACTTATATTTCTCAGGCGTGTTCTTGCATACAAAGAAAAGTACAACGTTGTGACACTGTGAGATTAACCCGCCAATCAAATTACAGTAAATATCCACATTTATTGAATTAGCAAATTTGTTAATTCAATTGTCGAAAGTTTCGGATTTTTTTAATACTTTACGAACATTTCCTTTATTTCTGTTTTATTTTCTTTTTATAATGTTGGTTATTTTGTTAGAAATTCAGTTATTATTCGTTTAAAATTTGGTGTAGATGCGTCGAATTATAAAGGAGACAATATCCGTGTGTCTGTCACCTTCATGTAATACTAGAGTGTTGGTATGTCTGTAACGCGAAGGATAGTAATGAGATTTTTCATTACCTCACACATCAACATCAGACACTGCACACATCGTTCTGTATGCAAGGCTTATGTTGATAATAACATTTGAATCGCGTAGATTTAATAGGCAACTTTTTAAAATAACACCTTATTTTTAATTATATATGTTTTATGTAATTCCTATCCTTCTTTCACGAAAACAAATTTTACATATATCTGAATAGATACGTGACTCACAAAGGTGATGCAGTACCGACGTATTCATTTCAAATTGCAGGCTATATTAGCATGAATTTTTTAGTAGGACCATCTACACATCCGCTAATATTGTTACGCAAATAAGTCGTATTTACCTTTACGTTATACATAAATCTCCCCAGTTGTTAAGCCTTAAACTGCATGCACTTTTCGATTATACTTAGTATAATTAACGAAATACTAACCCTTCTTTTCGTAATTACGTATGTTACTTTTACTACATTTATTTTCCATGTTTGGTTTCTCCTGTAAAATTTTAAGTTTATATATATATATATATATTCCATGAAAAATGGCAGTATACTGAAATCATATGCCTTTATAGAGTTTAGATGAAAATTCATATAAACTAAATGTACAGAAGCAAGGAAATTCCCAATTTTTTACACTTATTGTCATTAAGGGAATGCGAGCACAACAGGGCTATGTAGTTTACTGGTAGGAAGTTTTCTTCAGCGCATTTTACTCTCTTCATGCACTGATGCATAGAGATTTATACTGTAGTGATGTGATAATGAAATGTGTTTGGTTGATATGTAGTCATACCCTTATGACAATAAAAGTGTAAACATTTGGGAATTTTCTTGCTTTTGTACATTTAGTGTATATGATTTGTCATCTTAACCCTATTAAGGGCACATGATTTCAGTATACTGGCATTTTTAATGGGATTCCACTACTATTGTTAAGGCTATGCTTCAATACAATACCTTCTCATAAGTTTTTTTGGAATTTTCTGGAAAACTAAGGTTTATGGTAAACTGAAATTAAATGCCATCAACTAGACCCTAGAACCTCTATCTCTGCCAGAAATCAGCTGAATCTATCAAATAGTTGATGAGATACATGGTGGCACATACGTACATGCGTACGTCCGTATGTACGTACGTACACACAGACAACATGATTTCATGATTGAACTTTCTGGATCTCTGGGTTGCCTTGACTAATGATGCTGAAATAGAATCTATCAAATAAAAAATCTGTGCAAAGTTTTAACTAATTTGGTTGATTGGTTTTTGAGCTATGATGTTCAAAGAAATGAGATTTCCAGCATAGGCCATTCTTGAAGTCTATAAAGGGATACAGCGCTCTCGCGCCTACCTTTATTAGCGTTCATGCACATGTTATATGGAATTGTATTACATACCTATTAATTATATATATATATATATATATATATATATATATGTATATATATATATATATGTATATATATATATATATTTATATATATATAATTTATTTACATACTGTATATCACATATTTCAGTAATGTACCGCGGTTTCATCCAAAAGGGCAGATTTAGACATCTTTAGAAAATCTCCGTGCCCAGTAAATCTCTAAGCCCATTCCACTGGGCACAGAGATTTACTAAAGATTTCTAAATCGGCCCTTCTGGATGAAACCGCGGTACATTGCTGAAATATGTAATACACAGTATCTAAATCAATTATATTAGCTCTATTATATGATCGAACACTTCATTTGATTTCTTTTCATATACAACCTGACGCACTATATACATATATATGTACGTATGTATATATATATATATATATATATATATATATATATATATATATATGTATCAAATAAAAATAATTCCATGTTTTATAAAAAAGGCGACCTTATGCAATGCGCTTTACTTTATAGGAAGTGGGGAACACTAAGAAAAAAGCACCACCTTATTGCCAGTAAAACAATAACAAAAAGTATATATATATATATATATATATATATATATATATATATATATATATATATAAAGTAATCCAACAAAAGATATAAGCGTCAACTAATATCTTATAATTAGTGAAACATCCGGATAAAAACTGAAGCTCAATATACTGGATAGAGCATTAATATTATAATATAAAATGAGGTAATAAAACAAGGTGTCAATCAAATTTTATTAGAATTCTAAGTTCAAGCAAAGTATTCTTTAGTCCTTAGCTCATGAGTTTTCAAAGATAATTCTTCTCTTCAGAGGACCATTACCGCAGTTATACTACTACAGGTAATAAAATTACGCTTTGAAAATATATAAAATTATATACACAAATACACAAAAATACATAACATCAAAACATATCAACCCAAAAACATACTTTTTGTTGAATCCATATAGTCCATCCAGTTCATACATATTGAGAAGCATAATCAGGAAAGACAATTACTCCAAGTTACAAACAGTAGTCCAAATACGTGTAATTGAAGGTGCCGACAAAGTTATCCAGTCCCGAAATGTGTCAATATTCAATGTTAATGATAAATAAATCAAATAATATAGAAAGTCCAATCAAAGTTCCAAAATCCCGAAATGTGCAACCCAAGTCAAATAAAAGTTCGTTGTTTAATTAGAAAACCCGTTAAATCCGAATTGAGCAAAAAAAGACCGAATCCCAATTTCATTTTGCTAGCAGAACGAAAATTAAGTAATCTTTTCTCACCAGCGATACAACTAGACATGACAACTCCTTAAAGAGCAGGGGGCGATATTAAATTGTCTACATCTCTGAATGATTTTAATATAACTGAAATTATGTCTGTGTTATATCCTGTTCATATATATATATATATATATATATATATATATATATATATATATATAGAACAGTTTTTAATTATATTCCAATAACCATGGTTTGTTTTAATACTTTTATTTTTATTTTTTCACATTTCCCAAAATTCCAAATTTCTGTGAGATATATTTAACGGTCCGTTTCATTTGTTTTGTGCCAAACAACATTTGTATGTCAATATCGTCTCTGCAACACTACAAAATCATCAGAAAAAGTTCGCAACTAATAAAAGAGTTCTTAGATTAGAGTGTCTTGAAAAACACCCACATCATACATCAGTTTAATTTTAGGGTGAAAATAAACAAAAAACAAACACAAATTTTAGAGCAAACACTCACACGTGTGCGATCAAACTTATCCACAATTTTGATTTTGATTTTTTTCGCTCAAAGCTAGTATCTCCTAAAATAATTAGTGCGAACAATTTAAAAAACTTTAATTCGGTAATATTTGCTAAAATATTTAATATGTACTATAATTTATTTATAAAGTTCCAGTTTATATGAAGATATTTTTTTTTTTTTTATTAAAGTTACCTGAATGTTTATTTAAGTCGTTAGGGTGCGAAACTCATTGAAGCAGATCATTATAGAGCTAGTCTCATTGTGTCAAACCGTTCATTCAATCAACTATTAAAAAAATGTCTTCTACATAAGTGTTTATAGGGAATTTATATAGTATTTATTAATAAACCCTTTCTAACAATATTGAAATAAGCTTACCTTCCCAGAATTCATCACTCAAGTAGTAAGTCACGAGTTAAAATGCGAAACTTAATATTCACGACGAAATATATCCTCCATATTTAGCCAGACTACGATTTCGAAACATAGAATGAGCATTATATATTTATTTATTTATTTAATTTCTTAAAGTATTCTAAGGATCCTAAAGTAGTTATACGGGGATCTGTACCTTAAACATTAATCTTTACTATGTTTTATTTCTAAATCGTACTATCAAGTGAATTGCTAAGACAAATATACGAATGTAAATAATTAGAGTATTACTTAAATATTTCCATCTATTACTTAGTCGTTGTTCTCCCTTCTTTTAAGTATCAGTATTCTTATTAATATACATTCACAAATATGCTTAGTATCCATCTAAATAATAGATGCAAATATTAAAGTAAGACTACAATGATTACCCCTATTAGATTCTTTATGAATATAACATCAAGTGTTTAATTGTAATGAGCTCAATGTTCGCAAGAAATATAATTTTCAAACCAACTGAATGTTACTAAAGTATCGAAAACACGTTGATTGAACCGACTTTCATGAATAGAAATATCAATCCTGGAAGTTGATTTTTTACAACTTTACTTTGTAATTTTTGCATCAATTGTAGTGGGATTATTAGTGTTCCTGGCACACTAATATATTCATAAAAAATATGATGTGTTGGAATTTTGATGAGGATGGGGGTAAACATTTTTATACTGTATTCAGGTAGATATTAAATCACACAACTTCTTTTTTATCGATTTACTTGTTTATATTCCGAATAGTCCATTTCGTTTTTTTGAAGTAGGGTATTTTTTGAGCGAAATCCGAAATACGCTATCAACAAAAAGAAAATATAAAAAAAGGTACAGCCTACAAAGTAACTCGGTCTTTTTAAAAACCGTTTACCTCAGTACCCCCACCCATCATATGAGTATATGTGTGCATGTTTGTAAATTCCACTATTTCTTCATCATCATGCTTTGTTATCTTTTCTTTCGCCCACATGGGTTTTCAAGAGAACACGACGCATTGAATGTTATCCGCGTGTTTTCTAAATAAGGGAGACACATGGTACCTACAAACACGTAAAAGTAGCATATGAAATATTCTAATTCTTACATAAGCTTTTCAGAATTCTGTCTTCAGGTTCATCGGGTGCACGTACTTAAGCTAATAGAGCAGGACTGGGAAGAAGTCTTCAGTTATTACGGAACACTTCTTCCCAGTCATTGTAAATGGAACGAGAGCATGCTACGCCCGTGGGTTTAATAACGGGTTCCTTTCGAAATTCCGTCCATACTTTTGAGTTCGAGAGAAATATTCCCGAGTTCGGCAAGGTACACTTAACTAAGGTCGGTGGTTACATCGGCCGAAACGTTGTGATAAAAACACCCAAAATGAGAACAGCAATTTTATTGATCATTTTAAATATATCAATGTTAATTAATATTTTGTATTCAAATCCTCTGTAAAATCTTTTATTAATATAAGAAATTCTGCCGAAAGTCTAAAGTTCGTGAAAGTATGACATACATGTTTAATCCGGTATTTCAACTAGTAAACTCTATATAAGCAAAGTTCACACAATAAGATTAATAAAAAGAATTTTAAAGAGAAGATTACAGTCCAACAGACACGATAAGACTTAAACACATTTCACCGCGACTTCTCGACTTCTGTTGATTCATTGAGTCGGCTAATTTGGCATCGATTACTGTTTCAACTTAAATTAATCCAATTGCACAATTCCATCATTGATTTTCTCAGTCCGGAATGTTTATCTCATCATCTAACAGAGTAGATCGAGTCGGGCATCTACTTTTCTAGCTTCGCTTCTGTAAACGTAATTCTTTAACTTTAGGTCTCAGCATTCAAACTGTTACGGTTATCAAATGTGATTACACTCCCCCAAAAAATAGAGTGAAAGTATAAAAGTGAATAGTGTTGTTTTTACAGTAACCGTATAAAAAATGTCCACTTTACACAATCACATCCTTTTACTAAACAAAATGTTTGACAACTGAGTGTAGAGGAAATGTAAGTGTTTAGAAAGTTTTTGTTGCCATTAATTCCATGTGAGCGCTTACTCATGGTAGTAGTAACTGTTTCTGTCTCATTTATTGTATACCAACTATAGGTTTATAAAATAATCGCCTACAAAAAGATGTCGGCGATATATTATTTTCTAGCTAACACGCCGCTATTCCGAATTAACAGCAGCGATCCACCATTAACCGAATGTATTCTGCACCAAACGGTTCTAATTTTAAATAAAAGAGTAACCTTACATCTTTTTAGATGAAATTTTCTAATCAAAATACATTAAAATTTGCTAGAAAAATGTTTTAAATTAAAATTTTATAGAAAGGTAACATGTAAAAACATTAAAATAATTCGATTTAAAGAATCGTTTTTTATTATTTGCAGTGTTCACTGACATTCCATAGATGGCGACCCACGGTCGCAAACTCTGAATAGCAGCGTGTGAGCAAAACAATTCGATATCGTCCAGATTTCTGGAAAAACCAAACGTATACTACAAAGATGTATGTTTTATGAATAATATGACGCAAAGACGACTTCCATGCCGTAAAACTAAACATCAATTATCAATAAATCTTAGTCACAAATCAAGTATGTCAGTGATAATTTATATAATAGAAAATGTGTACACTGTTCTCATGCCCTGTTCCTGCTGTTATAATATCTGGTAGTTATTAACGAGCACGGAAATACACCACAGCTTTATGAAATATGATTACAGTACCAGTCAAACGACGACTAAAAATAATTCAACACACAGAAAAGCTCGCACCATTATAACTCCTCTTCATGAAAATTTAAATCAGGATATAATCATACTAATGTGCTTGTCTATAATTTGTATATCTATTTTGATCAAAATTCATAACATGATTTTGATTCTAGTCTAAAATTTAGGGTCACAAATAGTATTTAGAAAAAATTAAATTCATTGAATATTGCTTAATTTCTGTCTCAGGAGTATGCATGAAATTTAATGCAGATCTGAAATAAGAACATTTTCAAATGAGAGGTTATGCTAATTTTTTTTCTTCAGAATCACTGTTACAAGACTGGAAACAACTGAAATTCGGAGAATATTTATTAATTGCGCTCATACTTTTTCTAAAAAAAAATCCTAAAATTCGAGGTTTCTATATTTTAAAAAAATGAATTACACCCTCTCCCACACTGTCATAAAACTATATTAAACTTAATATAGCCACAAAGCTATATTCCCAAATTCTCACTTATATGTCAATTATTTAGGAGTGAATGTTCTACATCAAACTATATAAAGATATGCACACACATATTAGTATTTTTATTATATGTATTCGTATACTGTTTACGCGTGTAAAGCCGTTTATTTTTGTTTTAGGTAGAGTAAAAAGATTGAGAAATAGTTTTTTCAGATTTCTCTCAAAGTGGAAATGTCTTGTAACTTTTCGCGTTTTGGCATTTTCTTATCACGTGCCGTCACATATTATTTGTTTATACATTTAACACAACTGCATCCAGCATGCCTATGTTCTCAACCGTTTCTTTTTTTAAATATACCTCCAGACGTATTACTAATCGTTGCAATCAATCCGAGGATTAGCTGCTTCGATATTTACATTAGTCTAACATTGAATTAGGTCCTTATGTATGTTTACCATACATTGCTTCCTAAATGATGTTGCCATTTAGTTTTTTGAATACCAATTATATTCTACAATGTACAGGGTATGCAAGTAATATTCTTACATGTGAATAATAGTGTATACGTCAGCATTTATTTTATCCTATGTGTGACTCCTATGCCCAAATCATATATTTTATAATGAACAAATTAGAGCTGACATTGCTCCTGTACCGTTGGAACTGTGTGCCAAAATATGTCGCTAAGTCCTTAGAAATCTAAACACACTGAGCTCTATTAAGAGCACACAGTTCTTTAATAAACATAATATTTTATGTTGGAAATAATTTGCGAATCCCATTTGATTAATTCAATATCTTAATTTTCTATGTATTTCCTGTTATATTTATGTTGACATAAAATGTTATAATTCCTTCTGGCGGACCCTGTTTACTATACTGTTGAGGATTTAGGATTTTCTTTATGTTTAAATTCTGATGGGGCACCGTTAATCAAGGCCCACTGGCCACTCGAGGATAAGCGTTAAAAAGTTGTTTGTAAACCGATGCTCTCCGTCACGGGAATATTAAACACATTGGGTTGGATGGGCAAAATATTACTTAAGAACAGTTGACTTTCAAACAGAACATCTCGTCAAGTCATAGTTTACATGACATCTGAAAACGGTCATGCCGGGAGCGGCTGGGAAGCAGACTCATTGTATACTAATCCACATATAAGATCTTGTAGAATTCAACTTTTCTTATAGAATGTTCGTTTGATATTTTGAACATAGAGATAAAGGAAAGTGTTTTGCTGTTGGTGTGATTAGACGACGATTAGTTGGTAATGTTGTATTAAAGTAAGTGATTGGGGCTCAGTCGACCACTTACCATGAACATAACGACATAGTAGAAATAGAAACGATGTTGTTAGCCTCTATCAACATCGCTTCTGTGTGACAGAAGTTCTAAGAACAAGAAGAGATTAATCCGACTTAATTGCGAAGTCGATTTTGTACTCTGTCAATACAAAAGGCACTCCTAAGAGCGGCACTTCCCCAGATGTGGGAACCGTATTTCATCTTCGGACGAATCTGTCTCTTATACAGGAAGAGGATTTTGTCAGGAGTGAGGCACTTTTTGGAACGACCGAATTATGGTTACACAGGGAAACATAACATAGACCTGCTCAAATCAACACCGTTGGTATTCATGTTGGTTAATTACGCCATTAAACATTTGACTGAAATATATGACGTAAACTATATCTAGTTAGATTAGCAACATATATACATTTAATCGTATACAGTGAATCGTTTAGAATGAACACATGTTCGGTGTTTGTTTACGTTTCAGAGTTTATTATATAACAAGAATACAACTGAAATAGCGCATAAAAAAACACTGAAAAGTGGTCGGATAATCTTGTAGATTTTAGAACGTATGATACACCATTACAAAAATCTGGCAAAACACGCGACAGCAGTTTACATGGACGTTTACTATATACCCATACACGCATCCACTAGCGGATGCATAGCTTAACTATACAAAATATTCATTGTATTATTTTTATTGTTCGGACTAAATATTCTCATCGTGGATGCTTTTCTAACACACTAGAATTGTCCGCAAAAATGTGTTACGTAACGGATGAAGTGATAAGTAATGATCAGCTATGAGTGGCATTCTTCTAGGGTTTAAAGGGCACATCTTTATTGCGGACAATATGAAGAATACACATCCAAAATTACGTAAGTCTTGAATCCGTTCAAGCTACCTCCTTGGATTAAAGAAAGCGTTCTGTTCAAAATTCCGTAAATATTTCTCAGTTCGACAGAAAGATTATCTAGTTCGAGAAAACACAGCTGAAGAAGGTCGGAGCTTACATAGAGAATTACATCTAAGATCAAAAGTCCGAATAATTAAAAAAATGCAAATTATGTATCCCTATTTGAAAAATTCCGATACATAATACGAAATATCCAATGACTTTTTTGTCATTGGATATTTCGTATTATGTTTGTCGTAAGCCACCCTAAACAACCCAAGCGAAATCTCATTGTACGATACCACATTAAGAGAGTGTAACTGTAGGAGCAAGAATGGAATATTAAATAAACATTATATATTAAATCATTGCTCTTGCTTGCAATTCACACAAGGAAACGAATAGAAAAATAGTCGTCGCAAAGACAATACTCGCATAGTTTATGAAGAATTAAGATTTATTGTCATGATTGTCGTTCCCAAAGAGGAAATGGGCCACAATACACTCTTCGAATTTTTAAGAGGTGCCTCGCGCATTGTTCGTTGCACTACATTGTGTACAGTCCGAGTTAATTCCGACGCAGAACAGTCTTAAAATACCGCATAAATCGTCGCCATGTCGTTTCATAGCATTTTAATGTCGAGATGTTCGGCGAATGGCATAACGCTACACATTTTATAGGAATAATCTTTTCATCGCACACCCTTTACTTTACCCCATTAAATCAGTGTTACAGTTTCGCTTTTGTGTTTAAGATTTGTGATATGTTGTCGAATCTGTAAATAGGATAATTAAACTAAGTTTATCGTAAGACGTTCAAAGTTATCTAAGACGAGGGCGGCAATGGTGATAAGATACCATTGTCTCTAACATTCCCCTAACGACAAGTGCCTCTTACACCATTAGGATACTCAATCCAGTTACAGGTCTATTCGCGTGACTTAGATCTAAATCCGGCGAAACTGCTACTAATAGAAGAGTGCAGTGTGAGTGAATGTTACCAAGTCACTACACAACATATTTTTAAGGAGTGTTGCTCATAATTTGTGAAAAGCAGATAATTTCGTATATGGCATCGGCGCTACATAAGTAAACCTTCGAGCATACACCTCAATGACAAATCCAGATCCGATGTGCAGTTCCTCGCTGTATACTTCAACGTTCTAAGCTGGCACTTAAATCAAGAGCATCAGTACTTGCCTTTTCACTGACAATTCCAGGGTGGGTGGTTTAAAGGGGTTTGCTGCATGGATAACACGTTGCATTTTCTGTCTTTTTGGGTCCCTTGTGTTTGGTTGTTAATTAAGTATTTCTTATTTGGGGTTTTGAGACAGAGTTCACTATCACTATACATACATACATATATATATATATTTATATATATAATAAGGAATAGGTAAAATAAATACCTTTTGAAGCATTAAAGATGCGATATCAATTTTTAAAAAAAAATCGAAACCAATATTTTCTTCTTTTTTTATAAACTTCCATTTATTTGTTAGTTTAAAGTTATACAGATATTTCGCCAATAACTTGGCCTCTTCGGTGTGTCATATATCCTGATGTAATCGGATTTGTATTTTTTTTCTTCCCGGCTTCTGTTGTTGCAGCCGGGCCAAAGGGGTTTGTTGTTGTTTATAAAAAAAGAAGAAAAACATCGGTATCGATTTATTTTTCTTTTAACATTGATATCGCATCTTTAATGCATTAAAAGGTATTTATTTTACCAATTCCTTATTAAATTTCAAATAGATGCTTCTTAAATAAATATTAAACTTAAAACACTTCATATATATATATATATATATATATATATATATATATATATATATATATATATACATATATATATGGGAAAATGAAAAAGGAAAACCAAAAAAATGGATGTTTTTTATGTGTACATCAACGTTTCGTCTGTATTTATAAGACTTCATCAGGATGATAAAATAGAGAAAAAAGTGTCATGCAAGTACAACTACATGTAGGGTAGGCATATTGGGAGGGAAAATTAAATAAGATAATGGCCACTACATGTATTTGTACTTGCATGACCCTTTTCTCTATTTTATCATCCTGATGGAGTCTTATAAATAAAGACGAAACGTTGATGTACACATAAAAAACATCCATTTTTTGGTTTTCCTTTTTCATTTTACAATCACGTCGGATTACCTTCATCCTTTCTCTACCCATATATATATATATATATATATATATATATATATATATATATATATATATATATATATATATATTCATAGACTGCATCATTAAGTATACTATGATAGCTATTTTTACCAAAGTATGTGGAATGTGATGTGAGATTTAAGTTACCGCTGGACATTATAATATAATGTAATCTATAATTTGAGATGATAGATCTGCAAACTACTATATATTCGTGTATCACAGTATCGATAGTGTTTGTGATGTTTTATCATTTTATCTCGGATAATTTTATGCACTACACCTTGCAAAAATACACGCACATATACATACATGCATATATATATATATATATATATATATATATATTGTGTGTGTGTGTGGGTGTGTTAGAGTTAAATCAATTCCAGGAAAAAATACGGGTATGAGAGCTCAATATAATTAACAAAGCATGAATGAAATAAAATAATAATATAATAACACGGAATCGCATAATCGCCGGTGCAATAATTTATTTAGATCCTGTGGTCTTGTCATATATATATATATATATATATATATATATATATATATATATATATATATATATATATATATATATATATATATATATATTCATATATATATATATATATTCATATATATATATATATATATATATATATATATATATATAAAGATTTTGTTATATCACGTATGATTCTAGAGAGGTATTTGAACGATGATTGGTGGTGCATAAAGTATGAACACAGTTTGTTGTTGTTTTTGTTATTATTATTATTATTATTATTATTATTATTATTTTATTTTTATATTTCGAAGAAAGCGGGGGACCGTCTGAAATATCAACATTCATAATATTAATTACAACTCAACATGTGTTTATGTTTCATACACCACTAATTATTATTTAAATACTATATATATATATATATATATATATATATATATATGTGTCAGTTTCTCATACAGTGTAAATATATAATATCTTAGACTTATTAACATGTAGACTAATATCGAAAATATTTTCTTGAAAGTTAGCAATAATTTTTACGTAGTCAATATTTGAGTTTATTCTATAAAGAGAACGACGTCACGTTTTCAAAAACTTAAGAAACTCGAAAACGTGATTGGGCAATGGAGATCATGTGTTAAGTTTGAGATGTGATTGCTCTTAAAACTGTCAGAGACATGAATATGGTCTATAGAATGCCGAATAGGTATACCCCACAATAACCTGCAATACACTATGAACTTTGCAGACTCCTAAGAACTATGATGAAATTATACAGCAAATATTTGCATTGATACACCTTTATTTTTCACTATGACTACTTTATTAGGTTGGATAGATGGCCTTGCCTAAGTGAGATGGATCAGAATATAAAGGTATTTAGTGTAAGTAGCAACTGGCCAGACGAAGAAACGTGACTCAGCCAAACTTGACACCACATATTTCTTTTAAAATTCGAGATGTATTCACCATTTTATTAGCCTGGCAGGTCAATTAACGGGGACAATGTGCATACGTTCTATGTATATATTGTAGTTGAATTAAATTCTGGTTACGCTTGTTCCAAACCCAACATTTATCGTAAATTCATTGCATACTTATCATTGATGGAGGCTAAATATATGTATTTGTGAAGCAGAGACTATTTCGGAGTATTGTTCAATATTTGACAATATTATATATATATATATATATATATATATATATATATATATATATATATATATATATATTGTTTACTTATATATTGTTTATTTATATATTCACAGTTGTTGCAAGTTTGCAATAATTCAGCATTCAATAGAAGAGTGTATACGTAATGTATAGAATGTATATGCTGAAGCATATATTTTCGTACGCCTATAAATGTATGTATATATATATATATATATATATATATATATATATATATGTATATATATATATATATATATATATATATATATATATATATATATATATATATACCTGTGTGTGTGCACGTTAGTTGAAAACTATAGGTTACATATTTCAGAAACATACCGAGGTTTCTTCCAAATAGGTTGACTTTTTTTCATTTTAGAAGATGTTATGCCCAGTGAAATAGTCAGCGTTCGGAAACACTGGGAAACTTGTAAAAATTTAGCCCAACTGGATGAACCGCGGTATTCTTCTAAATTATATTAGCTCTCACTTGTCTGCGATACAATATATATATATATATATATATATATATATATATATATATATATATATATATTTGTGTGTGTGTATCTATATATTATAAGTGCATTCCAATGAACAAACTATAAATCAACTTATAATTACACCTTTAACCTGATTTTGCAGTTGATAAAGATGCATATGTCATCAAACGATCACAACCAATATTTTACCTCTATAATTTACATGTATTTACTTTCATATATCAGCGGTCACATTTAATTAACTTTGTCACACCGAAAAACAAATAGAAAGCCTCGAATATGTTTATATTGTATTTCTTTTATTTTGTGTGTTTTTTTGGCCGAATTAAATGATAATTGAGCACGACCATTTCTACCGTAAAAGACAGCTAACAGTTTTGTGTTGAACACTTGCATTAGGTTTTCCTTTTTGGGTCGGGGGAATACACGCTGAATTTTGTAACATTACCTCATGTGAGTTTTTCATTAAGTTTTTTTTTTCATTTTGACTTGATGTTGTTGTTGTGAAAGTTAACAATAAGCTATTGTTAACTTTTTCTATCCTAGTTCCCCATGTCTTTGAATCGAAGTTTTTCTCTGTTGAAATAGTACAATAATTCAGTGATCAGCAACACATTCGGGATGAAAACTTTACAATCCTCTTTGTTTCTGGTACGAAACTCGCATTTTATTAAGAAAAAAATAAACGCAACCAATAAAAAATACAATATAAACATATCATAAAGTTTATTTTGGTTTCTCGGTGTGAAAAATTGAAATTGAAATATATATGAGATATGAGGATCATGAACTTGAAAGATCATATCAGAAGTTTTTGCGTTAATTTTTTGACATTTGATCAAAGGAATGCACTTATAATGTATATATATACTCTGTAGCTTGTAATGCAACTTCATTGAGCTTGCAATTTGGAACTTCATAGTGTATCATAAAAAGAAATATTTAAAAATATATATTTGTTGTAAACACAACAAATAAATATGATGTTCCTTTTTGTCACACAAATGTTTTTTAGAACAGGACGAAACAATTTACAATAGAAAGTTTTAAAAAAACACATCATACAGTGTGTTATTAGGTACTCAGGGATTATAATCGTAATTTATAAAAAGAAAAATAAGTAATTACTGACGTAATTCTGTGATTTTCTATGTGTATTTACGCAATATATACAGATGCATAGCGAGTGAGAACACTAGAGCAGACTATCATTTACGTTATGTGTAAATGGGGCGTACGTTAAAAAAGAATTCATTAAATCAATACGGAGTTTAAAAAGTTAGTTTATCATTTATTTGCCGAACCTTTATCTGCAGTGTGTAAATTGCAAACAATTAAATATTAAAATAAAATAAAAGTTAAGCAAAACACAATAACACGTTTGTATGAAATGGAATGTTTTGCTTATCATTTCTGTTTGTTTAGTCACGTAACTCAGCCTCTCGCGGCAAAAATGTAGATATCATGGAATTATATTTTGGAAAAGAAATAGGAAATCATAATTGGATTTTGACAGCGAGATAATCGGTTTTATTTTACATTAATTCTACGGAAGATTATGTTAAATGGTATGAGTAAAATAACGAATCTGTTATCGATATTGATATATATATATATATATATATATATATATATATATATATATATATATATATTAAGTGATGAACTAAAAACGAACTTTTAGGAAAGGTACAACCTATTGTGAAAAGCATACAGCTCAATATCTAGGATAGAGCAAATAGATATGTAGAAGAATGAACAGGAATTAAAAAAGCAAAAGTCAAATCTACTTTTAATTAAGTTGATCAGAGCAAGGTATATTCCGCAAAAAGGCAATTTATTCAAGTTAAATTTTTCCTAAAGCCAGGCTTTTCAAAGATAAACATCTTATCATCAGAGGAAATCGCTGGGATAGATAAGTTGGCAAAGGCCAAGATTTAAAATTTGAAAAAGTAAAATAAAGATTTTAGGGGAAAAAACACAAGGCAAAACTCTTCCCGAATGGAAGCAAAGGTCCGATTGCAAAACAAGTCCGATGTCAAAAAGTCCAGACGAGAAAATGAAATGTAGATAGGTAGGTCGTTAAAATGCCCGAGAAATGACAAGAGACGATTCAAAGTTAAATTCCAAAAACCATATCTTCAGGTGCGGCGAAGATAGATAGAATCCAAAGGGTAAAAGGTCCAATTAAAAGTACGTTCGTGGATGCAACAAGGCTCAGTAAAACGTGAGGTGGAAAGTATACGCCATTTAAAAATACTTCCTGGGCTTAAAACCATGAAATAGGTGTAATTTGGCAAAAAGACAGCGAATTAATATTTAAAGGCGAGGCCAAATTCCAGATTGCCCGTTGAAAAACAAGACTAGTCTGAAGAATAGCAAACAACTCATATGCGACCAGTAGGCAGGATGAGAAAATGTGTGAGGGGGGGGGGGGTGAAAGAGGATAAGGGTGCGGGTGCGATGAATGAGTGCGATTAAAAACTAAGAGTGCGAATGTCGCTTAAAGTTGAAAGTGGACGTTAGCTCGAATTAGGGTACAACTAGAAATGAGATAGAAGGGTGTGGGGGCAAGTCAATGAGGGCGGGGATGGAAAAATTAAAATACCGGAATGTGTGGGGGGGAATATGAACAGGGGTATGGGAGTTAGGTTTTTAATCAGATGACCTTACTTATAAAGAATGAGGCAAAATATATTTGAAGGGTAGAAATAAAAAAAATAAATAGTAAACATATAAATAAAAAATAAAAATAAAAATAATTAAATGAAACAAATAATAAAATTAGTCTTAAGCTCGCAAGGAAAATTATGGATTAACCGATAAAGAAATATATAAATAAGGGAATAGTCGATAAAATTGGAATCCGGGAGTGAGTATTAGAATAAGGAAAAGGGAATTTGACCTCGAGTAAATACTCGGAATGGTAATCCCCAAAGTGATTAAAGATTTGGATTGAAATAAAATATGTTGTTACGTGATGCTAGTGGTTTTTGGAAAATTAAACTTTGAATAAAAAAAAAATCAGAATAAGATATATGGAAGTTAATTAAGAAAATTATTAAATAGGGTAATGGTGGCCGAGAGAATTTGAAACATACTTTGGTTAAAATAGTGACAATAATTAAAACCAGAGTGAGAATGGGGATGGCAGTTACTAGTAAATATTATGGGGTTAAAAGTTGTTGAGTGAGGGCGGGGGTCGGGATTGAGCAGGGTGCGAGAGAAGTGAGCTAGGGAGGAGGTGATCGAGGGGGGAATAATCGAGGCTATTAAAAGAGTGAGAAGAATTATTAGGAAGTGTAACAGGGGAGGGAACAGTAATTAGAATGCACAGAGAAAATGGTGAGTAGTTCGATATCGAAGTGTGCAAAAGGGATTAAAAGTAGATAAAGCGAATCATTAAGTAAAGGAGAGAGCTAGGGTCTAATGCAAATATGGTGGGTTAGTTATCAGGTTGAAAGGGACGATTAAAAGGTTGGATATATTGATGGGAAGCGGACGAGTGTATTAAAGGAAGTTAAAAGAAAAAGTAATAGAAACCATATAAACGTTATACGATTAAGGAGGTTAAGTACACTGATTTAGGGGGTAGTGGGAGAAAGGTACTAAAGCTAAAAGGATTGTAAAGCTAACGGAATTGATGGGTATTTTTTTAAGTTACGAGTAAAGCTAAAGGAATGAGGGAGATATATGCAGAGTTATAGAACAAAAGGAATCAGAACTATCGGAAAAAAAATCCGATATGTTGGGTGGGTAAATTCGAGATGTAGGGAGGGTAGTTAATCAAATGGGAGAGCCTGGCTTAAGAAAAATTTAACTTGAATAAATTGCCTTTTTGCGGAATATACCTTGTTCTGAGCAACTGAATTGAAAAAAAGATTTGACTTTTGCTTTTCTAATTCCTGTTCATCTTTCTAAATGTCTATATATATATATATATATATATATATATATATATATATATATATATGAATATATATCGATTTCAGCATTTGATTATGATGTGAAACGTGCGTAAGATGTCGAGCGAATATTGCATTAATAATAAAATACTCATAAAAATAAATAAATACAATATAAACAAATTCAAAATACATTTTTGTTAAACAAAAATAAATTAAAGATATTCCCAAATATATCAAAATACACAAAGGTAATGAACAGATACAATTTATGGTTGTGGTTTTTCAGCGATATTTAAATGTAAGCAAGTTCACCAGACAGCTAGAAAGTTGGTATGGATTTATTTACTCTATGGTAGTTAGAATTCAGCTGCCTTTTCATCTTTTTTTAATTTCTTAATTCATTCTTAATGCCATTTTAAAGTTTTGTACGACAAATAAAATATTTAAATATATATATATATATATATATATATATACATACACATATATATTTATATATATATATATATAAGTATACACACAGATACATATATATATATATATAAACATACATATCTATATATATATACGCAGATGTGTGTATATATGCATATATACACATGCAGTTATATATATATATATATACATACATTTATATATATACATACATTTATATATATATGGGCAGGGCTACCCGGCGTTGCCCGGGGCGATAGAAAACAAAGCAGTAGAAATTAAAGAGCGTGTGTAACATCTTTATATAAAAACTTCAAATCTCTTCTTTCTTTAGCCGTCTTTCGTTCCCTAGTCCTCATTATTTCCCTCCATCTTTCAACCATTTATTTCCCTTTTTCCTATATGATTCTTCTCTTGTTTAAATGTGTTAAAAACGTATAATAATGTAATTATTGTAAATTCTTTCTACTAAATATGTATTTTATGTAACTGTGGATTTTCTTAAAGAAATATGCTATGTAAACAAACAAACATTTTGGATGAAAGTTATTTATTATTCTTACATTGTATTTTTGATCCCGAAATAAAATTATATTTGATTTTTTCAAGACTTTAAACTTGAATTTGAATGCAATTACTTAATCGCTGGCGGCCATGTAGTAATTTCCTATAATTTTCTTTCGTAAAATAGTAGCAATAGTTTAATTAGCGTTTGTCGCTTATTTAAAAAAAACAATACCAAAGAACTAAACATTTAAAGGTGCGTCCCTGGCGCTAAAAACGTTAAATAAAATTAAAAGTTTTTTCAAATTATTAGGTAATTAAAGTAAAATATGACTCACGATTTTCAAATTAATATAAAATATAATGAAAAATAACTGAAAACAGTCCCCCTGATGAAATACGCTCCAATGGGCCCCTAAGGGGTGGGTTTATAGAGTCGTGAATACTCTCATCATCTTACTCTGTGAATTTTACATAAGAATACACTTTTATATGTTATGTATATTCTCTAACCTTGTTTTACAAAACTAAATTTTGTTTTTAAACATGAGTTATCGTTCTTCCTTAGCTATCTTTTTAAAAATAAATTTCATTATAAACCATGAATTGTTTTATGAACTTGAGGTATTACGTAATTAAATTACAATATGACCCAGCAATTTCACATTACTATAAAATATAATGAACAATAACTGAAAAGTCCCCCCCTGTGTAAATATGCCCCAATGGACCCCTAAGGGGGGTTTATTGATTCAGGAATACTCTCATAATCTTACTCTGTTAATTTTACATGAGAATACACTTTTATATGTAATGTAAAATTCATTGGCCCGACCCCTAACATTTTCCCCGACGCCCTGCCCCCATCTCTCTAACCCCACCCTTTGCTTTTTTACTCTCTTCCAACCCTGAGAAATAATTTAAGTTAACAAAAACAAAATATTTGGCCGACCCTCTAAAAAGTTTGACCTGCCCCCTAACAACTCCCCCCCCCGATCTCTCCAGACCCCCCAACTTTATTTTACTCTCCCCCAACCCTGAGAAATATTTTAAGTTATAAAAAAAAGAAAAAAATTGGCCCGACCCCATAAATGTTCCCTTCCTTCTCCCCCATCTCTCTTACCCCACCCTCCGAATTTTTTTTACTCTCCGCCAACCCTGAGAATACTTTGTAAGTTAACAAAAAAATAAAAAAAATTGGCCCGACCCCTAAAAAATTAGGCCTGACCCCTAAAAAATTTTGCCTGACCCCTAACATTTCCCCTAATCCTTCCAGCCCTCCCAAAACTTATTTTTCAATCTCCCACAACCCTGAGAAATATTTTAAGTTAAAAAAAATAAATAAATAAAAAAATTTGGCCCGACCACTTGAATTTTCCCCGACCCCCTAATCTCTCAAGCCCCCCAACTTTTTTTCAATCTCCCACAACCCTGAGAAATATTTTAAGTTCAAAAATAAAAATAAAAAATTTAGCCCGACACCTAAAAAATTTGGCCTGACTCCTAAAATTTTCCTCGACCCCTAAAATTTTCCTCGACCCCCTAATCTCTCCAGCCCCCCCCCCCCGCCACAACTTGTTTTCCAATCTCCCACAACCCTGAGAAATATTTTAAGTTCAACAAAACTAAAAAAAAAAATTTGGCCCGACCCCTAAAAAATTTGGCCTGACCCCTAAAATGTTCCCTGAGCCTATAATCCTTCAACCCCCTCCCAACTTTTTTTTCAATCTCCCACAACCCTGAGAAATATTTTAAGTTAAAAAAAAAAAAAAAAATTGGGCCTGACCCCTAACATTTTCCCCGACCCCCTAATCTCTCCACCCACCCTTAATTTTTTTCAATCTCCCATAACCCTGAGAAATATGTTAAGTTCAATAAAAAAATTAAAAAAATTGGCCCGACCACTAAAAAATTTGTCTTGACCCCTAAAATTTTCCCCGATATCCTAATCTCTCAAACCCCCCCACCCCAACTTTTTTTTCAATCTCCCACAACCCTGAGAAATATTTTAAGTAAAAAAAAAAAAAATTGGCATGATCCCTAAAAAAATAGGCCTGACCCCTAAAAAATTTGGCCTGACTCCTAAAATTTTCCCCGACCCCCTAATCCTTTCAGCCCCCCCAACATTTTTTTCAATCTGCCACAACCCTGAGAAATATTTTAAGTTCAAAAAAATAAAAATAAAAATTTGGCCCGACCCCTAAAAGATTTGGCATGACCCCTAAAATTTTCCCCGACCCCCTAATCTCTCCAGCCCCCCCCTAACTTTTTTTCAATCTCCCACAACCCTGAAAATATTTTAACACTCTGTTGGGTCTAATGCGTAGTTCATGGTGATTACTAATATTATTATTATTATTATTATTATAATTATTATTATTATTATTATTATTATTATTATTATTATTATTATTATTATTATTATTATTATTGGCAGCCCTTTTATTATTACTTTATTATTCTTATTATCATTAATATTATCATTATTTTATTATTATTATTATTATTATTATTATTAGTATTATTATTGGTTTTATTATTATTAGTATTATTATTATTGTTATTATTATCATTTTATTATTTATTAGTAGTATTTCTATTACTGTTCCTGTGAAAGCCATTATGAAAGTAACGTTAGTAAACGTTAGTAATGTTAAAAATAATTGTGTTAATTTAAAATGTTCAAATTATTATAATTAGTTAAATTCTTATATTTCCTTATTCCCAGTCGTCCTTGACTCAAATATAATAAAAACAAAATAGAATGAGTTAATTAATATCAAAATTGCAAATAAAAAAAATGAAAACAGGAAAGTGAATCTAGCAGGAACATATATTAAATGTGTTAAACCCCATACACTAACGTTCATCACACATATTTTAATTATGCCTGTTCAAAACCCAGATAACAACCTGATATTTTTACACGTCTAGACTTTAGTTTAAATTAGTCCCATTTCCCCCCTCTTTCTCTGTGTTTTTTCTTTTCCTTCGTCTATCCTCAAGAAGTATAATTCAAACGGCCTCAAGTTTAACCACGCGAATTTCCAAATTTGTAATGTCTCTTTCTTTGCCCTTTTTTCGTTTTTTTTTAACGATTCAATCATACCCACATATCATCCGAGGGAAGTATCAAATGGGTAGTCTTCCTGATGAGATATCAGCCTTTAACAATTGTAGATCGAAAACAACGATATGTCAGTGTCGCAAATTTGTGCCATTTCTGGTTGAATAAAAACAATCGTATACATAACATCTCAATTTTCTATTGAGAACTTTTTATAGGTCGTGGTGAAATAATTATGATTCTTATTCTGTGACTGTTTACTTTATATATATATATATAAATATATATACATATTTATATGCATACACACATATATATATACATATATATATGTATATATATACATATATATGTATATATACATACACGTATATATACATATATATATATATACATATATATACATATATATATACACATATATATATACATATATATACACATATATATACACATATATATATATACATATAAATATATATATGTATATATATGTATGTATATATATATATATATGTATATGTATGTATATATATATATATATATATATATATGTATATCTATCTTTCTCTCTCATATATATATATATATATATATATATAAAGTAGGCTTATCAACAATTCTAGCAACAAAAGCGTGTTTAGAAAACACATTAACATTTACAATTACAATACAGCTCCAAAAATAGTGGTTACCATAATACCAAAATTAAATATAAAAAACAGGACACCTATAATTACAAAAAAATTAAACATCAAACAATAAAAAACAAAAATAATCTACTATACCCCTCCCTATAACCATATGCTGAAAACAAAACTAGGCAAATAATTCTTAAATCTGATTGAAAAACACTTTCCTGTAACTAACCCTCTACAGAAAATCCCCAATAAAAATAACCTAAACTATCCTACAGCGGCTGTGAAAATCTAGAAAGGATAATTAAGGCGCAGAGCAACAAAATACTAAAAGAAAACAACAGAGAAGAAAAAATAAATTAAGTGGAAAATATAACAAAAATAACACTACGAAAAACAAAAATATGAACAATACTAATAGAAATAAACAAAACACTAATAATAACCACCCGAATAGAAACGAAAAAGTTAGCAATTAAGAGAAAAGATGTAACTGCATAAATCGTTAACATTGTCCACTACAAAATAAATGTCTAACTAAAAGTAGTGTATACCAAACAACGATATTTGCCAACGAAAGACCAAATAACAAGAAATACTACGTGGGTATGACATCCCTTGACTTTAAGACCAGATGCTATGACCACAAAAGCACATTTAAAAACAAAGAACGTCGAACAAAAACAGCACTATTGTTGGGAGCTCAAAGAAAATGGACACTCACCAATAATTGAATGGAAAATAATAAGACAGACCAGTACATGTAGAAACTAAGACGACCCGTGTAGATTATGGCTGAATGAAAAATATGATATTCCTAAATTTTAAAGATCTCCAAACCTATTCAACTCTACAAGTGAAATAGCAAACAGCTGTTTACACAGAAATAATTTTACCTCAGGATGATACATAATAAATAAAAAAAATAAAAAATAAAAATAAATAAAAAAATAAAAAACTGAACAAGTTAAAATTTAAAACCTAAAATAGAAATACAAGAAAACACGTTTTAAAATAAATTCGCCCGCTATATTGACACAACAAATGGAAACAGGATATAGGAAAATCCACTGTTAACAAAAAATAGATAGGTATAGGAGCGTCACCAACAAAGCCTTTGTTCGCGGGAAGCCCGACGATTGGCACACAGAATCTGATTGGTTAACTAGCAAGTCATATATATAACAACACCTTACAAACATAACTCCATGCATTTAGCATGAAGATTCCCCGGGGATCAAACGTGGTAACTTCTGTGTAGCTTAATTGTTATATATATATTTTCATTGCTTACTATATATATATATATATATATATATATATATATATATATATATATATATATATATATATGGGAAATGAAAAAGGAAAAACCAAAAATATTTTATTTATTTATTTATTTTTTATTATGTGTTCTTCAACGTTTCGTCTTTATTTTTAAGACTTTTTCAAGATGATAATGACGAAAATATGTCATGCAAGTAGTCGGACATATAGGGTTGACATGGTGGGTTTAAAAGAGGAAAGTAGTAGCCAGGTACTGGAAAAACAGTAGAGTTTAGGTCCGGACTTGGTGAAGTCAGCTGTGAGGACTGAAAATAAATGTTGATGAAACTGAGTCAAAAAGTGGAAGGGTGGAGTGAGCAGGGATACTGTGGTTAGTTGTGAGTGGAGGAGTCAAGAGGTGGCTGCGGCAAAGACTGTGAGGGGTTATTAGGTTTTAAAGTTTGGGGTCATGGTGAAAGATGTGTGTAAGGGGTGGGGGTATGCAGAGAAGTTGAAGGTAGGTAGAAGAAGGGAGGGGGCCCTGTGATTTTGGTGGATGGGTAAATGTCACGGTTTTGGAGAGGATTTGAGAAAATTAGGTTATTTAAGAGTAGTAGGTATGGGTAGGTGAGAGTACGAGAGAGGTGGTTAAAAGGGTGGAAATGGGTGAGGGGGAGAGGGGAGATTTGTTGTGATTGGATGTGAATATTTAAAATATTTTGAAAAGCGAGAATAGTTGGCCGGCTTGCTATGTTAAGAATATGAGGAAAACGAGTAAGTTAGAAAAAGTTAAGTTTCGTGGAGAATGAATATGTGTGTGGGGGTGTATGGGTGTGTATGCGGAGATAAGTGAGAGAGTGTCATTAAGATCTGAGAGAAAAATAAATAAAAAATAAATGTTATCTATGATTTGGGATGAGTCTTTGTTCAGTAAGGGTGGTTTTGCTTATTAAGTGCAATAGGTTATAGAAGCCATTTCGTTGCTTGATGTTGTTGGAGGCAGTGATGTGTGCAGTTTCCAGTAGGCTTCGCCAACTTTGTTGCGGATGCATTTGGTGATTTCGGCTTGTTCAAATTTGAAGGCATTACCGTGCTCTAGTGCATAAGAGAAAAGTGCACTGAGAGGGTTATTGTTTTTTATGTCTGTTTTGTGTTCATTCAATTTTTTTCAATTCACGTTGTGTTTCTCGCACAAAAATTTGATGGCAGTTGTTGCATGGCACAGTGTATAAGCCGGCATGGGATGTGGGATTTTTTTGGAAATGTCTTGATGTGTTTAATGTTTGTTTTATGGATTGTAGTGTGGTGTGTACTGTTGGAATGCTTAGTTTGTTAAGCATGTTGCATATGGATATGCTGTTGGAATTCGTAGGTAAGAGAAGGGGTCTGTCTATGAGAGAGGTGTTTGGAGTTTGATTTTGTGTGTGTTGTTTCTGGAGAATATTTTGAAGGCTTTTTTCTTGGCATTTAATATAAAATGAGTAGGGTATTGCAGTGTTTTTAGGGAATTTAAAATGTACTTTATTTCCTCATCTATGTATTGGGGGCTACATATTCTAAGGGCGCGTATGAATGAGGCCTATAATTATACCTGTTTTGATCTTGCTATGGCGGTAGGAGTAGAAGTGTATGTAGTCATTTTTGTGAGTGTTTTTGCGGCGTACCTTAAATTCTAGTTTGTTGTTGGATTTAATTATAAGAGTATCTAAGAAGGGTATCGAGCTGTCTATTTCAGTCTCATGAGTGAATTTTATGGAGGGTTCTACTGTGTTGAGTTTCTCTTTAAGTATATTGATTTGTATATCTGTTGGGAATGAACATTGGAATACCATCAATCTATCCAAAGTATTCGATGTTAGGGGGTAGTCTATATTTGAAGGGGCCGGATTCTAAGAATACTAAAAAGAGGCAGGCTAATACAATGCTTAGGGAGTGCCCATGGGGAGCTCAAATTTTTGTTGGTAGAATTTTTCGTTAAATTGGAAATATGTAACGTCAGTTATGAGTCTAATTATTTCTATTAGAATGTTGGGGTAAAGGTAGGTCAGTTTTGATTTTCTTTAGATGTGTGTGAAGTAAGTTTAGGCATTTTTTTAACTGGCACATTAGTGTAGAGCGATGTTACATCTAGGCTATGCATGTTTTTATTTTCTACGCTGATGTTTTTTATTTTGCTAAGAAGGTCGTCTGAGTTTTTGATGTGGGAAGGACTGATGGTGCCCATTGGTGGAGTGAGAATGTTAGCTATGGCCCGTGCGATTTTGTGTGTGGTGCTTCCTATGCTCGATACAATAGGAGCGCATGGGGATGTCCAGTTTGTGGGTTTTTGGGAGCCCGTATAGTGTAGGAATTATGGGGTGATACTCAATATGTGATGCCCATTTTTTGTTGTTCTTGATTAGGTGGTTGAAAGATGTGTTGAACTGTTCTATGTTTTTATTTATAGTTTTTTAATCAGTTTTAGTGTATCTGTTTTCGTCGGATTATAGAGTAGATATTTTTTTAAGATATGAATTGTGGTCCATGATTGCTATGCTTCCTCCTTTGCCTGATGGTGATATGATTATGTTGTTATTGTTAGCTAGGTGTTTAAGAGTGTCTATGACTCTTCTTGGTAAGACAGGGTCATTAAGGAGAGTGGTGGTGGTTGAGATCATTCCTTGAATGAAGCCGTTAGTGAAATCATTGTCAGTGTGTCTGTAATTGTTGAGAACTGTGTTGGTGGTGATTTTAGAGTGTATTCCAGTGGCGAATTTTGAACCGAAACTGAGAGCTTCAGTTTCGATGTAAAAAACAACTGACTTCACCGGGTGCGGACGTCAGCCCTACTGTTATTCCAGTACCTGGCTACTACTTTCCTCCATTCAACCCACCATGTAAACCCTATATGTCAAAGTTCTTGCATGCCATTTTTCTTTATATTATCATCCTGAAGAAGTCTTACAAATAAAGAGGAAACGTTGATAAACACATAAAACACACTAACAAGATAATTTTTGGTTTTTCCTTTTTAATTTCCCATGACGTCTGATCACCTTCATCCTTCTTTTCCCATATATATATATATATATATATATATATATATATATATATATATATATATATATATATATATATATATATAGTTGTGTATACTAGACTGATAAATGCGGACGCATGTGTATTACTAGTCTTAAATAGAAATCTGGACAAGTACAGAACAAGTCGAATTAAGTCTTAACTTATATAAGCTGGAATTTAGATTAAAAGAATTGTATTTACACTAATTACACTTAATCACAAGGTAACAAAAATGA
>OY744515.1:132816023-132878523 GCA_963556195.1 Sepiola atlantica
TCGTCACAACTACTTAAACAGTTGCAACCGTGGATCGGCTTAATTTTAAAGAATATATTAGACCTATAGTGACGTTGCCCCAGTAAGATTATGTGTTACGCGACCAACAACTGTTGGATATCCAAGACCTTGTTTGCAAGTAGTTTTTCGTTCTGCATTAATATTAACTATTATACGTAATCTATGTATCAACAGAATTCACGGTGTTATAATCCCTAATGTATTATATGAAATACTGGCATAATCTGACCCCACAAGAAACAACACAATATAGTTAAAACATATATTTAAGACGTTTTATATACGCAAATACAACCTGAAAATAGAATAATTCTTACTGAATAAATAAATCGTCCCTACGACAATCAATAAAACTCAATAATAGTGGAAAAAAAACCTACCAATATTGGACTCTGTGGAATGTTTACAGGAATATATCTTAAGAATCTTCACAACAAAATTCATATAATACGTTCAACCAAAGAATTCTAAAAAAATAGTATTCTCAAAAGCCTAGAAAGCAAAGTTATGCTTAAGAAAGATTAAAAAAGAAAATTAAGAATGATTTCTCGATTTGGTTCCTATGAAAATAACTTTGATAAAATAAAATACCATTCAATAAAACTAAGCGCTGTGCATTCCAATCTTTCTAACGGCGTCTTGCGAGATTCTCTGGTTTCTCATCTGAAATGAACGACATCTACAGCGACTTGGTTCTTGTTCAGCCGGTCTATTAAGAGATCAGCGCTTATTTGCACTCCTACGCGTGGGTAAGCTGGCGTTTATTTGATATGAGCCATGATGAAGTATGTATATGACGAGTGTTGTTTACACGTGCATGGGTTTACGTCTTGTACGTCTGGATTTGTCTGTGAGGCATCTCGTTAAATACCACAATCTCTATACGATCGTTCTGACTGGCTGAATTTTAGCGTGTGGTAAACGAATTACTTGTAAAAGTAAATATATGTGTTAAATAGTTTCTGCAAAACACGTTGATGCCTACATAAATTTAACGAAATTGTGAAACTAATTGTTTTAATTCTACACGACATGAGTCAGCTCTCAGCTATATTTAAATTATCAGGCACACCCGGCATTTACTGGTCTAAGTAAAGTGGTCGACCATAGTTGATGGCGACCCGAGGGATCACGTATTAGTAGCTACTACACTAAAATGTGTGGGGCGCAGCCACTTTTCCCCCTACGATTAGTCCATTTACCCTGGATACTAACCTGATACTACTGAGTGGTAAGCAATGCGGAATCAAGTAACTGGATTTAACCTGGATCTCGAGCCCGATTTGAACACCCTCTTACAATTATGCTACATGAGTTGGTATGCAGAGAATGTAATTACAATATGAATTAGATAAGATAATACAAGTCAAACACATATGTTATTGCAACTAATGATCCGATGCCTATTTTTATACGAACACAATTTCGAGAGGGTATTGGATAATCTCGTTGTCTAGATTACTCTACGTACAGCGTGGGATCAATTTATTTTTTCATACCATAGCAGTAGTAGTAGTCTCCTTTTTTATTTTTAGATATATATTTTTTCTTACAGTTAACCATCAATTTCGCCTCACATTCAAGTGATAGTCGTGGGGTTAACATAAACACATGTTTATTTGTATAAAAGAAAATGTTTAAGGGTTTAACACTCCCTGGTCGACTAAACATATGAGTATAAATAGTGGGTGCGTGGTTTATTCATGAATTAGTACTTAAATGAAAGTGCATAGTCTGGGAAAAAGTTAATTAGACAAGGTACTGGCACAAAGATTGGCAAAAAGTTAATTCGCACTTTTAATGATTAAAATAAGCAAATGAGTATTAACGGAAATGTTGCAATATATACGACTGAAATAGGGGGTTATCAATGATAATCAAATACGGTAGTCAGCTGTAGGTCAATGTTTTATGGGGGTAGAGTGAAATAAAAATTACAATGAGGTACGTATGCATTTTTCTTATGGCCACACTTGGGTCATTTACATTAAAAAATAATGAGAATTACTTAGTAAATCTGACGAAATTACTAGTGTTACATACACCGTATGAAAATGATCACTCATTATAATGTCTTAATAAGATCCAGTGGAGTTCGTTATTATTTTACCACAGACTCCTTTATACAAATTAGGGGAATCACGTCACACTATAAAAGCATCCTAAATGTTGACTTTTAATCCAACAAGCTTTTCGAAATATGTATTCTTTTGCAAAGTAAAAAGGGATTAATAGAAATATCATACTCTGAACAAAAGATCGAACATAAATGTAAGTGCGCACAGTGTCTCTCGAGCCAATGTTTGTATTATTCTATATAAATGAATTGATATACTGTACACGAACTGATTAAATGTAAAGTTATAACTGTGTTGATAATTGTATCTCTTGATTCTATGGTTGTACTCGGCGACTAAAAAAACATGCACATCGTGTGCATTGCCCACCAAAAGAACGACAACACACTTACGGGATGCCTTGTTAAACTTTATTCGAGGAAGATAGTTGATCTTCCCATGTGATTGTTTTTAATTGTATACGGAATAAAGAGAAACACATAGAGAGAGACAGACAGTCAAACAGACAGACATGCATACATCCAAACTCTAGGACAGGCAGCGATAATACAAGTTTTGCTTTATTGATGTTAAGTCGCAACCTTCTCAATCCTCTGTCGCCAGCATATGGCGTATTTTATGTTGTCAGCCCTGGTCAAATATCAGCATATTTAAGTATAGAACACGTCAAAAAATAGCCGTTAATATATCTATAACACCATCCATAATTTATTGAGACACGTATTAAAGCCTAATACGGCTGATTATTTTATTACTATCAAACATTTCAATACCCTTACTGGATCTTACTCAACATACACCCTCAACACAAATCCTTATGTAAGGTGTTTCTTGGAAAACTATGTTCGTCGTCACTCATTTCACGACGTGACGTGCTTCCGAGATCTCGTCTACTTCTCTTTCTTATCATACACAATACCAAAATGAATTCTACAAATAAATTTCATAGATTTTGGAAGAGTAATCTGATGTTCTAAATCGAAATACCATGTGGCCCAATGCGTGAGCTTTTTGGAAGCTAAGGGCTCCCCACTGTGTCGTGGGACTTGTGCCAACCTTGCGCTGAAATTTCGGGAAAGCAAGAAAGTTCAACAGAGAGATTCTATGCTCGGTGTGATCGTGACACCAGAGCTGACAAGTGAAATATTAATGTCAAACCAGTTCGGTGACAGGTTTCAGTTGGTGGTGTCACAGATCAGAATATTTGAGTTAAACAAACTCCAAACATATCACCCGAGACGCAAAGAAACAGTGTACCTTGACTGGTTCTGTCTTCCCCTTCCTTTCTCTCTCCCTATCTCTCTCTCTTTCTCTCTCGCTCTGTTTCTATCCTTCTCTCCCTCCTTCTCTCTCACTTCTTCTCTCTCTTTATCTATTGAAATTAGATTTTAACGAAAGAGTCGGGCTCAAAATTTGAAGGTGGCGCACGCACGTTGACGCGTTTCACTTTGGTATAACAATGTCTTCAGTGGAAATAAATCTATTTTATAAGAAAACGGAAAAATGGTTTCTTTCCTTGTTACAAATAAGGTTCTTTTGCAGCACGATGGCCCCCAGCCAGCCAGCCAGCCAGCCAGCCAGCCAGCCAGCCAGCCAGCCAGTCCCAGAAGTAGACGGCAGTGACTATCGTCAAGACGATGATTGCTCACTGGTAAGAACGGCGAGTAAATTACGTGCACATGCACCCAGACGTCTCCCGTTCGACATTTTGCCACATTCTTTCCACATTCGTGCCACATTCGTGCCACATTGGTTACGGTCCATGTATGGCCAGTACCACTGGCAAAAGCAACTTTGCCACAAACATACGCAGACTTCTTCAGTGTTACTCAACTTAACGCACGTATATTTAAGGTTGATGTCTTCACATCGGGATGCCACTCTGCTCCCCTTTCAATCCGCTCAACTGTATTTTGTCGAATAAACTTGGTAATACTTTTGTTCTTGTGATGTATACATACCACTTAAATTTTCATGCATTGTAATAGCTTGTCTAGGTGTACATTGATTGAGATATTCAGTTCGAAACTTTCTCGTTGATGACATTTTATAATTGCGTTGGTTACAGTTTATTATTGAAACACGGCGGTTTTTATTATAACATATTGATTAGAGAATATATTCATAAGAGGCGACGTGTTTTAGGTTTGAAATGGTACATGCTTACAGTCTATAGAAAAGTAGCACACCGCAACCATTTATTGCTAGAATCTTGCGGTAAAATCAACTCAAACATGACTGGAAGAAATGCCCTTATAAGCATAGAAACATTACTGCTATTAATGATTTCTTTTATTCCCAGACTAGTTGCACATGCACTATTATTTAATTGATATTTGTAGGGATAATATATTAAGTGTTCGTGTCTTTCGGAAGGATACATGTGAAAGTAATGCAGAACAACACCAGAATTCGAACATAGACACACCTGTGTTCTTTTTCATTGGTCAACAAAATATTGGGTACTGAACACGTGAAATAGTGTACACACGACTGAATTATATAATTATATAACATAAAATTCATATAAGATATTCATTAGAAGATTGTCAATTAAACAAAAAAATAAAAGTATATCTTTTTGTTCTTTGAGAAGCTAATGTAACTATGATAATTTAATTAGAGAATGTAATATTTTGTTTGCTTTTCTATATTTTAGACGAGAGACAAATGCTTTTTTGAAGTAAAGCGCGATAATAATAAAGAAACTCACCGAGATGATATTCATTTTACGAATTGCGCTGTCCTTGCCATAAAATACAGCATAACAAAAAAGTAATAAAACTGTAGAGAAAAATAATTATACTGATATTTCTTTCAGATTGTTTTGCTGGTGTCCTGTGATCGTTAATTGTGTTGTTGCCGTGTGCCTCTAAAACTGTAAAGTGAGTCACTGTTAATTGTGACCAAGAATCTAGAAGTAATTTACGCGCTTATTAAATTATACCAATCATCTTTAGAAGCAATTACGCGTTCATTCACTTCAGAAGTATACGTATACGTCGATTACATTTGGAGGGCATTACGCCAACGCACCTTTCTTTGAAAACATATAGATGAACTATGATCTGCAGCTTTCACAAAAGATATGGTAGGTACATTATGTGTGTTTCATAGTAAACGGCATGAAAACACTTTTGTAGGAATTTTTTGCTAACAAGAAATATATCTTTTGAATCCCTCTGTGGTTGAATCGGCTTTGTGTTGTCTCTTGTTGAAATGTAGATGTGCTACCGGTGCTTCGTTGCTATCTTAGATTGGCACCGCCTAAAAAAACACGTCTTTGTAAATTCCAACAACAGTAGCATTTAGAGCAGTTTTCGTTATAAAATAACTTCATGTCAAGGGGTATTTAGGGCGTGGACTGAAGTTCGAAAACTTCCATTTATATATGTACCCAACAGACTCCTAGTACCAGTCCCCTCCCAACTAGCGTTCGGACAACCCATCTTATCATTTAACAGTAGGCTGGAAAGAAGAAGGCAATTGTAAGCACACTCACGCCGTATTGTTACTCGGGAGATATTGTCTCATCTTATTTGACATTAGACAGCAGAGTAAACAGGAATGTTTAGTTCCGCTATGGTTTTGAAAATAGCCAAAAAAAGAAGTAAATAAAAAAATAAACATTGCTTGGTAGCTCGAACTAGCCGAATCACTAATTCGTGGAAATAGTTATTAGGTCATCGGCGCCCGACACCTTCTTACATAGCGTCCATGTTCCTCATAACATTCGAAAACAATGTGGGGACACGTATCTAAAGAAGTAAAGATAGCATTCCTTATGTAAGTAAACGGTTTAGATTATAAACATTTAGCTAGTCACAGTTTGAACGAAGCTACCAAATGATATGGGTTAATGTTTTATCCTTTTATTTAATCCACTTGATCGTTGAGTATCACCCCAACCACAAGCTACAATAACATAGACGGCCCCTTCTAATAGGTTACAACAGATGGTAAAGCCGAACCTCAGATATGAAATATCGTTTAAAAGGCAACTAGAGGTAAACCCATTTCGCTAGGTGAAAATGAAACAGTACGCGTTGCCGAGTTAAGTGGAACCCAGCTTCTCTAAAACTTAATTGCAAGGTCCTTGATCTCCAATTTCAAACATTTCTAACTGAAAGCCACCGTGTGCTGAATATTTCCAGATTCGATTTCATCGAATAAACTTCGGAAATATAATGCCCTTAACACATGTATTCCTTCATCGCTTTCCGATTTTTTCATTTTTTTAGGGAACAGATTTCTAATATTTTGGAAAATAATAAACACCTTACAAAAAAGAACAACCCTTTCTATGTTGTTTTTGTTACACACACATACACACCTATACACGCTTATACGTATATATATATATATATATATATATATATATATATATATATATATATATATATATATATAAGGATGAAAAGGAATTAGAAAAGTAAAAGCCAAATCGTATTTCTATTCAGTTGCTCAGAGCAAGATATTCCGCAAAAAGGCAACTGAATAGAAATACGATTTGGCTTTTGCTTTTCTAATTCCTTTTCAACCTCCTACATATATATCTGCTCTATCCTGGATATTGAGCTGTATACTTTTCACAATAAGTTTTACCTTTCCTAAAAGTTCGCTTTTAGGGCACCACTTCATATATATATATATATATATATATATATATATATATAAGTATAATAAATAATACTAATTGTGGTGTATCTTTATAAATGTGATAAGTATCATGAATCATTATCGACAAACAATTTGCAAATATTTTGATAATTATATATCCACACCCTTTTCGTCGGCGCGGTAAAAGTGTTCAAAGGTCAATATTCATATATTAAGTATGTAGACGTTGCTGTTTACTTCACGGACTAACCCCTTAGATGCCAATATACAATCAGGGTTGATGCTGCAGACCTAACCCATTATAATAGTCGAATATTATAGGTAGAATTATAGTTTAAGAAAGATATCACCTTAAGTATACTATTAAAACGCATAGCACGTAGCAGTTAATGAAATAAAAGTAGTTGCTTTTAAAATGTAAGTAATTTTGATGTATTGTTAACCGTTCACACACATATATATATATATATATATATATATATATATATATATATATATATATATATATATATATATATATATAAATATATATATAAATATATATATATACATATATATATTTATATATATATATACATATATAAATATATATATATACAGATAAATATATATGTATAAATATATATATATATAAATAAATACAAATGAATAAATATATATATATATATATATATAAATAACCATATATATATATATATATAAACATATATAAATAATTAAATATATATATAAATCCTTATACATATATGCATATATATAAATACGAATATATATATATATATATGTATATATATATACATATATATATACATATATACAACTAAATATATATATATATATATATATATATATATATATATATATATATATGTGTGTGTGTGTATATAAATATATATATATGAATAAATATATATACAAATATCAGATTGGAGAATTAGATGCTCCAGGGGCGATGAAAGGGAGACAACGCTCACAACAACATGAGGAGGCAAGTCATTCAAGTCACCGTTTGGACCGTGTACGACTCTTGACATATTTCTATTATATGTTACAGACCTTTTCGAAAGAAATGTCAAATGAACATCATGATATTGGCGACGAGGATGAGATCCCTCGTCTCACGCTCCACGAGGTGTTCGAAACAATACGGCGACCAGACCCGTAAAGAGCAGAAGCTATAAAAAAAAATATGCCGATCCCTAAAAATATTACAACGCTTCAAGCTTTTCTGGGTTTAGCGAATTACTATGTGAATATATATAAAAAATATGCATGACTTTAGACCCTCATTGAACAATTTATTAAAAAAAAGTGTAAAATGGAATTGGACTGATAAATGTCAGCAAGCTTTCGAAAAAATAAAAGGTGTATTGACGTCGGATTTAGCACTAACACATTATGACTCTAAACAAGAAATAATAGTCGCTTCTGACGCAAGTGATTATGGCATTGCTGCTGTAATTCTTAATAAATTTGCAGATGGTAGTAAGAAACTAGTAGCGCATGGAGCCAGAACTGTGCTTCCGGCAGAAAAAATGATTCGCAAATTCAAAAAGAGAGCCTTGCGTTTTTGTTTGCGTTAAAAAAATGTCATGAATTAATCCATGGTCGATCGTGTTTATTACACACAGACCATAGACTACTATTATCCATATACAGATCAAATACGGGTACTGCAAATAGAGTGCAGCGCTGGGATACTGAATTATTAAATGATAATTTAAAAAGGGAATGTTTGCCTTCGAAGAAAATAGGGCACGCAGATTGTTTTTTCCAGATTAATCCCTCGAAGATCGGAACCACTAGAAAACATGGTTATTGCAGCCTTAAGGGATGCAACAGATTTTAAGGACGTATTATTCAATACTATACGTGAATTACTTGTCACGTTAGATGGAATAAAAATCAAGGCTGGAAAAAACGATTTCATCAAAAAGATGAAAGAAGAAGTAATTTCAAAGAAGAAATATAAGACTTCAAGAAATTCGACAGCATATTCAATATGCGATGAAATGCTACTATATGCTGGAAGAGTGGTTATGCCAGTTGTACTGCAAAAGCGGATGTTAAAAGAATTCCATCAAGGGCATCCAGGGATCGCACGTATGAAAGCTTTAAAAAGGAGTTATACTTATTGGCCAAAGATGGACAAGGATATAGAAAAGATTATTAAAACATGTAGAGGATGCCAACTTGCAGCAAAAGCACCACCAGTGAAAATTATACTATGGCTGAAAACAGATGTCCATGGACGAGACTGCATATCGATTATGCTGGACCCATGAATGGCTATTATCACCTAATAGTTGTAGATAGCTACTCCAAGTGGCCAGAGATTTTCAAATGTAAACACCCGACATCCACAACTACTATAAAGGTACTAGACGAACTTTTCCGTCGTTTTGGTGTACCAAAAACAATAGTAAGCGACAATGGAACACAATTTACCAGCAGTTAATTTAAAGATGTCTGCAGATGTTTGTCCATTGACCACACAACAATTTCACCTTACCATCCCAGATCCAACGGTCAGGCTAAAATATTTGTGGCCACTTTTTTAAAGAGCATTGAGAAAGAATCACGGCATGGACACTGAGGAGAAGACCACCCAGAAATGTGTGTCTGTGTACAGATATCACACCAAACCCAAACACAGTTTCAGGCATGTCACCAGCCGAACTGATGTTTGCTAGAAAGATACGCTTAGTATTTGACAGATTGTTACCGAGTCCAACGAAGAAATACGCGAGGAAAAGTAATTTTTCTTGTAAGTTATTTAATACCGGAGACAAAGTTTTTTTTTTAAATTTCAGAAATGGAAAAACGTTTTGCGATGATGGGGTAATATCAAAAAGAATTGATGGAATTATGTACATGGTGATCAGTTCCAAATGGGTTCCTTAACGTCATCTAAATAAATTGAGATCAACTTTTACGGAAGATATCAGGGAAGATCAGGAAATCCCGATTGACATATTGTATGAGACGTTTGACATTCCAGCACCACTAATTGCTGAAACAGTTATTCGAAGACGGTCAAGCAAAAGAAAAAGGATACCTGTAGAACTGTTAAGTCCGGACCCGTAACGTAAACTATATTAATTTCTCTTGTGAAGAAATTATCTCAGAGGAGGCTGATGTGGAGTAAGCTGGTACCCCTTCCTGAGATTGGAGAATTAGATGATCCAATGGCGATGAAAAGGAGGCAACTCTGACCACGACATGAGGAGGCAAGTCATTCAAGTAACCGTCTGGACCGTGTACGACTCTCGACATATTTGTATTATATGTGACCGACTTTTTCCAAAAGATGTCTAATAAACATCATAATATATATATATATATATATAAAAAATAAAATATATATATATATATATATATATATATATATATATATATAAAATTAACGGATGGCATGTCAATTTTTTGCTAACGGTTAAATTCTACTTATAGTTGTATTTCTATGTAATGGATGTACAAGACCCATTAAAAATGTTGTCGATATTTTCAACTGCAGGTTAAGTCCATAATTTAAGTTTTGTGCTACGTTTATATAAGCAAATGGTGTATTTTCAACGTATAATGTTATTTATTGGATACCAGTATTCTGTAGAAGCAGAAATACCCGAATACGGTCCTTCCTGAAATAACGCAGACAATATTTTTTTCTACATATTAAAAACTTGAGGCTTTACCTGTTAGACAACTTTTGAGTAGAACAAAAAGAACAAGTTTAATTATTAGGTATTGAGGGTAAATTTAAGATATAGTTATGAACTAAGTTCTTACGTCAATCGGATCTATATAACAATTAAGCGTGAATGTAAAAGCCCAGGTAATTTCTCAGCTGTTAAATAATGTACTCGACATGGTCACTTTAATATTTCGCCAGGATAATGCTAGACATTAGCATATATCACCAAAGATCTCCGTATATTATTAAATACAATTATATCATTCACATCTTCCATATTTGGCATTTCTTGCACCAGCATATTTAAAGTTCAAAAATGATATTTCTTTCATTAATACCCATTATAAAAGTACTCTGAAAGCAAGTAGTTTCAAACAAATATCATGACAGTTAAATTAACATACTAATCTATTAAATACAACTACTATAATGTAATCAATATTGGTTCATTGAACGTTAACAGAAGACAGTTATTTTGTTTTAATATTATAATATACGAAATAAAAAACGTAAATCATGTTAATTACAAAAAACTGCAAATCACCATCTTGTTCATTACTCCGTACCCCGTTCAAATTTACCTTTTAATAATAATATATTTTAATGTATTGTTTTATTGTTTTTTCTTTCAGATTGAGGAGTCAAACCATTTTCGTAATACCTTTCTCTTTTTCAATAGTAGGGTCAATATTTTTTTAGTCCGTCTAGATTTTTTTATAATAGCTTTTAAAATATTATATTTTGCATAAATAGAGAGAATATAAACGCACAGCATTTGATCAGAGAAAACTGAAACTCGCTGTCTTGTTTAGTAATGTCTGTTTTTAAAAATTTTTATGAAGTAATTTTGGGAGATGTTCTCTATCAAGGAACAATAGTGTTTTTACGAATATTCTCGACTCTTTAATGGGGAAATATAAATGCAATAAAAAAGAAACGCGGAGAAATTGCACTGGACAAACATTCACTTTAAGCGGAAAGAGAGAACTAGCATCCTATGAAAGTTTATTGCCACTTAAATCTAAGCAAAAGCACACGTCTATTAGAAGTTGCTGCAATTACAAAAATGATTCTCAATGGTATGCAAAGAAGCGAGCAATACCGGAAATATGTGGGAAGATATGTTACTCAGACGCCAATGTAAAGCTCGTGTTTTTGCCAGTGATAATTCACTGGGAATAATTTTTATGAGAATACTTAGTCAGAAAATTATTATTATCATTGGTATTATTATTATTATTATTATTATTATTATTATTATTATTATTATTATTATTATTATTATTGTCGTCATGAACGACGATGACGACGATAATAATAATAATAATAATAATAATAATAATAATAATAATAATAATAATAATAATAATAATAAACCACTGAATTTTGAACACTCGGGCAAATGTTACTAACTAATCCAGAGACAGTACTTTAAAATGAAAACCATAAAACTATCTGGGGCATGGAGATAAACTCCTGCAAGCAAGGAGAACGGATGTCATACAGGTTAACACAGAAGGAACTTCCTGACAAATCGTAGACTTTACGGTTCGAGCAGACTAGAGAGTGAATATTAAGGAGACGGAAAAAGGGAGCAGATACACGGAACATGTCAGAGAAATGAAACGAATATGGAGCGTGAAAGAAAGTCAATATAATTCCTATAATAGTAAAAATAGAAGGGACCGTCCCACAAAAAACTTGAGCAATGTGTGAGACAAATTAGAATCAACTGGATCACCGAGACAATAAAACAGAAGAAAATGATCAACATAGCTGCAATCTTAAGAAAAATTATATTCTGCAGAAACCAACCTGATTAAGCTAAGGGCAATAGCCTGTCACGTGGAAGTTACAATAAGAAGAACACAAAACTACACGAAACAACAAACATGAAAATACAAGCAATCCGATAAAATTACACATCCCCATAATAAAATAGATGACACAAGCTTCGGTTGATACCACACACAATAGACGTAGTAAGTAAAGGAGGATAAGAAGACCGAAGATGGAGAGCGCAAACCAGACCTCTATTATAAGAGTGTGGAGAGTGGTGGGAGCTTGGGTAAGCTTATTGCCACCAACATCCCAGAGGAGACTAATCGTCGTTGCCAGTGAGTAATCAATCGTAGGCGGCTTTTGCGATTCCGTAATGGACTTTTCGGTGGACATCTAAAATAGGTGGATAGTACTTGAAATTTTAGGAGGCTTGTGTCACTCAGACTCCACGAAACACGACAGGTTGGTGTTGGTTAGCAATAACACACGATGACTTGTGTGATAACTCCTAGTGAGTACAAATAATAATAATAATAATAATAATACTACTAATAATAATGAAATAATAATAATAATAATAAAAATAATAATAATAATGAAATAATAATAATAATAATAATAATAATAATAATAATAATAATAATAATAATAATAATAATAATAATAATAATAATAATAATAATAATAATAATAATCATCGCTGTCCCAATGAACAACTTGAAAAGCACTGAAACCAAGAAATGCAAAAAGGGAAGAAAAATAGCTACATGGGCATTTGTTTAGAATACCCAGAGAAGTGGCGAATCAACATTCTTGGGCGTGACTAAGTAAAGGATACCTGCACGAGAAACGAAATCTCTAGTGACGATTACACAGAAAATTGCGATTAGGACTCGCTACATTTAAGCTAAAATAAATAAAACCTGCAGAAAAAAATGGAAAATGCAGATTATCTGGAAAATTAGAAAAAATAATAAATCAACAAATTGAATGCAGAAAACTAACCCAAGAACAGACACGACTGCATAGAGAATGTAGTACACTGTATTTCGAGCACTAGGACAAAAGATACACAAATACATCACAGACAGTACTTGAAAATAAAATCTATAAAATCCACTGGGACATGGAGGTGCAAATAGACAAACCCATACTAGCAAGGGGATCGGGTGTCATAATAGTCGCAAGAAGTAAAAATCCTGCCAGCGTGTATATTTTGCCGTTCTAACAGACCACATACTAAAGATCAAAGTGACGGAAAAACGAATCAAATACAGCGAACGTGCCAGAAGACTGAAACGGATATGGAGTATAAAGACATTCAATATAATACCAATAATTTGCAATGGTTATGTAAAGAAAAAGCGAGTGATGAATACCTGAGGAGTTTTGTGTTTTACTTTGACTCCAGATATGTTATGGCAAATGAGTAAAAAAAGGTAAATGTCGCATAGCCTGGACGCGCACAAGTGTCGTTGTCGACATCGCACAGTGCCCATGGCCGTAGCGGCGGTGATTTGTTAAGAATCACCGTGTCTAGGACACAGCATATAGAAGGCGGAGCCCATCTATCTCCTTCCGCTGCCTTGAACCTTCCCTGAGTTTTAGTCAGGTACCTATTTACTGCTGGGTGGACAGAGGGAGTTTTCAGACCCGAAAATTCGCATGCCAAAGACAAGTCCTATAACCACTCGTCCACAGGCTATCCTCCAAAGGAGTATTCAGTGATAAATAATTGAGTGAACACTCTTAGTGAGTAAATGATAATGATGCAAAGTCAAGCGAATAGGAATCAACAGTGAGAAAGGGTAATTACACAATAATAAGCTCCATGAAAGATACATATGACTCACAAAAGAGATACCTGCACACTGTTAGAAATAATACACTTGATCAAAACAACACTATGACTACCTTTCAATAAATAACTAGATAGAAGCTACAATAAACAAAACTCGACGTAATTATCGATGCAGTTTCTGTGGAGAACGAGAGATAACATTACTCCACACCATAAGTTAATACGGCAACGTAGCCTATAAGAAATATACTGACGTACTTTACTAATTTGGGAACTATACAAACGCATGCACTTTGAACAACTTGACAATTGTTACAATAACAACCAAAGAAGATATTGAAAAAATGCATGAACGCGTCCAAGGCATAGAACTATAAACGGACAACCATATCTAACCGAGTAAACAAGACATGCTAATAACCACCAAGGGGTAATAATATACGAATAAATAGATTTAGATATCATAGCTTGAAGACAAAGCCGACAGAAATCTACGTAAATATATGGAATTTACACGAGAAACGAAAGAGATATATGCATCTCGAAAAGAAATACCATAATGACAATTATTATAACAGCATGTAAAACAGTTTCATACACTTTAAAAAAGATAGACGCGAAATTGTCAGCAAAGGTAGAATCAACACTACAGAAACAGCGTGGAAGCTAACCGACTTAACCAGATAAACCAACCTATGAGATATAACTTGAACTAGTGTAACAGTGCACAAGCATAGTTAGACAAATAACAGAGAAGTAAACGAAACTAACGGGCCCGAAACTATCAGAGTAGATAAAAAAATCATATAAACTGACGCTCAATCTCTTTCTCAGATCAAGTAACATCAACATTGGTGGTGCCAAATGAACTGGTCATAAAGCGTCATAAGAGATGTACAGAAAAAAGAGTAACAGCACCTCTAAGACCCTACTAGACAGCAAAGTGTCCTGCTTGAATCCTGAATGAGCTTATTTCTACTCAAGTCACAGAGAAAAATACCTTACGTATCACCGATAAATTAACGATTATCCCGAGAACGTACATTGATTTGCATTGCTTATCGGAAGTAGCGTCGAATGTTCACATTATACGGATGCTTGCTCGCAGTAAACCTTCGGGGAATTATTGATATTGAATTCAATGAGAAATTACTGGTATTAAATCGTGTGTTTCCTTCGGGTGATAGTGATCCTCGAATGCAAAATAAACATATAGAATTGTGTTGCTGATGAACTACACATTATTTGAAATAAACAGGCATCTCGTGAATACAAATAGAAACATCGAACAATCAGAAATCATTTTTTAATAGAAACTCTCTCGAGACAAGGCATAACCTCATTTGATGTAAAGAGCAAACAAGAACAAAGTGTGATTATCGCAAAGACCGGAGATACCTATTGACTTTAGTACTGAAAATACCAAAGCTATCATTAGGTTAAAACAAGTTATCAGGAAAAGATGTACACACTCCTGCAGTTTTCGCAAAGAAGCTACTGGAATAGGAAACTGTATTACAATGATGGTGCACTATAGTATTTGAAATACTATAATCTGATTCCTTTACCCCTACAAATATAAATACAAAACTAACGCACATTGTCACGAAATATCTTCGTACGAGTGAAAATGGATGTATACGATCTTACAATATGGAATGACAGAAAAGGGGGATAACGATCTAGGTATCCACTGAAAGCTCAGGGTGCATTTTGCAGTCGTGTAGAGATTATATTCACTCAAATAGCACATAAAACCGTTACAAGTTAGAAGCTATTGAAATGTACAGAGATTACTGGAAATTTAAAGCGTGTTATTAGTACTCTAATTTTAAAATAACGCACTGTGGTATTAGCGATAAATAAACTGGTAAAATACAGGTGCAAAAAAAACAAGTGAGTTCGGATATTACACGAGATTAACAAAAGGAATGGGCATATGAGAAGGTATTCTGTTACTAAAAAGGCATGGGTGCACATAGGTTTTATTAGCGACCTATTAATGATAAGAAATAATTGTAAAATACAATACGATTGACCTATGGAACTGAACAAGTAATACAAATATTACATAAGTAAATAAATAAAACATAAATAAAAATATGACCCCATTAAACACCCCATTGTAATAGCATCGCTTGTGGCTACACAAAATGGTCATAAGGAACTAGTTAGTATAGAAACGTAGTGGAGTGACCTGCACACTTCCATCGAAACGACATTGAGAATACTGGAATCCTGACACTCGTACTTCAGAGAAAATAACATGTTGGTACCAGTAAGTGATTACAGGTTATGACTCCATTGAGAAATCCTAGTTTCAAATAATAATAAAAATAATAATTGTCTCACCTAAAACGAAAGTGTCCCCTCCCCTTCAAAAAATATCCCCTAACAAAAAAAAACACAACATACTTAATCCTCGCCGCTAAAGATCCCTTCTCCCCCAACATGAATAATAACAATCTGATTAGAACAGCGGACCTTCAAAATTATCGCCGAATAAGTCTCATCCAACCATTTCGTTAAAATGTTTGTATCAATAAGCAATCCAGCAATAGTTCATCATATTGTCAATCCTAATCATCTCTGTCACTAAACGTATGGAATTAGGCGATTACGTTATACTGAGGTATCTAAACGTTCATATCTAAACTCATGTACCACATACTAAATAAGGTGGGTGAAGTTAAACTGTATGGTCGAATGTAAGGGAAAGTTCTTAACTTTCAACTTTCTAACCACTGATTTTCATGTTCTATACTAATCGTCTTCAGTGTCGAGCATTCAAACCCATCGGTCTAACATTCTCACGCATCATGAAATTGGATAAACACTTAATAGATACTGTAAATCATGCTGAAAACAGTGTACGCTCTACCTACGCGGTTTGAAATTACTACTCATACAAATCTCCGATATCGCTATGAAGTCAATGTTTATATACTTTTATTTTGCATGCCCCATTTTCATTAATTTTTTTGAAATTGTTGCATGTGTTTTATTTTTATATTAAATGGTAAAATTGCATGCATTGTGTGTATGTAATTCAATGCATCCCCCTTTAAAAAACAGCTAAACTTATCCTATTTATTTTCCATTGGATTGTTACTAAATTCGTCAATATATTTGTTAAAAGAATGAGCTAAACATATACAACAATCATCCAAAATGGTTACCTTTAATTCGTCTCCTGATTTCCTTAAGAGGCACCAATATCTAGAAATGGATTCATTTATTTTCACAGAATTATATTTCCTTTAGAATCAAATAAAGTAAACTACTTACTTTTAATGACGTCCATCGTCTTAGTGTGAATATGATTTCCGAATTAAACGAACCTATACAGTTATAATGTGTTAATGAGTTATTAACATCAGTAAATCCGTTACCCGTTGGGTCATATATATATATATATATATATATATATATATATATATATATATATATATATATATATATATATATATATATATATATATATGTTATGAATGCATTGTTGAAAACCACGGAGTTTTCTTTCTTTGCTATTCTTCTGGTTAATTTCTCGACGCGGCGAGCGATTCGTCCGTGTTTCGGTTTTAATTCGTAGAGTATGACACCTAACGTTGTATCGTGGGTCATTCCTCGAATGGTCTTCAACGACGCATGTATAATAAATGACTTGCTGCGATATATATATATATATATATATATATATATATATATATATAATTTATTAATACAGACATGTAATAAAACATATAGACCAATGGTTTCGATCACAGAAAGCAACACTACTAAATCAGCATATAACATAATTGTTAAGGATATAATAAAATTATACAATCTAATACTCTCTCAATGGACTCACGGGGGTGCCCTTAAACGAATATAATGATGTGATCAAGTAGCATTCGAATAAGGCAGTTAAGAATTTAAAATTTAAAGTGTAAGGTTTCAAACACCGTTAGAACGTGCATTGCAAGTGATGTTTTAGAATACCAATTCAATTTGAATGCACCGCGTTTTGTTTTGCTAATACGCTGGATATGATTTAAGGGAAAATATTCATATAGTTTCAGATATTTTATTGAATTAAAAAACAAATCATCTGATATAAACTGCTATGCAATAAATTAATGAAGAAATAAATAAATAAAGTAATAAAAATAATAAATAATTAACAATAAAAAAATTGAAAAAATAGAAAATAGAAGAAAAATTAAAAGTTAAAGAGAATAATTATTTAGAGAAAAATGTATTTATATAAAGAATTAAGGACAAATTTAATCTAAGGGCGATAATCCAATAAACACTTTTGATAATATCCTAACATCTCAAATGCAAAGGTAATGTATTAATATGACATCAATTAGAGAATGGTTGAATAGTTCATTATGTTACGCGATCACCCAAATTTATAATGATAGCCTGCTTTCTGTAAACACATCCCTTTATCAATTAATCACGTACATTTATACAGAACGTGTATGGGTCAATAATGGATGTGATACTTCTTTGAATCACATAAGGAACATATGTGTAATTCGGAGGAGAACTATGGTATACTCTAAATAATTGTTCATTTGATGTTTAAACGTATCGCTTTGTCTATAAGTTCACAAATCCATTTTGCATGTAGCCTATTGGCCCTGTCTTTACTTTTAAACGTATACCTGTGTGCGTATAGTATTGTCTTACAATTGCCTTAAAATTGATTTTCATTATGCCAATATCTTTTTATTTATGTATATACATTGTATTACATATCTTTCCCGAAGTAGGATCAGCGGCAGTTTATCTGTTTCTTACATATTTACTATTGATTGGAAAAGTAAAACTCAAAGGAAAGGTTTCTTACTATGCTAAAACATATGCAGTTGATACATTTCGCGCGTACGATAAAAATTAAAAGACATCGTCTTTCTTTCTCTTTGTCTTTTGGTATTCTCTTCCATACACCAGACGCAACGGGGTCGCTCTTACAAGGAAATATCTTACCAGAAGACACTCGACAGACGCAATGTTTACATTACACTGACTTCTAAATACTGTGTTTCTATTAATAGTCACACCCTTTTCTTTCAGAGAATGTTCCTCCAGCACCTTGAATTTTCATTTTTCAGAAACACTTTATCTTTGATTGACTTACAAAGTTGACAATGTAAACCAATTATTTGTGTATGTTTATCATGTTTACTTTGTTCTCTTTGATATTGTATTTTCCTCTACAAAATTGGTGACCCTATGTGTGAACACTTCAACATAAGTGATCAATACCACTACACCTTATGACAACTCTACACAAATTTCGTGACGACTACGTGATTGATTTAGTAAAAATAAACAATAAAAGCAAAAAGAAGACACACCTATAAATACACATTTTAAAACGGTAATTTACTAAAATATGTCATAAAAAAAGGTCAACGCTGGAAACTCTTCGATATACTGTCATATAGAACACCTCGCCCTTACTCTCAATCTCTATTCTCTCTCTCTCTCTTATCTATTTTGTCTCTTTCCATCAATACACCTCGCAGTCTATCTCATAGTTAATCTCCCTATCTCGTACTTTACACAGGACGTTACTCTCTCGGCAATGCATTCATACATTCCTGAATATTTTATAAATTTTAGTATAATTCTGGTGGTATTATGACATCTAAATTGATTGTGCTGTCAGCATATGCTACCGTTTTCTTCTCTGTCTCCTTCTTCTTTATCTTTCTTGTCCGCCTCCTCGCTGTCGACACTTTCTTATCGCTCTATTATTTTTCTCTATATTTGTGAATGATGTTAATCTTTCCTTTCTCTCCCCAATTACTTTATAAGTTGCGAAACCTTTATTTAGATTGTTCGCCTTCTTCTTATAAAACGTGTACATGTGAAGTGTGCATGGTGCCATGCAGGTCGGCAATTATCATGTAAATATCATCAATGTTTTAGATTTAACAAAATAACTCGCGTAGTTACATTACATTTATTTTCTAACTATTGCATTTACAATTTCGAGAAGAAAATTCCAAAATCGCGACCTTCATTTGCCTGGATGTCATTTTCCTATCGAAGAAAACGAATCAAAATTGTTCCGTTTATTTTATTTATTGATTGCTCCATTTCCTAATTTCCTGAAATATGTACATTTACCTTAAAGAGCAACATTATCGCAAATTGTTCCATGCATTGCCATTCGATTCTTATAGTATCCTTCAATTTCCCTTTTAAAATATATTTCCTAAAATGTTGAAATTTATTCATTAGGCGACATGTTAGGGGGGTATATGTATTTTTTAGATGTTTCTATTCAATCTGCGCATATAAAGATGAGGATATTATTTCAATAAAAGTGTAACCGACAAACACCACACTAATCAGAGGGATCTTATACATATGCGTAGACGTTAAAGTGAACCGTTACATATAGGCAATGTCATTTTAATCTCACGTGAAAACGAACGTAAATTTACTGGCATTTTGGCACCTAGCAAGTTATAGTATATGTCATAGGACTATACGCTATATATTATATCATATATTATGCGCTATTAATGATATTTCTTCTGGACCGGGACATTCTTGCTTTTTGTTAACAATTCCGTGTGCATTTTACAGGGATCTGAGTTGAAATACGATGCTTCTATTCAATAAGTATATTTGACGAGTAAAATTCTATGTAAAACTTGAAAGTGACAGTTGTAGGTCTATGGTCAAAGTTTAGTAAAAAGGAACACTAACCAACGTCCGTAAACATGCTACTGATAATGGGTTTTTATGATATATATTTTACACGTGCTGTTTACCAAATAATCATAGTACAGTCTTGTTACACTCATACTTGCTTCACACAGTATACTTTCTGATTACAAAATCTAGATTTACGTGACTAAAATAGCAATTCATCTACACCTTAATTGACGCAATTCAGATTCAAATTGATCTGATTTATTTATTATTACACAATATATATATTTATCTTTCGTGTCTAAACGTACTTTCCTTACACGTAGACTTCTTTCAGCCACATTTTACTACGCACTATGTAAGTTCTTACTGTGTCGATAATACACCAACATAAATATACATTTACGGATTCTACAAAGATTTCTTTTCAATGACGTACGAGAGAATAGCTGACAGCCCGGCCCGACAAAGGTTACCTGTTTCATAATCCGTCAGTGAATGAGACATCCTACTACACTGTGGATATAACTATGGTTGTCCAACTCAGAAGTGAGCATTTTCGTCGGTAAATAATGTCGGATATGACCTATTTGCGTTCTCTCGGGTGTTGACAAATACTAGTTTCTTTCTTGTATTTTTCTTCCGGGAAACGTCAGTCCATCGGTCTAGCTAGTATATAATAACAACTTCATTCCAGCCAAAATGATATACATCTACTAAATACTCGTTTTTCGCAAAAAAAATATTTCAAAGTGTACCGTGACAGACATAAGACTGCAGCAACCGACGAAACGAGCCGATTATTGTGATTTTTTGACGCGTGTCAAAATAACTGGCATGGTTATATTTCGTAAGAAATATGTCTAAGAGTAACGCGACCGAAATTAATTTATATGCAATTGTATAGAGCATCGGCGTGATTTCATAGTACCTACAACTAACATAACGTAATTAAAACAAATGCAGTCACTCTCTTCGTCATATGCGTTTTAGTAAATTCGGTATGAATGATTTCAACTTCATTTACAACATTAGGCGAAATAACATAAGAAACGGAGAAACCTAAACAACTACATTTTAGTCCACGTTTGTTTGGCATTGTAATCGAATAACTATGAGAACGAAAATGTCAAACAAGTCTGCAGTGGCAAGTGTATAGATATGACAGTAATTTATCTGCAAGTCATTGAGGATTGGCGGTTAGATGTATTTAGAAGACAGTATTAACAATGTAAGGAAACCTGTAGGCGAGTTCTTTTACATTTTAATTCAATATTCCGTCTAATATATGGCTTTATAAATACTGATACATAAGCGCATACATACATATAACATCAATCACGTTCATGTTCATTGATGAATAATTAAAGCGCTTTATCATAGGTTCTACAAAAGCTAAAATTAATTATTTTATTTAAATACTATGCATTACAATAATTGTTGGGGATACCCGAATACCATCAATCTGCCCATCATTATTTAGGATAAAATCCAACTGTTTATCACAGAAGTATTTATCAGTCACCTTGATAGCGAAAGTTCCGAAATCGGAACTTTCGCTATCAAGTGGACTGACGAAAAGCGTTCAAAATGAAGTAAGTCCAATAGTGAGATGTTGACTCCAAATCGTAGATAAATCTGACTTAAACGGAATTGATATGAGAAATCGGGGCATTTTTAAAATCTTCCTGGGCCAGAGTAGAATACAAATGACTTTAGTGGTGAAATATTCAAGCGATTCTAAGAAAAAGTATTTAAGTTAAAAACGAGGCCGAATTCGGAGATCGGCTGGAAAGAAGGGAGAGTGAAGCCTGAGGAAAAAAGGTGGGAGGGTAAGTTGAAAGAGCCATGGCTGTTGTTGGAAGGAATAGGGGAGGGTGGAGGAAGGGTTATAGTGATAAGGGTGTTGTTGGTAGGTACTAGATCGGATGTGGGTAAGGATTTTCCATAAGTGAAGATTTAGGTCATTGAGTGTATATATTATTTGAAAAGAAAGGGGGCCGTAGTTAAAACGGATTTTTAACGGAGGACAAAAATAATTTCGAAAGTTTAAAAGTGTTATTAGAGTTCCAATGAATAGGGATTTGTAGTTTAAATGTTGAATATGTAATAAGTCGGGCAAATACTAGCGTTTACTAGTTAAATATTCTAAAAAGTTTAAAGGGCTTCCTAGTTGGTAAAATGTATAGATAGATAAAATGTAATAAATAGATGATCATGTAATTGAATAATTAAATAATTAAGTTAGACAAGCTCAATGCAGAGTTATACATCTAGTCTGCCCCACTCAATCACATTAACATTTGGGGTTGGGGATGTTTTTGAAGATAAGGTTAGACTGATTGTAACAATTGATTTCAATTATAAGTATTATGGGGAAGGGTTGAGTTGAATCAAGTAAAGTTAAATGTAATGCCAGTGCGTTGAAGGGGAAGCAGATGAGCCAATTGAAGCAGTAACCAGGGAGTGTAGTTAAATGTGAAATAAAACGAATCTACGAGGTATATATATATATATATATATATATATATATATATATATATATATATATATATATATACATTATATCTAGGAAGAATACAGCATCTCCGACATAGTCACTATTACATAAAAGGTTTCATAAGATACACATGCCTAAAATATTTGTGTGTGCATGTGTTCGTAAAACGTGTTAATGAATATGTTCTCGTAACAACATAGTAACAGAAGGGAACCCACTATCATTTCGTTACAGGCCCAGGTAGACAGGAAAATTGTGAAATAATTACAAGCACATTAAAGTACAATAATTTCCTAACATACAGATAGGGTATTAACTTATATTTTCTTCATTTTTCATATAGCTGGTTATGAAAATGTTATTAAAAGATGAATTTTAATATTTCGAAAACAATGCCAACACTGTAGACAAGCATTCTAAGCAAGTGCATAGCTAACTCTGTAACAGGTCCCATCGTAAATCATCTTTTTTAGAAATGTATAATTCCCCCTCTGAAAATAACCAGCAATATAAAAAGTAAAAAATTATCAACCAAAACATCATTGTATATCAACGGATACTTGCGATTCCTCTGACAATTTAGAACCAAAAAATATTTCTATCTTAGATAGTTAGATATATCGAAACACTACCCATTTCCTCAAACCAATCAAGGTAATTCACCGATCGCAAACCTGTAAATAATATATATATATATATATATATATATATATATATATATATATATATATATATATTAGGTATATCAAATGTAGTTATGAAAACAATATGCTGCTACAAATTCGTCGCATACACCGGGCAAAGTTTTGGAACATATGCATAAACATCTTTATTCCCAACGAAAAATGATGAATATTCTATGCAGTTCGCATACCTTTTACTGTGTTTATGACGTGTTCAGTCCCATGTTCATTTCACTTGTCATTGTCAGGGAGAATGATTCAGCCCCAAAAAGTTTTTTCTATTCCTTATTTTTGTAACGAACCATTTTTGCAAACGTGTAAAAAATAACATTTGTATGATCACTTATATTGATAGCTAATACATAGCACTATTTATTATTGAGCATATTTATAAAAACATGGAAATGTTTAACTGGATTATTACTGTATAAGCGTGCACTTTAATGTTTACTCGGCGTTACTCGGGGCTATAAAACACAGCATTGAAGGGAGTAAATTTGGGTGTCACACCTTATATTAAAATGTTATATCTACCTTTCTCATACTTTCTCTACATTGTTCTCTATATCTGCATTCCACATTTTTCCACATTACCCATTTTATCTGCATCGAACCCATTTCTCTCATTTGTTTTAATGTATTCTGAAATATAAAAATGTAAGTTATTCACCTGAGCTTTGAGTTTTAAAATTATTGCAACCGTGCAAGACTAAGTTTTTGTCCCCACCCACTACATCAGAAACTAATGACATATAGATTTCTTTTAATCACTTCCCGAGTTGCACGGTGTTTCTATCTTCTCTCTCTTTTAATAATATAATGACACATATCTTTATCTTAGTGCATTCCTGCGCAACGCTGAGTTTCTTGCCCTGCAATTCCCCATCAAAAAATAACACATGAAAAATATACTATTGTATTATTGCACACATCAACTCTAACTAGGATAGTTAACACTGCCTCCCGATCAACACCGACCACCTTTTCTGGTATACAATATAAAAACAAAGCAGAGAGACAATGTTTCTCCCGGGCAACGTGGTATTTAATAACTCCTACTCTATATTGGATTGCACTATATATGGTATTGATGACACCCAGATAGCGTCAACTAAACACACCTGCCATAGCTATGATATTGAGCACGTTGGATTAACTTATACTACTTAGCAAACATGGTACTGAATTATTACTATTATGGATCTCGGGAAACGCCAAGTTAAAATAAGACGGAGCATTTAAACACAATTGCCACATCGAGGACGTGGATTATTAAATGCTATTTACATTTATTGCTCCCGTTTTAAGAGGCTTCCGAAGCGCTACTGAAACTAGCCAAATAAAATGAAGGGAACCTCTAGTAAAACTACTAAAACAATATTTAGCTATGTATTATCACCTTTTTATTGGACAAGAAATGACGTTTAGAAATGTTCAATATTTAAAAAAAATTTAGTTTCAGTAATAATGACTCAGCATTTTCAAATTATTACATACTCACATTTAAATTTGATGAAAAATGACTGAAAAAACTCGACGCCACTCCTGAATGTATCAGCCCCAAAGTGCGTTATTTAGAAAGTCAGCAATACTTCCATCATCTTTATCGGGTAATTTTTCATAACCATACAATTTAAGATTGAAGATCTATAGGTTAAAGTTTCAAGTTCCGGTGATTGCGTCATCTTTATTTGTTGGGAATTTATTGATGTTTCTGGACCTTAGTTTCACAATAGACTCTTCCCAGCCTAACTATTATAAAATTATATAGATGTAAAATTGTGTGAAACGTGATAATGTACGCACAACCGTGAAATTATTTAGCCTATTAATATATTGGCTTTGAATTTGTGTGAGTGGTGATAACATACGTACGAACATAAAATGCTTCAGCGAATTATGATATACATATCGAATACGTATGAAAGGTGATAATGTACGTTCGAATATCAAATGCCCCGCGTATTATGACAATTTTAAATGTGTCTGCAAGGTTATAATGTACTATGAATTTTAACTGACTTAGCGTTTTATTATATGTTTTTAAAACTTTGTTTGAAAAGTGAAACCAGCCAAATAAAAGTAAGTATGCCTCCAGAGCACTAATAACACCGCTCTTTCAGGGTTTCTTACAGCTCCCCCCATTCACATAAAATTTACGGAAGGAAACGTTACATAAACTATACAAATATTTCTAGTAGTAATGATTCAGCATTTTCAAATTATTACATAATTACATTCAAATGTGGTAAATAGTGACTTAAACACACACACACGCTGAGGATACATGTTTTATAGTTCTTACTGAGAGATTCAGGAATACATCCATTATTTTCCTCGGCTAACTTTACATAAGAATATGCATTTAGATTTTAACTAGATATTCTACACTTTTTCTCTATAAGGGCACACAGCCATGCACACCGACATTCGTTATATATATATATATATATATATATATATATATATATATATATATATATATATATATATATATATATATATATATATATCAGGTGGGAAGAAAGTTATGTCGTATTTCTTTCTTCATCAATTTGCAGCCTCTTAAGTAGTACACAGTTCTAGATTTTCTGGTGAATTGGTGTCTTAATATATTGCTTTGCTTTTAAGATAAAGTAATTAGTTGGAATATATTAAGTTTAACGGTCTCATACGTCAAACATGGATCTTAGTGAGAAGCATCTGAAACATTGCATGCGTTGTGAATTAAAAAACAAAGAAACTCAGCTGCAGAAGCTACAAGGACTAGTGGAACTGCCTATGAGATAACTCTTCTGAATGAGTGAAAATGTCAACGGTGGTTTGCAAAATTTTCTTCTGGAGACTTTAACCTGTCAGATCGGCGACGTTCAGGATGGCGAAAAACAATTTATAAAGACGCCATTAAAGACGTTGTGGAAGCCAATCCAAAGTTAACTAGCAGAGAATTAGCTCAACAATTAAATACAACCCATACCACAATTATTTGATGCCTTCACGAGTTAGGAAAAGTTTCAACACTTCGGCTCTGGGTTGTCCACGATTTGACCGACGCTTAACGAAATCAAATATTGACTGTGTGTAAATCTTTGCTTTCCAGGAACTATCGAGAAAAAATGTTGCAAAGAATTGTGATTGAAGATGAAAAATAGATGGTTTACAAGAATACCCAACGCCAAAAACAATGGTTAGACCAAAACCAAATTCCACAGCTGGTTCCAAAACAAGGAGTACACCCAAAGAAGGTGATGCTCTCTTTATGGTGGGAGATAACAGGTCTGATTCACTATGAGTTACTAGAGATTAATCTAGAAATCACAGCAGTAAAATATTATTCGTAGCAAGATGATCTAAAATTGCTCTGTCAAAAGACAAAACGTGTAGCATTACTAAATAGGAAGGGTGAAGTACTTCAGCATGATAACGCGAAACCTCACAGAAAAAAAACTCACTCAGTAAAATGTCATAAGTTTCAATTGGGAAGGTTTGCCTATCCGCCTTATTCAGTTGACATTGTTTCATCCGACTACCATATTTGCCGATCGTTGCAGCATGACTTAAACAATACCATTTATTAAAAGGATGACCAACTCAAAAATAACAGAAATCAGAGTAATGTTTTGTAGAAAGCATCAAGAAGCTAGTTGAGCGTTGGACAACAGTAATAGCACATGAGAGGAATTATTGTAAAGATTAACAATGTACTAATGTGAATGTTTCAGATGAAATAAATGTGTTGGACGAAAACGAATTTACTTACGTTCCAACCTGACATATATATATATATATATATATATATATATATATATATATATATATATATATATATATATATATATATATATATAAAATAAATAAATATATATATATATATATATATATATGTGGGTGTGTGTGGGTGGGTGTTTATATATGAAAATTAATAACTAAAAGGTAAACTTTTAGCGAGTTGGACCTATTGTGAAATAAGACAAACTCAATATACTGGATAGAGCAAAAATATGATACGTCAATCAAAATAATTAAACCTGCAAATGGAAGCAAAACATAATCTTCGGTTGTTCAGAACAAGGACATTTAGTGAATAACAATATTTATTTTCTTCTATTACATTTCTTAAGCCAGGCTTTTCAACGATTAAAATCTTATCATCAGAGGAGTTTAATAATGGATAAGTTGACAGATAAGAACTGTCAGTATTCGAAATTTGAAAAAGTTTTAAAGTACAAATGGGTATTTTCCAGTGTAAAGGAGTGTCACCAAAAACGGAAATGCAAGTAGTATGGGATTCATATGTATTGGTAAATCGAGAGAATCCGTCTAAAGATCCAACGACGACGATTCAACCCAGGTCTGTAGTCTGTGGAGGGAGGACCAGCTAAAATTGGCCGTGTTGAGAAAACGTAATTCTTCCTGTTTTTCATGAAACGGATTCAAGGCAGAAGCAACAAGTTCTCAACAAAGTTGAGGACGAACTGTTGTATTGGATGATGATTATTTAAAAATGTTGGATAGGAGAAAAAAGAGAGAAAAGGCACGAGAGAAAATGAAAAGACAGAAGAGGGATGGAGAAACCAAAGAAGAGAAGTAACAAGAAACAGAAAAAAAGAAAAAGAAAAGAGAGCGAAAAGGGAAGGCAAGCCGACAGGTGGGGGAGGGAGTTTAAGGGGGTCAGTTTAAAATGATATTTAGGCAGAAGAAAGAAAAATAAATATCGGCGGGCCGAATCATTAAATATTTAGTTAAATGGCCAAATTACTGGTCAGTAAGGTAAAAGTCATATTCTAGTAGAGTACCGTAGGGTTTAAAAGTTTAGATTGAATACAGATAAGCATCTAGGGTTAGTTCTCAGGGTAGATCTAGTTAAGATAATTGGATTATTGGGAAGAAATCAGACATACATGCCGGTAGGGCGATGGAGATGATATGAATAGATAATAAGCCGGGTGAAGCTGGGGACTAAACTTGCATGCGTAAATGGGGGCGGGGAGGTTATGGGGGTGTAAGAGGTGAAGGACAATACCTGGTGTAACTAGTTAAGTTAATCAAACAAGTAAGGGGAAGTGTCTGCGTTATTATGATGACTTTGAAAAATTTGAGATGTCAATAAATTTCTTTGCAAAGGAAAAGTAGTTGCTAAGAGACGTATGTTTAACTAAATGCCATCCTATAAAAAATCGACAATGTAGGTGGTCAAAATGGAAAAAAGGAGAGGAGTGTTTAAGAAGATACAGAACAAATTAATAAAAATAAAATAGATAATAAAATACATAAAAAAATGAGAATAAAAAATAAAATAAAAAATAAAAAATACAAAATAGAAATTAAAAAAGAGGATAAATAGGTATATAGTTGCATTGCTTCCTCCACCAGCCCGCGGTAGTAACCTACTACTCCTTACATCATTGAACATCCCCAACAATAGGACATGAAGTTCACATACATCACATACATGCAACCACGTTAACATAGTCACACACACCTGCAAATGCATACATAGAATACACACACACACACACACACACACATATATATATATATATATGCATATGCATATACATATAAATATATATACATATATATATTTATATGTATATATATATACATACGCACACATACACATATAAACACATTAGTGTCCCTCGCACAATTGCACAGAGGACATACGCATATGCCCATATCCGCAGCACAAATACATACATTCGAAATCTCAGGCAACTACATACATATACAGATCCACACATGTATCAAAATAATCATTCGCATATCCGCAGCACTAATACTTATACTCGAAACTTTAACCAACTACATACATATACACATGTACACATGTGAAAAAGGTTATTATTCGATGTTAATACATCATGATTGCTAAGGCAAAGGGTAAAGATATGGAAACTGATAATATAAAGGCGGGAACTTAATACAGGGAGAAAAAGACAAGGGAGTATATATTATAGGGGGTATACAAGATAATGCAAAGGGAGAAAGCGACAAGGACAGATTGTAAGATTATAACATCATAAGGGGTGGCAAATCAGTATGAAGATCAGGGATACTGCGAGGCCAGTGTCAAGCAGCAATGCAATTCAGCAATAAATTAGTGAATTTTAAAGGATATGTTAAAGGTTCAAACTAGAAAAAGGGGAAGAGGTATAGGGAGAACCTGGGATAGATAAATAATGAGTGCAGAAATTATGAGTTACGGGGGAGGAAAATATCATTTAATTATTTCTGGGGGGTATCTGAAGGGGCCAAAATTGATATATTTGAATGTACGGTTGTGTCTGCAATGAGAGATCAATTCGTTTTTAGAATTAATAGTATTTAAGGATTTATCATCTGTGGCTATTGCGTAAGTTTCCAGAGTGCAGAGGCTTCAATGGGGAGAGCCTGGGTGTATGATCTAGATTTTTTTCAAGATTGACCAATGCAGGAAGTAGGGGGTCCTACTGTTTTTAAAGGTTTATAATTAATGTAGAAAGCGAGGTGCTAGAGTTACGTTATTTAATTCAAATGATTGCAAGTGATTTGGCATTCTTGTCTTAATTAGGAAAGCGCTCACACCTATTTATGTGTAAATTTTGTAAGGTGTTTAATTTACATTTGAGTAATTTAGGTCATTGGTAGTTGGTTGAAAGGATGAATCTGAAACTATATTAATTTGGTAGGTTGGTGAGGACCAAGCGCTAGGGTGATTATTGTTGGTACGTTGAGTTCAAAATCCCTCTCTTGGCACCACCATTTCTTTTGCAAAGAAATCTATTTCGATCTCAAAGTTATCACAGTTATCATAATAACGTTCTTCTCAACAACCGAATATTATGGTGACTTATCATATATATATATATATATATATATATATATATATATATATATATATATATATATATACAAGTATGGAGTATGCCCAGTTGGTGTATGTCCGTAGATAAAGTGCCCGGTTTAAAGAGATTTAAAGAGTGAAAAAATGGTTTCGTGAAACTAGCGTTTAAAATGTCCAACAATGAAGTTAATCTTATGGAAATATGTTTAGTTCAATCATTAAATCTATTTTCACCGGACATCTTATCTACGAAAATTCATCAACTTGACATAGCTCATACTTATGCACACACAATCCTACTCTCCAGTACTTTACATTTTTGTTCAAAGTATGAATTGTATCTTTTCGACTACCAACTTATCCATCTATGTAATTATTCTGATTATAAGATTTTAATCTTTAAAAAGCCTTTGCTAAAGGAAAGAAAAATACACATATGATTAATGAGTGCACCTTGCATTGAACAAACGAAGTTGAAATAGATGTGTCATTCGTACATGTTAATCTCTCTTCTTTCATGTATCTTTATATATATATACATATATATATATATATATATATATAAATTCCCGAAACAGTTTTTCCTGGTAAACGACTGATGATCCCTTAAAATAGTGTTAGAAACAAACTAAAATAATAACTGTAAAAAATTAAATTGACTTACATGAGTGATTTTCCACTGGAAGGCTTGGGACTATAAGTTTTTTTTTTTTTTTTTTTTAAATATAGTTTCAATGATTGAGAAACTTCCAACTATATATATATATATATATATATATATATATATATATATATATATATATATATATATATATAGTCACGGAAGTATCTCAACCATTAAAACTATATAAGGAAAAAAATACAAAAATAAACTTAAGTCCGAAGTCGTTTAGTGGAAAATAACTCATGCTAATCAATTTAATGTTTACAGTTATTATATTAGTTTGCTTCTAACATTATGTAAGGGATCATCAGATGTTTACTATGAAAAACTGTTTCGATAATTTAAAAACAAGACGGTATTTTATTTCATGGCTTCCCAGCAGAGTTGATCAGACCCCACTTCCCTTAAAAGACAAAAAGATAAACGTTTCGTATACTAAATCACAGGTGTGTTCCGTATAAATGTTTTGCCTACTTATGTTAGTTAGTAAAAAAATAATAATAACATTTAAAAAAAGTTTTTTTAAAAGAAAGAAGTCCTCTTTACCTATGTTATTCGCCTGTCTAATAAAATGTATCCGTTACTTACAAAAATGTTGCTGCATTTTAAAGTGTTTAGACGAATTCATTACACTACTTTTTAGGTGATTACTGTATTTTTAGTTTTACTTTTATATTTAAAATATAAACAATATCAACGTAACAAAACATTTTTAAAAAATTATATATATACATATATATATACTTTTAGTCCTTTTCCTCCCCCTTCCTCCTTCTTCGCCTCCTCCTCCTTTGTTTTGTAATTCCTTGTCCTCAATTTTAAATAAATACCAATCTTCTTTGCCAACTCACAGCATTCATAAGCATACCTGCCGATTTTGTCGATTCTTTTTTCTTCTTGTTCTTATTTAACTCACAGCGTTTCTAATCGGCGTTCATAACTAACTGTCGATCTTCCTCCCTTTCTTCTTATTCTTTTTTTTAACTCACAGCGTTTCCAATCGGAGTTCATACGCTAACTGTCGATTTTTCTCTTTCATCTTTTTTTTCTTTTTTTACATTTCTTTCTTTGCTTTATCCTTTTCTACTGTTTATTACATGTAAGTATTTTTTTATATAATTAGTATATGTGTTATATATACGTTTATAAATATTCTATATTATTTTTATTTAGATAGCTTTGGATTTGCTCTATCAATTTATTTTGATTAATTTGATGAGACTTAAAAGAATCAGGATGGCGAGTAATTGCCTTATTTAATTGTCTAAATATTTAATTTTGATCGCCACCTTGTTTAATCATTCTTATTATTAGGTAAGAAACTGGGGCCATAAAATCTACCAATGTTAAGGTAACACGAGCAATCCTCAGAAATTCGGACATAATACTCCCGTAAAATATATACACAGGGCAGGTACTATTTTTATGTGGCATCCGCACGATACGAAAAGAGAATACATTTCTTACATCTAACAGTTCATAGATAACTATGTTATCTTCAATTTTTATATCCAAATCAAGAAAAGTAGATAGTGTTCCCTTATGTTAACAGTTAAATTTAACCTCTTTAGGATATATTGAATGTTTAGTATTTGCAATATATATATATATATATATATATATATATATATATATATATTTATTATTGTATAAGTAAGAATGCATATTAATATTTATGTGTGTTTTATTAACTTAGATATATAGAATATTTTTATAATTGCGCTTATTACTATTTAATTGTTTGTGATTTGAGTTACTTGTTTACTCTTATTATTCTTTTATTCTTCGGATTCTAATTATCTATTTCCTTGTTATTATTAATTTAGATGTAGATTTCTCTTAATTTCACTTAAATAAGTTGTCTACTCTCTTTTTCCACTTTGAGTTTATTCTGTGATATTTGTACATTGTTTACTTATTGTAGTCATATATTCTTCATGCATCTTTCTTATAATTGTAGTTTATTTTTCTCTATTTTTTCATATTCTCTATGTTCTATCTTGTAATTAGTTTTATAATTAGTTTACCTCTATTCGATCTGTTCATTTTAAAACACAATGTTATTTGATTTATTTATTCATTTATTAATTCGTTTATTTATTCCTTTGTCTTGTTATACTTTATCAGATTTTATTATATTTTATTCTCTATGATAATCATTATTCATTATAATTGTTAATTGTATATATATTTCATGATTATTATTATTATTATTATTATTATTATTATTATCATTATTATTATTATTATTATTATCATTATTATTATTATGATTATTATTATTATTATTATTATTATTATTATTATTATTATTATTATTACTATTCTCTTTTAACTGGTTCATTCTGTATTTAAAATATTTAAAATGTTTAATTTGCTGTGCCTGATATATTTTCATTACTATAAACCTTTTCGACCTGACTGATAGAGTAATATATTGGTTACATTATTAGAAGTTACGTCTTCAATAGTGGATGGACATGTTTTTGATTCTTAAATAATACTGACATTTAATATATTTTCTTGAATGATTTACGTATGTGATGTTCTGGAACGCGCTGATGATAGACGGTGTTTAAGCATCAAAAGTATCATGTAAAATATGTTTTCAAAATTGTCGTTGAAACGATCGTACAAACAATTGTTGTGTTCTAATTCTTGAAACTGATACAAATAATGATATTATTTTGTTGATCTCAACTAACCTTACACACATATATACCGATATATATATGTATATATATATATATATATATATATATCGATATATATATATATATATATAATTATTATTTCATGTATACACTAATATGTTATAAGAGGATATGAATTTTTATATATCAATTTCCAGTATTTACTTCAACAGTGCTCGATACGTAAGTAAAGCTAGGTAGTAAGTTATTAAATTATATTTATGGCAATATAGCTTAATAGCCATGAATATACTTTCATAACTTACTACACACACACACATATATATATATATATATATATATATATATATATATATATATATATATATGTATATATACACGTGGGTGTGTATGTGTGTGTCTATTTGAACTCATGAACTGGAACTATCAGATTAACTTTTAAAAGCAAAACAATCATTGTGAGAGAGACAAAATAACAAAATAAAATCAATCGAAACATAAATAACAAATTACAACTAAAAAGAACAAAATATACGCTCCGGTGAATAACAAATCAAACAATAAGGTGCCACAATAATTGCGTGTTACAAGCAGCAGGGGGCGCTGCAAACAGCTATGGCTTCTAAATGATGGAAATTGAAATCGAACAATCTAACCGGATGCTTTTAACGAAGACTGGATGGGAAATACATGTCGTTTTTAGAGATTTGTATTGTACCAAAAATACCTGTTTAAAAAATACACCTTAATCGGAGTGTTATAATAGAGAGAGACAATATTCGAAAATGATTAAACATACGTTGTAAATAATGTTTTAAATTAATTATTATCAATTAAAGTGTTAAAAAACAGGGTGTTCTGTAGGGATGCTTATAAAATGTAGGCATGCGTCCGTCTATTTATTCTACAATTCAGTAATTCAAATAGTACAGAAAGTTGTCCGAAAGTATGTAAGTCCACCCCAAAAGTAATAATATAGAAACATAAGCAAAAAAAAGCTTCCCTAAATATGATCCAGGTAATCGTGACGCATCATATTTTTCAACGAAAATGTATAATTGTGCTGTCATCTGTAAATGCTGCATGTGTTGTTGAACACTGTTGATAAAAGATTTGCATAAACATAATATATATAAATCATTGATCTTGACAGTGGTAGGTGTATTTGCCACGTCATGGTAAGCGTTAAGACAAAATAAAATATGTTGACTTGTGTGTGAGGGTTTTTAATCGTGTGACCTCCACACTAACGATTCGCAAAAAAGGGATGCGTATGTATGTGTAAGCATATTCACAATAATAGTGTACCTATAATAATAGAATCAGTATTCCAATTTTTACTAGAATGAATTATATAACCTTGATATTAAACATTTTAGCCCAAAGCTTAAGAGTCTTTCGGAAGAAATTTACATTTAGTTAATCGTGTTTTATCAGATTCAATGAGAAAGCGATTTATTTAAATGCACATATGAGATGTTATGCACTTATTAATTCCACAGATTCTCTACAGAAACTGACATTTGGAGAATAAGTATTGATTGATGTCTAATACTTATTGTGAGCATTACTAAATGATCGGAGCGATAAACATTTTCCTGAAATCCTTCCACTTATATTGAACACAAGTACATGAAAATAAAGTAAACACAATTGAGGCAACATTCGAAACACTTATGACTATCAGCTGTGTCCGAAATTAATTATGATCAGTTAATCATTTTCGAAGTTAATCCGGTAACGACAAATATATTATTAGCTAAATAAGATTCAACTTATATAACATTATCAATAGAAATGTATTATTTGGTCATGAAGTTTATATATCACATGTAATAATTAACTAAAAAAGTTAGTAGCGAAGAACGTGTATTTTGGATTGCGTTGACACGCAAATCTTTGAACATATGTATATATAAATGTATATATAAATGTATATATATATATATATATATATATATATACATACATATGTGTTTGTGTGTGTGTATACTTTGATTATTAATAGTCAGACATTAATGGATTAAGCATTGATATAACTGCGTATTATGGTTGTCTATGTATTGATGAAACGATCCGTCAAGATCTGTACATTTTTACATAATAACTAAAAACATGATTTCTCAAATATAACATTCGGTTGTTTACACACACACACCAACACACACACATATATATATATATATATATATATATATATATATATGTATATATATATATATATATCATGTATATATATATATATATATATATATATATATATATATAAATGAACATAAAAGTATTATTTTCACAAGTTCTCAATAACAAGTAGAGCATTCATAAAATTATATTATATATATATATATATATATATATATATGTATACATATATATCATAGTTATGCAATTAACCCTGCAATGTATACAAATGCAACCGTTTATACAGGGTGGGCCAAAATAAGGGTCCTATCTTTAAATTTGAATAACTTGAATTTGAATAACTTCCACAAAATAAAAGTTAAACTCACCAAACTTTATGTGTGTGTAGACTGACCCTTCCGAGATTTTTTGAAATAAACAAAACAAATTTTAGCCGAAAAACACTTCTTAAAACTTACAAAAACTAAAGTATTGTTTTTTACACTGTTTTGAGTTTTTTAAGCAAAAATAATGTTTTCTAAATGAGGGTACGTTCCTAAGGGCTAATACGGCTCATGCTTGCTTCGGAAGGGGTCCTTTACTTATTCTAAAAAAAAAATTTAAAAAATCAATAAATAAAAAAGTTATGAATTTTTAAAAATAGGACCCTTATTTTTGCCCACCCTGTACTTACCGAACGAAATTGTGATTTACATAATATCTATCTATGGTAACACCTCTTTTCCAACAAAGCTTAAAACATAACATTGATATTAAAAAGAATAATTCATTTTATTTCATAGAGTTATACTCTTATTTTGAAAATGCACATCCTTGTAAGTTTAAAAAATAGTCTTTACTTCATAGACACACTAATCATTAATATTGTAACTATATATACATATATATATATATGTATATACGTATATATACATATATATATATATATATATATATATATATATATATATATAAATCGATGATTGAAATTTAATATAATAACCTCACAAATAATATGAAAACAGCGTACGGAACAGAGAATGTACTAAAAGAGACTCCATGAGTTTGTATTTAATTGGGTATCCGAGTTATCGATTAACCGTAAAGTAATAGAGAACAAAGGCTCGTACCCATATCAAATTTACACAAGTATATATATATACACATATATATATATATATACATATCCGTCGTTATCTCTCTCTATCTATCTCCCTATATATCTCCTTCTTTCTCTCCTCTCTCTCTCTTTCTCTCGCTCTCTCTCTGTCTATATATATGTATATATATATATATACGTAAGTTGTTCTTTCAAGTGCGCGCTGCTGAAGTCAAAGTGGTACATTGGTATTTTATTCGACAGTCCAGCAGGGTTTTTTTTCTCAAAGTAGCCTCAGAGTTCCATCAATTATTATTATTTCTTATTAGCTTCGCACATTCTGCGAGCGTCTGCACCTTTATAATTGGAAATAGTGGTTTCCTATTTCTCATGAGAGACATTTAAATCAGTTGGGGTTGATACTTGAATATTTTTAATTATCATATCTTGGCATTTATATTTCTGGCACTGCGTATTGAGAAATCCCATAAAATCGTAATATGTTTTCCAAACGTAACTTTTCCTAGACACTGCTTGTATCATGTTTTAAGATATGGAGGAGTACAGAGTTTACACATTTTCTTGTGTATGTATTTTCTAGTTCTATCAGTCTGTATTAAACTAGCTGGCAAAACCGGCTTTTCACCGGTGTATACATAGGGCAATAAAATATAACTAAACAATTACATTTTAACGAAAATAGCAATTTAGGAGAGAAATACTAAAACACCTCTTCTGCTGGAATGAGGATGTAGGGAAGTAAAGTGATTATCTTCCTCTCGATGGCAAAGTTAGTTTCATACTTAGTCAAAACTTTGTAAAGTGCTCAGAGCGGCACCTCTCTAAAACACGCAGCAGTAATCTATCTTAAGACCTATGTGGCGTTTATATAGGTGCATGATTGCATCAGGTATCCGATACTTTCTGGAGTCGTAGAATAATCCAACTATTTTTCCAGTGCACTAAGCAACACATTTGATGTAAGCTTTCCATTTAAGGTATTGAGTAAAAGCCAGTCCTAGGTGAACGTTCAACGTTTAACTTTTTGGTCTTACATGCTCACCAAACATTATGTAGAGTAAGTTCATAGAAGAAGTATGTGATAAATAATATATACTCTCTCTACCGAGCTAGAAAACTGCTTACACTTGCTAAAATTGTATATTTCTATAAAGCCCTCATTCATTCGCCCCTGCATGGAGTATAATGCTACTTCTGGGCTGATGGGCCAACCACTGGCGTAACCCATTTGAAAAGAGTGCAAAAATATTTTTAAACAAATACATTATACTGAAAACCAAAATGAATTTACGTCCTGAATAAAAAATATATATAGCTTTTTGATTTTAGCTATCATATCGAAAATTATAATTTCTCCATAAAATGTACCAATAAAGTGCTTACAATTATTTGACTGACATTACAGAAGGTACAACTCTTACTTTTTAAAACATCATTTTTTTTGTTTACTGTAATGATACAAGCGCCAGTCACGGTATTCGTAAACGGTGTGTTGACTTGTCAACATAACTCAATAATATGAAGAGGGTATTGCTATCATTATTCGAATTTAATTATTTCCTTTATATAGTCATTCCCATTTAAATCTCTGTATTTGATAACATAATTAACGAATGAAATCATATTATTAAACATGCCAATTACATTACTGAATATCGGTGAAAGAGTCAATTATAATAGGTATATACAAATATTTATGGTAGAGATAATAGATAACAAATTTAAATAAAAATGCATTTGTAAAAGTAAGTATTATATTTTTCATAATATGTCCTATCTTACTTGTGGTCGGTCTCATTAATAATCTTTAATCAGTTTTTTTTTATCTTGTAACTACCATTTCCGACTTAAGCTTATCCTTAATTCTTTTTTCAATATTTGATATTCTAGTCTAGTAGACAACACGACATTTTATCTCACGGGGTTTTTATATGCAATTTCAGATTTTTAATGAGTCCCCTATTTTATTATTGAAATAATCTTGTCAAGAATACGACTTATTTATTTAGCATTGGGTGTTTGCTTTGCGTTTACAAACATTTTAAATATATATTCAAAATCGAAAAATGTACATGAAATTAATAAAATAGACGCTAGGAAGCGCCGTATAAAACATCCAGTGTAAAATATGGATTTAAATCAGTTTAAAAAAATAAAAACCTATCTAAATAAGTTAGAGAGTACAGTAACTAAACTAAAGTTATTTTCTAAAAAAGACCAGCCGAATCACTAAACACATTTATTATTTTTCTATAAACACTTACTAAATTCTATTTTACGTTCAATAATTGACTAGAACTAATGGTATATATATATATATATATATATATATATATATATATAGTGTACTATATATTGGTGCCCCGATTTATAAAATCGGTGGACGTATCGTTTGAGGCATGTCCGTCCGTCCGGATTTTGCTCCGCAACAATTCATTCAATTTCTCTGAAATTTTGCATGAAGTTGTAACTTTGGTCAGGTTAGAAAGTGACAGTCTCTGATTTTAGCAAAACAATCTAGTTAGACCCGCAGAGGCTCGAAAGACGCGGAAAAGGCTAAACATTTAATTTGTTGCCTCATAACTTTTCATTCATCCATTCAATTTCTCTGAAAATTAGCCAACATGTGTAGGCAATTGTTCTTTATAGAAAATAAGTATATGGGGCCTTGGAAAAAATCTAGTTCGCGCCCCCAGGGGGTAAAATACCCTTTTCTCCCATAACGTTTGATCCATCCATTCAATTTTCCTGACACTTGGCCAAAATGTAGAGCCAATTGTTCTGGATGTGTAATAAGTATCCTTGACCTCAGAAAAATGTATGTTCGCGTCCCCAGGGGGTTAAAGGGGGGAGGTGTAAAAATGCCTCAAATTGCCCAAATTTATTGCATTTTGTTAATAATGCTCACATTGCCAACATTTTGTTGTACTTATAATTGAAAGTTGCACTAACCTTTTAATGACGTTAATTGCAATCTGTGTTGTAACTGATTGGATTTGTTTCCGATTTGTTCAGATAAAGTTTGATAATCTCTAGTATACTACTTATTTATTCGTAGATGTAATTCTACCAACGTTCATGTAACCCTTCAGGTTTGTCTTCTAAAACTCAGTTATTTGTAAGAAATATAGAACTTTAGTTCCTACGCAGCAACATAATTATAAACTCTTACATGCAGATTGTTTTTGTTCTGATATATTTACTATGTGTATCAAGTTGATGTAGATGATTGGAACTTGTAAAAGTGGTAGAACAAGTTGCAAGATAAATGTCAGGTTTAGCCATGACTCAATCTCTAATATAAATTTCCTTAGTATTACTTAATCTTACAGTACGTGCACAATTTCGCTTTTAAGGGATTCTCGAACTAATATTGCAGTGATCCAATAAACAACTCCTAATTAGCGGATAAAAGGTCGAAGCGCGTGTTTTACGGCATAGCTGAGATTGTCTGTGAGTCACGAGTCTTTTAAATGGGGCGGTGTGTAGTTTGGTCAATCTAGATATCAGATACGATATAGTTTAGTTAATTATTTAATTGCAGCTTAGATGTAAGAGTAAATAGGCATCATATAGAAGTACGGCATGATTACATTGACACATCCGTTGTGGGTAAATTACTAAGGGTTAGACACGTTCAGTCTGGTCAGTACCAAATGGGTGACTATTTGTGGAATATCAGGCGGTGAATGTAGAAGAAGGCCAACAACTCCCTGCACAACATGCAAAAACCTAACGTCGTCATCTCCGCCTGTGAATTTGATATTCTTATAAAACTTCCCCTTACGGAGAAAGTAGGTTCAACCCGGCTAGAGTCAACTACGTATGAGGTACATGTATCTAGAAATCGCCGTCACCACATGTTAGATAATGGTATTGATTCAATTAAGTACGTTAAATATAATGTATCTTTAAATGTTAATAGTGTTAGTATTCTTGTTGATTTTGTGAGTATCACACATGATCGTGGATTAAAGACATAAATACCAGCACCGATTGTTATCTTCGATAGAATATGCAATATTCGCAATTCAAAGTATTAGATAAGTAGACATATTCATGTTCCCTTTCTTCAAGAATATGCCAGATTCCCTCACAAGGGTCATGGAACATCTGTATTCCTGTCCCTTAGATCAGATTATATAACACGACAAGGTTGAATAAAATAACCGTAAACCCTTTATGACACTTACATATTTCAAGTGCGTCCCTTTTAGAAAACGTGTATTTATATATTCATCTGTTTATCTAAATGTGCGATATGTACTATACGCTTTTTAGTTGGCGACTTTAAGCCGAAGGTGTCCAATATAGCCTTGTATATAGCAACAATAATGTTTATTTATGTTTTCCTTATTGTACAAGCGAATGCATTAACTGGTCCCTTTTTATCGATGACTCATATATTTACTTTACTCCATATTTACTCATGTATTTGTTTATTTTTCGGAACCGCAGAGTTGGCCAAATTTATACATGCAATATAAGTGTATAGCAAAAGTGTGTTCGTTTTAAGAAATCTTAATATTTTAGTAATCTTGCGGGAAATATTATATAGATATTAACATATAATTGCAGAACATAGACACACATATTCCACCGAGATGATCTTTATGCTCCACTAAATATATTCATATGTTATATGTAAATATGTTAATTTTAGTAACTGTGTCTTAAATAATTCAGATTATCAAGGTTTCTATTGGGATTGAACATCCTTAATATTCTAGAAAATGGTTGATCAAAAAAATAAATGAGAGAACATATAGCCTAACCATCTACATTTACTTTTCAAAGCATGCGTTTGATGGGTTTCTAATAAACACCCATGCCCACGCTCCAGCAACGATGCGATATTTGTATTCTAGCAGACGATCAAAAACATAGTTTTGTTTCCCTTCTAGCGCTTCATAAAAATATACGAAAAAATGAATCGCTCATCCGCTGAATAACAAAGTCAAAAAAGAAAAGAAAATGGAAGAAAATAGAATCTATCATCAACTTCAGCTATAATTATTTAAGGTCACTTGGATGAAAACATTCTACCGCAAAAAAAAATTACAGCTATTAATTTATAATTATAAATAAACAGAGAACACCAGCAATAATCAATTAATGTTACTCTACTTCGATTTAAGCAGGTATTACCCCTTCTTTCGTTTTTTCTTTAAAGGAGTTACGCGGATCGATAAACAGAAAAAAAATCCAAGAAATAAGAAAAAACTATAACGAATATATATATATATATTTACATGTATATATATATATATATATATATATATATATATATATATATATATATATATATATATATATATATATATACTCATATATATATACCATCATATTGGCAATTAATTAATATTACTCGACAACTCAAATATAATTAGAGAGAAAGAAAGTAACAACCTATTTTATACATATTTAGAGAGCGGGGGAAATTTAATTCATTATTTCATAGGGAGGTGGGAATTACATCATTTATGACTGAGAGGGAATTAGGAGCCATATATATAAACCTACATTGAAAAATTATAAAAAGCGGGTAGAGAAGGGTATTCAATTTCTCTCAAGAAATCAGGTTATTTAAAAAATCACCAGTTGTCCACTCTGCGACTGCCCTTTGAAAAGTGGCGTCTACTGTCTAGCGACTAAAGAAGTGTATTGGAGTGGGGAGGGGTATAATACCAAATTAAAAAAAAACACTAGCCATCCAAGGTCAGAGACCATATCACGTATATACATATACATATACACAAGCATGTGTATGCACGTACATACACACATATGTACATACATACATACACACACATATGTATATATATATACGCACAAACACACATACATACATATATCCACACATACATACCCATATTATGTATATATATATATATATATATATATATATATATAGAGAGAGAGAGAGAGAGAGAGAGAGAGAGAGAGAGAGCGAGATACATCTACACACATATATACATATACACACACATATATTTATATTTGAATTGTCGAGTGGTAATTCCCCCTTTTTTCAGTATCAAAAGGTAATCATACAAATGGGATGCTTGACAATACCACAAGGTTAGAAATAAATTATTTCATCGATGGTTTGGTAATTTCGTGTTACTAAATTTATTATACATAATATTACATTGAGATCTTATACCCGGATTTCCTCCTGGAATTATTTCATTATAACACAGTATGTATATATATATATATATATGTATATATATATATATATATATATATATATATATATATATATATATATATACATATATATATATATATATATATATATATATAGATATATACACACATATATAAGTAAAATATGAGAATAGAGATTGTAAACGTGCTATTTCTATTACGCCATAACTTGTAGAAAATAAGGTTTTCAAATAAAATAAATTAATTTTTCCTTCTTTGCCTTTTCAAAGAATGGACTTTTATCGCAAGAGGAATACAAACAGATAAGTCGGTAAAAGAAAATTCATATCAGCCATATTTGAAAAATATATACAATAATGTAGGATAAATAAAAAAAGAAAAAAGTGTGAAATGCAAAGGGAAGAGATGTAAACTATAAGGAAAGTGTATCGTTGAATACGTCATGAAAATTGTAGCAGTATAAAGACAGTAAAAGCAAGAAAAGGTTTACGTCAATATATATATATATATATATATATATATATATATATATATATATATATATATATATATAATCCGAGTATGGTATAGATCCACAGGGTATAAATCCAGGGGAGTTGAACCGGGTTTATATATATATATATATATATATATATATATATATATATATATATATATATATATATATATATATATATATATATACATATATATACATATATATGAGGAATAAAAGTAACAATGTTTCAGGCAAAATGTAAAAATAAAAATGGAATAAAGGATAAGCAAATCAACAACTAGCAAATATACACTGAAGAGCACTTATTGAATAGTTCTACCAAAATAGTTCGATTGTGAAAATACAATCATCATCAATTGGTAGCAGTACTTTAATTAAACACACTAAAGTTTTCAAATTAATACAAAGAACGCAATTTGGGGAAAAATAGTCACGTGTAATAAACAGTAGAAAGGAAGGAAGAGAAAAAGAAAGAAATGTTAAAAAAGAAAAAGAAAAAGAAAACGAAAGAAATAAAAAAAACAGCAGTAGTCATATAAACGCTGATCGGAAACGCCATAAGTCAATAAAGTTGGAAGGAGGATTAGTTGTTATTTTAAATGACAGCAAGAAATTAAACCAATGAAGAGGAGGAGGAGGAGGAGGAGGATGGTGAGGAAGACGGACTCAAATAGTAGACGTTATCCGTTATCATATTGGTTTACGTTCATTTCGATTAGAATTGATCTGGCAGAAGATGTAAAGATATTATAGAATCCTGGTCTTTGAATAATTCTGTTATTATAACGTAGCGTTAAACACGATTCTATGAGACGACGAAGTTAGTGTCGTGGAAATGTGTTTATTAAAATCGCCCTCTGTATATTGAAATGATGACCCAAATAAATTATGTGGGTACATAACACGTCTGAGGTGTCCCAGTTTTGTATAGCACGATTGTGTTTATAAATTCGTTTGTTTTACGGACGGTGTGTCTCGCCAGAATATATTTTTCCGCAATCGGCGCCTGGTATAGTATGAATTCCAGCTGAAGTGAGAGATGTAAGGACTTTATTTTTGTGTTTATGTTTTTTAAGATGTTTTTAATAGTAAGTTAGATAACTTGGATAGTTCTGAAACGATGATGGGAAGAGAAGAAATGTTAGTTGCGAGAATAAGTAGTGAGAAAAACATTTCTTGGTATGGGTTGTGTCGTATTAGGAGCAGTTTTCGTATTTTTGATATTTTTTAGATATATTCGGATAGCTTTCTTTTTAGCGGAGATAATGACATGCTTGGTGTATTTTAAAGTTTTGAGAGAGGATTCTATTTAACCATATTCTTGAGAAATATATCCAGGGCTACAAAATGCAAAGCTCTAGGATAAAAGCCTATTATCATACTGTTTTTATGTTGTTATTATGATGTGAGTAATAGTGCAAGTGATAATTTTTGTTGGTTAGTTTATGATGGACGTGAAAAGAGAGACTATTATTGTTTTTGAGGATAAGAATGTCGGGGAAAGCAAAATAATTGTTTTGTTCACTCTCGAAAGTAAACTTGATGGACGGTTAAACTTTGTTGAGTGTTTGTGCTAATGTTTCTATTTTATGACTAACGGGTAGAAAAATTAAAATATCGTCAATATATCTAACATAAGTAGCAGTTTGACGAGTACGGTATGAAAAACGACTGATTTCAAAGAATTCGAAAAACAAACAAGCTAATACAGGACTAAAGGGGGTTACCCATAGGTAGGCCATATTTCTGTCTATAATAGTTGTTATATTTAAACAAAGTAAGAGAAGTTATGTTCCTAATAATATCTATGTTGGTTTTAATTGAGAATTAACAATAAAAATGTATTTTGTTTAAGTGTTTGGAGAGTAAGTAAATGCATTTTTACGGGTTAATTTCGTTATCTTTTTCTTTTTTAACATGTCTTTCTTTCTTTCTTTTTCCGTTTCTATTGTTTATTACACGTGACTATTTTTCCCTAAATTGCGTTCTTTGTATAAATTTGAAAACTTGTCTGTTGTTAATTCAAGTTCTGCTACCAATTGATGATGATTGTATTTTAACAATCGAAATATGTTGGTTAACCTATTAAATATGTGTGTTTGAGTTTATTTTTTCTAGTTGTTGATTTGCTTATCATTCATTCCATTTTTATTTTTACAGATATATATATATATATATATATATATATATATATATATGTATATATATATATACATATTCTGTAAGCCCATATCACCAAAACGCAGCATTGATATGATACTATTAAGTATTGCCACTTTCACATGAACTATTTTTAATAATCACTGTACTACCCCTTAGGTAGTACTTAATGAACTATTACTTGAATTTCTAATATTAAATGAATATAAACAGAAAATAAATATAAACATAAAAAAACACACGCTTAACTGTGGCAAACACTGCTACGTGTTTAGCGCAAATATGAGCAACGACGACGGAAATAATTTGTTGAGGAAACATTACAAAATGAGGGTGTTTCTTCATTAGCAAGAGCCTAACATACTAACGCTATTTAATAAGAATACATGAAAACAACGTTATAGTTGCACATATAACCTAGAAAGGATAATTAAAAGCCTAGGAATTATAAAAATAGTGACATTGAAGGTAATCTAACCACTTACACTTGTAACTGTCAGATACAAAATCAATGTGCCCTCCAAAAAAACCGTGTCACCGCATCAGTAATATAATGTGCTAAAATATATACTGCTAGAAAATCCAGACGATAATAAGTCTAATATAGGGATCTCGTCAAGAAGTTTTGAGGATAGTTATTACATGCATAAATTATCTCATAGAAATACAAAAAATACAGTAACACATCGCCGTCCCGATACTTTTGGAAATTGATAGACGAGAAAAAAACGACAATCATTAGATGGAGCATAGTATGAAAAGCTAAAACATGTGGATCACTCACCTCATCCTGTTTCTTATGTGTAGGTGAGAAGCTCGAAATGGTAAACTTAAAAGATAGGGAAAAAATTACTCAACGAATGAAACGAAACAAGTTTAAACTGCAAACATTTCAAGAAACACACACTAAGCAGACTTTAGATTACGAATAACTACTATCACTTTCTGGACTTTTACTTCATCAGACATACTCTATTTTTATTTTTTTATATATTTATTTGAAAAAAATAAATTTTAATTTTGTTTAATTTTATTTTATTTTCATGGTTGTATTTTTTAAACTTTTATTATTATTTTTTAATTTAAAATGCTAATGTCTTTATATTTTTACTTAAGTAATCTATATTATCCAAAATCACTACACCTCCCCCGATAGTGATATGACTTTGGCCTTCCCTACAGTAATCACTTGTTTATATATAGAATTAACTATTACACCTGCATGCACTATATTTAATTAATTTGCTTGTCTTTATGTTACTTATCTTGTAAGTTCCTTGTACAGGGTGGGCCAAAATAAGGTCCTATCTTTAAATTTGAATAACTTGAATTTGAATAACTTCCACAAAATAAAAGTTAAACTCACCAAACTTTATGTGTGTGTAGACTGACCCTTCCGAGATTTTTTGAAATAAACAAAACAAATTTTAGCCGAAAAACACTTCTTAAAACTTACAAAAACTAAAGTATTGTTTTTTTACACTGTTTTGAGTTTTTTAAGCAAAAATAATGTTTTCTAAATGAGGGTACGTTCCTTAGGGCTAATACGGCTCATGCTTGCTTCGGAAGGGGTCCTTTACTTATTCTAAAAAAAAATTTTTTTAAAAATCGATAAATCAAAAAGTTATGAATTTTTAAAAATAGGACCCTTATTTTTGCCCACCCTGTATTAATACTAGAACAGGTATAACTGTAAGCAAATTGAACTGATATAGATAAGAGCAATAATTAATTATATAATCACTTTACTTTTAATTATAGAAATATAGATGTTTGTGTACATGTGTATGTGTTTGTGGGCATGCATACTAATGTATATGTGTGTGTTGTCTGTGTGCATACATAATTATTTTATGTATGTTTATGTCATATGTGTATGTATATGGGCATGTATCAGTAAGGGTGTATATATACACATGTATGTATGGTTTACGTATGCTATATGTGTATATATAATGGTAGCTTATATATATATCTATATATATATATATATATATATATGTATATATATACATATGTGCTGGTGTATATGTGTTCATATATATTAGTATGTGTGCATGTATTTGTATGTGTGCGTTTATATGTGTATATGTATATGTATATATATATATATTTATTTACATATCTGTATATATGTATATATGTATACATGCGTGTATGTGCATAATTGCAACCAGATATATACGTACGTGTGTATACTGATACTTGAACTAATATCTCATATGTGTGTGTGTATGTTTATACAAGTGTAAAAGTTGTATATTTGTAATTTATTTTTATATTTATTTCGTGTGTAAGTATGCGCACGTTATGCATCTGTATATATATATATATATATATATATATATATATATATATATATATATATATATATATATATATATATGTGTGTGTGTGGGTGTATTTACTGTACGAACATGTGCATGTATAAGCGTGGGAGGTATGTTATAAAAACATGTGTATATGGTATATATGTGTATATATGTGTATATCTGTGTATAGATATATGCGTATATATTTGTATTTGTATTTAATATTTATATATACTTATATATTTCATGTGTGTACTTGTGTATCTATTAATTGATGTGCATGTGTGTATTTTATATTAAGACCAGATAGCTATGCTTGAACATGTATATATGGGTATATATGTGTATATATGTGTATGTATATATGCGTATACATATATTATTTATGTATGTATATATATATGTGTTACTATATGTATATATATGATGTGTATGTCCATGTATGCACTTGTGTATCTGTTAATTTGTGCGCACGCGCATATTCTCTCTCTCTCTCTATATATATATGCATACATTGTCCAGAGAGTTCATCTTGAAAATGAATATATGTGTAGATGCGTACATTCGTGTATGGATATTTGCGTATATATTTGTGTCTGTAATTTTTCATTTTTCATTTATATATATATATATATATATATATATATATATATGTTTGTTTGTATATGCACTTGTGTATCTATTAATTTGTTTCACGTGTGTATGGTATGTAAATATATATTTGTGTCTGTAATTTTTCATTTTTCATTTATATATATATATATATATATATATATATATATGTTTGTTTGTATATGCACTTGTGTATCTATTAATTTGTTTCACGTGTATATGGTATATAAATATAAACATAGTTATGCCTTAATATGTTTGTAAATAGATTTAAGCTTTTAATAGAGAACGAAATGTATCCAGGCTAAGAAGGTAATACCACAATAGGAAAGAATTAGGAAACAAGTAATAAAAATGATAAAAAAGATAGAAACTAATTGCAAAATGTACAAGTAAAGCAGGTAACCTGTTACTAAATTATTAAAGATATCTCATCTCCCTATGAAACTTATTTACAGGAAACGGTTTACAAATTCTTCTCACTTCTCTGTCTTCTTTGGTTGACTCTCCGTGAAGAGTACAACCGAAACATGTATGTCTATATGTAACTGAAATATATATATATATATATATATATATATATATATATATATATATATATATATATAAGTTTAGAGATATAGCAATGTTTCTGCATATTACTCACTTAGGAAGTGAGGAGACAACTGAACTAGTAGCAAGCACAAACACAACGAATGCTGCAATCACCAATAGCAACAATTACAAAACAATGCATTAAATATTTAAGTGAAACACATCGTACATATTTCTAGACATGGCGTCTTCGTCCAATGGTAAGATGTTGAACTATATACATCAATATCGAAGGTTCAGTCTTTGTCTAAGTTAGCCGTATTAATTACAGATGTGAGCCAGAAACACGTGTCCATGGATAACTTGTATGTACGTAAAAAATTACTAAATAGATATATATTACCGAAAAAATCTTCCTATACAGTTAAGAGCGACTAATAATGTAATGGTATCCATCTGCATTACTAAGGAAGTAAGACAATCGAAATAATAGCAAGCAAAAAAAAATGTAAAACAACGAACGCTGCAATCAAAACAACGAACGCTGCTATCACCAATAAAAATAACTGCATAAATATACATTATATATATGTATATATATATATATATATATATAAATATATATACAATATATTACAGGGTATTTTTAAAAAACATCATCTGAGTGTTAAGAGCAAATATATTTTCTATTATGTGTTTCGTGTCAAAACGGATGTGATTAAAAATTGACAGGATAGCGAGTATTTTGCTTAAAGTAATTTTCAGGTAAAATAGTTGTAATGTTTAATCAAATAAAACAGCAAGATCGGAGGTTCTTAAAATACGTCTATTACATCTACGCGTTTATCGCTTAAATGTTGTTTTACATGTAAGCGTGACAGACCGAAGTAAAACATTATTAATACTAAGGCGTGGCAAACCATCTAAAATGTAACAGACAATGCTGATTTAGTATTAATTATAACAGCTACGCGGAAAAGCCCGAAGAAGATGCTTATAAAAACTTAAGCGGGACAAACCAACAGAAGTGTTATTTCAAAGTAAAGCACACTAAGGATATTATATATTACGCTGACACTTGCGGAATGTCTTTTTAATTAAAACGTGACAGATAGCATGATATATTTTACACAGAATTGTAAACGAACGACGATATTTATATTTTTTAATTAAACGGGACAGCCTGCCATTAATGTGTATTCAGACTTAAGCGTAATATACCGAAGAAGCTATTTCGAAATGTAGTGTGACAGACTGATGAGAATTATCAAATATGTTTGGATGTATCTAATAATATAACGTATACATTTAATCTGCGCATTTAGTTATGAACTTTCTAGTTCAAACTGACGCATGATACACCGACTTACAGAAAAAGCTCAAAAAAGAGATGCGAAAAAAGCATCTATGAAAAATAGAATTACTAAAAGAGAAATGAAATTCAGTCGGAAATTATCAAAGAAAAACAAAACCAAAACATTTAAGTTAGTTGTAATGAATGCAACATTTGCTCTCGGCTAATTAGTTTGGACGTAAAAAAATAAACATGTTTAAGTTTAATGGTAAGATATTACACGTTTTTATATTTCAGTTATAATCGTCTGGCATTCTTTTAATCACTATAATTGTTAATTAGTAAAAGGTACGTTCATTAGTACATCGGTGGGGGTTTAAGTTCGCAGGGCAACGTTAGTACGCAGACAAATAAAGTGGGTTCAGAGAGTAAATTTGTGCGTTTAGAATTCATCACGACCTGCTGTGAATTGGAAACAGATGTAATGCCACATGGCTTAATGAGAGAGGAGCGCCGTTCGATCGAAAAATTAGTGGTGAGATGAATTGCTTTAATAAATGACTTGATAACAATTGCTTATCCAGTTATCATCGATACTTCCTTGAAACCCCGTCGTGTGTTTAGTTATTTAAAACAAACGATTAAGACGAATAAAGTTATTCTTGTATACAGCTCTCGACATGTTCCTTTTTAGGGGGATGAATGAACTTGTTTCTGGAAGGATCACATGTAGACGCGTGCAGAAAAGAGCGGCTAACATAGTATGTTCATGAACTTCGAAGTATAGCACACGGTGGGAATGTAACACAACTACTGTTAAAGCTCTTACCGCTAGCCTGTCAGATGACAACCATGAAGTGGATACCGACGTCGACTAATGACCTAGATAGTCGAGTTAAAATTCAATTGGTTCTATATCACCAGTTTTAATATTGGTGTTGGCAACATTCAGAGTACCCCTCTTGTAAGTATTAGATTTTAAAATAATTTAAAAACCCAATGCCAACAACTTATTTAGACTTGCTACACGATGATATATTTTCTTTATGTTCGAGATTTTTTTATTTCAATGTTCTGTTATTTATTTTGGGTTTGCTATATTTGCATACAGCAAATCGTGATTTTACGGCATATCAATTATTAAAGTTATTTGATGCCGAACCACTCTATGTTATATACTCAATACATTGTATAGTTTTTATTATGATGTTTATTAGAGCTCGTTTGGAAAAGTTCGGTAACATATAATAGAAATATGCCGAGAGTCGTACACGGTCCAAACGGTGAGTTGAATGACTTGCCTCCTCATGTCGTGGTCAGAGTTGCCGACCTTTCATCGCCCTTGGAGCATCACATTCTCCAATCTCAGGAAGTGGTACCAGCTTACTCCACATCACCCCCCTCTGAGATAATTTCTTCACAACAGAAATTAATATAGTTTACGTTAACGGTCCGGACTTGACGGTTCTACCGGTCCTCTTTTCTTTTACTTGACCGTCTTGGAATAACTGTTTCAGCAATTGCTGGTGCTGGAATGTCAAACGTCTCATACAATATGTCCATCGAGATTTCCTGATCTTCCTTGACATTTTCCGTAAACCTTGATCTCTATTAATTTATATTACGTTAAGGTTCCTATTTGGAACTTTTCACCATGTACATAATTCCACCAATTCTTTTTGATATTACCCCATCATCCCAAAACGTGTTTCCATTTCTGAAATTTTTGAAAAAAAACTTTGTCTATGGTATTAAATAACATACACGAAAAATTACTTTTCTTCGCGTATTTCTTTGTTGGACTCGGTAACAAGCTGTCAAATACTGAGCGTATCTTTCTAGCAAACATCAGTTCGGCTGGTGACATGCCTGAAACTGGGTTTGGGTTTGGTGTGATTTTGTACACAGACAAACATTTCTGGATGGTCTTCTCCTCAGTGTCCATGCCGTGATTCTTTCTCAATGCGTCCACAAATCTTTCGGCCTGACTGTTGGATTTGGGATGGTAAGGTGAAATTGTTGTGTGGTCAATGGACAAACATCTGCAGAAATCTTTAAATTCACTGCTGGTAAATTGTGTCCCATTGTCGGGTGTTTACATTTGAAAATCTCAGGCCCCTTGGAGTAGCTATCTACAATTATTAGGTGATAATGACTATTCATGGGTCATGCATAATCGATATGCAGTCTCGTCCATGGGACATCTGTTTTCGGCCATGGTATAATTTTTACTGGTGGTGTTTTTGCTGCAAGTTTGCATCCTCTACATGCTTTAACAATCTGTTCTATATCCTTGTCCATCTTCGGCCAATAAGTATAACTCCTCATTGAAGCTTTCATACGTGCGAGCCCTGGATGCCCTTGGTGGACTTCTTTTAATATGCGCGTTTGCAGTACAACTGGCATCACCGCTCTTCCGGCATATAGATGCACTTCATCGCATATTGAATATTCTGTCGAATTTCTTGAAGTGTTATATTTCTTCTTTGAAATTACTTCTTCTTTCATCTGTTTGATGAAATCGTCTTTTTCAGCCTTGATTCTTATTTCCTCTAACGGGACAGGTAATCCACGTATAGCATTGCATAGTGCATCCTTACAATCCGTTTTATCCCTTAAAGCTGCAATAACCATGTCTTCTAGTGGTTCCGATATTCGACGGATTAATCTGGAAAGACCATCTGCGTACCTTATTTTCTTCGAAGGCAAACATTCCATTTGAAAATTATCATTTAATAATTCAGTACCCCAGCGCTGCAATTTATTTGCAAAATGTGTGGGAATACCTTTCTTTTATGCGTATATAGATAATAGTGGGCTATGGAATGTAGGTAATAAAAACGATGGACCATGGATACATTTCTGAAATTTGTTTAACGCGAACAAAAACGCAAGGCTCTCTTTTTCAATTTGCGAATATTTTTTTCTGCCGGAAGCAAAGTTCTGGTTTCTTTACTACCATCTTCAAATTTATGAAGAATTACAGCACCAATGCAATAATCACTTGCGTCAGAACCGACTATTATTTCTTGTTTAGGATTATATAGTGTTAGTGCTAAATCCGACGTCAATATATTTTTTTAATTTTTTCGAAAGCTTGTTGACTTCTATCAGTCCAATTCCATTTTACACCTATTTTTAATAAATTGTTCAATGGGGCTCTCAAGTCATGTATATATTCTATATATATTCCATAGTAATTCGCTGAACCCAGAAAAGCTTTAAGCGTTGTAATATTTTTAGGGATCGGCATATTTTTTATGGCTTCTGCTCTTTTCGGGTCTGGTCGACTTTGTTTTGCGTCAATTATTTGTCATAAATATTTAATTTCAGACATAAAAAATCGCATTTTTCTGAACTTAACTTGAAACCGTATTCTTCTATTTTTTAAATACTGCTCTTATGTGCCCTTAATGCTCCTTATTATTTTTGCTTTTACTCAGCACATCGTCCAAATATGCTACTGCAAACTCTAGATCAGCCAACATTGTTTCCATGATCTGTTGAAATAAGCTAGGGGCGACTTTTAATCCAAACGGAAGTCTATTGAATTTGTACAACCTCTTATTCCTGTTTATTGTTAATAATTTTGAACAATCTTCGTCAACTCTTACTTGAAAGTATGCGTCAGACAAATCTAATTTTACTAAAAATCTGTCATCCATCTAATTTAACAAACACGTCTCCCGGAGAGGGCAAAGTATAAGAAGGTTCCTTTAAACAGTCATTTAGACCTGTAGAAAAATCTGCACACACACGTATTTTATGATTTTTCTTTTTCACAAAAGCCACTGGTGACGACCAATCTGAATAACCAATTTTAGAAACTACACCCATTTATTCCAGTCTTTGTAACTCCTGGTTCACGGTTTCTAATGAAGCATACGGCACCTTCCGTTTTGGTTGAAACACAGGCTTGACATTTTCTTTTACTTTAAATTTTACTTCGGTTTTCGTGCCATTACGGAAGCCACCTGAGAAAAGTCTACAAAATTATTTTTTTAGGTCTTTTATCAATTTATCCTTAACCAGCTGGTGAAACATAAATTCTATTACAAAATGAGTTTATAGGAATCTGGAATAGATGAAACAGGATAATTAAATCACTTCCCATTAGGTTAGAAGAATTTTGTAAAGCATAAACCTTAGATTTTTTAGTTTTTTCTTTAAAACGATACTTCACGCAAAAATTCTCCACTGAACTTTAACCTTCTTCCCAAAACTCCACGGGCTATTTTATCAGTATGTGTTAACCTGGGTTAGTTAATTCTTTTCTATGTTGTTTCATTTATTATTGAGAGATCACTTCTAGTATCCAGTTGAAGTTGTACCTTCTGTCATTAATTTTCATTGGACGAATTTTCTTTTTTGACTTTCCTCGATTTCTCTCTTCGTCAAAACCATTCTTACTTTACTTTTCTCGTTCGACATTCCTCCTTCGATCTGCTTCATTCTACAGTGTGAACTTTTGTGGCCTATTCTATTACACCGAAACTAACATTTATCTAGGGAAAAAACAGTCATTTTTAGAATGAGTTCCACCACATTTGTAGCATAGCAATTTCATTAAGGATTTACATTTTCTTTCACTTTCACATGTCCTACGTCGAACTTCTTTCATATGCGAAATATGTGAAATGTTTTTCCTCGATTTGTGTATTGTCATGTTTCAGATTCATTATTTTTTAGCTTCTTCCGTAGCTTTTTGTAATGTAATATCTCGACTCTGTTTCATTGTTGACAATGTTTTCGAACGAACATCTTTATCTCTACTACCCGTCAAACCTTTAACATCAACAAGGCATTTAAACATGTCAATTGTTAACTCGTGTAGGAGAAACTGTTCACACTCTTAGTTTACATTTCCTGCATACGTAATACAATCATCAACATTTTGCTTAACAATGTTCAGACAACTAAAACGCTTATGAAAAACATGCTTGTGAATGTTTTTATTGTCTCCTCAAACAATACTCTGTCAGGTTTTCTAGGCAATAGTAAATGTGTGTACTTTGTACTCTCGTTAGGACCAAGCTCCTGTAATAGAAGCCCAACTTTTTGTTCGTCCGACCACGTTTCGTCTCGTTTGTTCAAAAGTGTTTCAAACCGTCGAAAATAGGCTTGAGAAGTTATTCCGTTGTCAGGGTCATATACAAATTCCGCTATTGAATTTGTAATACCTTCGGCTGTGAAATAATTAGAATGTTCCACTGTTCTACTTTTTACAACAGCCTCAAATAACACTTTCGTGTCGTTTTCTTGCTGTTTCCGTAACTCTAAGATTTCTTGTTGCGCGTAATCTTGGAAATATTGACGCCCTTTCTGTTGTTCTATTTGAGAAGACACTAATGTATTTGTCAGTTCGACCAGTTCGTCTATCTTTTAAACTATACACAATACAATGAGTATACCAAAAAACACAACCTCGCGAGTTAGAATTCACTCAGCGTAAAAAAAAGAATTGTTCATTTACCAGTTAACAACTGTAACTCTTTCGTTTGAGTTTAAACGAAGTAAAAAAAAAAGTCTACCTTTGACGATTTTTTTCCAGCTAAAGATTTGTTGAAGTCACAATATCCGGTCGTTGTGTTTCGAAAAATTCAAACGTGCTGATTTTTCTTTCCTTCCGTCGTTAAATGTGAGTTCTGGGATCGAAATCCTATGTCGCCAATATTATGATGTTTATTATATTTTTTTTGTAAAAGGTTGGTAACATATAATAGAAATATGTCGAGAGTCGTACACGGTCCAAACAGTGACTTGAATGACTTGCGTCCTCATGTCATGGTCCAAGTTGCCTCCCTTTCATCGCCCTTGGAGCATCTCATTCTCCAATCTCAGGAAAAGGTACCAGCTTACTCCACATCAGTTTTACTTCAATATTTTGAACATAGCTCGAGGAAAGAAGATTATTCTTGTTCTATAGGCTATAGAACATAATTAATGCCTATGTTATTTTGGTAGTATGAGGGATAATAAGTTGAGATTAAACCTGGGCATAGCCGATGAAACAAGTAAAACTACTTCCGCGGATTGAATAATTCTTGCGGAATGTCGGGGATTACATCTGCCAAAATGTTGCATGAATAACATAAAATATAAGAACACTTGTCTGAATTATCCAAATAATAAATACACCCGTTGTTTTATTAATGTAATCAATATTTATGTTTGAATTATTTTACGGCGAGAAGAAAGAGTGTGTTAAAATGTTAATCAATAGTTAGTGTTTATATAATTCATGGCGATACACATGCTAAATGAACGAGTAAAACATGCATTGTTATTTATATTTTTATAACTTAGTTAACCCCAAACAAAGAAAAGTTGCCACTCAAGACATAAGGGCCTACTGATAATTAGGGTGTAGGTTCAGGTGGCATCCTAAGTTCGAAGTTGTGAAGCTGTGAAGCGAGATGTTTTTTCACATTAGTTTTAAATATCTGCATGTCGGTACTGTCGGCGAAACAGAGAGAATAGAGAGATGTTCAAAGGTCGACAGGTTTGGAATAACAACTATTGGAGTAGAAGGCACTCCGGCATCTGCGAACCTCTACAGTGGATGGATGGTATTTCGCTGAGTGTCGAGTTAGTCGAGTGTATTACCGTCGTAGGCGGTACCAAAGCATCAGATACATCGGAGAACATTCTATTAAAGTACTTGTAAAACAATCACAAGGGTTCACGATTTGGGCGATGGCGCATGGGCTGGGGATTGCTATCTAGTGAGGGTCCTATTAGAGTAAATACACTTTTCGGGGATCTTGTCTAAGAGGGAGGCATTAGTGGATTGTTCACAAGCCAAGATGTGACAGCAATACTGCATGCATTGACGAATCGTGGCTTTGTTATAATATACGATACTGTCAGATGTCAGAAGTGTTGGCCCATGACAATCTGCGGTTTAAGAAGTTTCTAGCAGATCTTGAAAGAAATGAGGGTTGTCTTTACAGCTTTTAATGTTACCATCCATTTATTACCCCATTTCCCTACATACTGAAAGTCACTTTCTAAAGATTCAGTTATTGCCTTGGATATATGCACGTCCGTTTTACTGGCATGACGAGAATAGAGCGTTGTCTCGTCAGCAAATATATACAAATATATACAATTAACATAAGGAAACATAAAGGTCTAAAATCAGTATTTGGGGTACATATACATTTATGTCTCTCAGCTTGGATCACTATGGCTTTAATATTGCAAACAATAGTTAATCACAACGTTTGGGCTAATAGGGAGAAGAGTCGTTAACCATATAAGTCTGCACTATCAATCAAACTCCAGCGATAGTCCCATCTCATTGTATCTATGTGTCTTTCTTATATGTACTTCAACGGAATGTTCTCGGACGAACTTACTGTACTTGTACTCTTTTAATTGAAACACTCTGGACCAACTCGACTAGAAGCAAAATGTTACTGCTTTATTTCATGTATCTCCAGATATAGGAAATCATAACACTATTATAGTTTTCTTTTCTTCGGCCCGCTTACCTCTTGATTTGTCACACTGTTCCGTGTTTTCCTGACTGTACCAACATGCAGCAATGTATATGTAATATGAACAAATATTTGTCTGCATAACTCTCTGCTTATGATGTATCCTATAAATCTGATACCTTATTAAAGTAACTATTTACGTGTGAGTGTATTACTTTTAGACATATGTAAAGACGAACAATTCTTTTAGAATTTGAAGGACATGCTTAAGTCTCTTATTCGTCATAGATTTCAAGGAGAACAGGGTGGGTATCATGTGTATAGTAATCACTATTTACTTTTTCTGATGAAGTTAATAAAAACATATTTAGTTACTTTCATATTAATGTAATTCAGTCAATGTGAAAGCATTTAAAGATGTTATATATTGTCTGCATTCTAACACCTTATTTCTTCATGTTACATTTCAGATTAACAAATGTTTAATGGGATAATAAAAGTAAATTTTTGAAAGTGTACATGTCATGAAAATATATTTAGCATGAAGTTTAGTCGCATCTAAGACTAGTCTTACAAGCAGAACATAGACGCGTGACTGATCATAATGTTAATTATACTCAAGAGTATTTCAAGTTGAACAAAAATAGTAAGTGATTTGTAGTTTAGAATTTACTTAAATTGTTGGTATCAATGTCACAAACAGACGATCATATATTGGAACCGGCGTAGAATTTTAGGACGACATCTAATTACGGTTACAGTTTGAGTCTAGTTAGTAAAATATACCCACAAAAAATGTTTCCTCTCGTCTTCGCTTGTATTGTACTCGCAATTTTTCAATAACAGCCATAGTAACAATTATTATCGAAGACCATGATACGTCCACTTGAGTTTTTATGATATTTAAAAAAGTGTTGTACATTATACATGTATACACACATAATACATGAGTGAATGGAGTAGAAACCTAGAAATCCGATCGATCTCACTGCCGATATATAATAATAATAATAATAATAATAATAATAATAATATATATATATATATATATAAATATATATATATATGTATATATATATATATATATATATATATTTATATATATATATTATCTAAGTATTCGTCATGTCACACAAATCTTGTACCACACTGCGACGGAATTTATTGGGCACGTAGCTTTACGTAAGCTTTCTAAAAATATGCAAAGTAGTAATGCCGACCTTACGGGAAAGTTTCGCATTCTAGACTATATTTTCCGACAATAATCTAAATAATATTTTCTAAACAGTCGCACATATATACTGTATCATATATATATATATATATATATATATATATATATATATATATATATATATATATATATATATATATATGCATATATATATACATATAAGTATATGCATATATATATATATATATATATATATATACATGTATATATATATGAATATGTATATATATGGATGTATGTATATATGCAGATATATATATATGCCTAGAGTTATATATATATATATATATATATATATATATATTTACATATATATATATATTTATATATATATATATATATGTATGTATGTATATACAAATATGTATATATATATGTATATATTTATATATATATATATGTGTTTACCTATATATATACATATATATATATATATATATATATATATATATATATACATGGAAACTTGTATATCACGAACTTTATGGGACTGAAAATAAACTTCGAGATATCCGAGGGTTCGAGAAATCGAAGTTTGAAATTGACACTAATAGACGGTGACGACTCCCAACTGACTTCGAGATTTGCGTTGTATTCGAGACATCGGTGGTCGAGATACCGAAGTTTACCTGTATATATATATATGTATATATATATATATATATATATGTATGAAGTTAATCCAACGAAAGATATAAGACGCAACTAATATATTTAATTAGAGAACATCCGGATGAAACGGCAGCTCAATATACTGTATAGATTTGTAATATCATTATATGAAGTGAAATAATAAAATAAGGTGCGAATCAAATTTTCTTAGAATTCAAGGTTCAGCCAAATGAGTTTCAAAGAAAATGTTTATCTTCAGAGGACCATTACCACAATGGCATTACTGAAAGGTAATTAAATTCAATTTTGAAAATATATAAAAATATATATAAAAATTCATAAAAGTATATAAAACATAAAATATATCATCCCAAAACATACTTTTTTGTTAAATCTATACAGTTCATTCAAGTCATAAAATTTAAAACATATTCAGGAAAGATATCCAAGAGATTGAATAAAAAGTGATCAAGGTGGTGAGTGGTAATCCAAAAACGAAAAGGTTATCCAGGCGGGAAATCTGTTTGCAAACGATGCAGTAAATGACAGTGAAAAATGTTTCCAAGGTGTATGCAAATTAATAAAACGATAAAAAAAAATCACATGAAAAGTTCAGAAAACTCACTTGGTGTTGAATATTATTTGTAAAGATATCGCCAACTGCCATTAGCTTTAAGGCATATCACATTGCGTAAACTAATTCGAGCTCTCGGCCGATGCCACCGAGAGATACTACAGGCCGGTTGGCTAGAAAATGACGTCACTGCATTGCGTGTCAAAACAATGGCCGTCGTAATAACAATAAGAAGGCTTTTCGACTTCTCCATTCCCTAAATAATCGATCAGAATTCAGAAAATAAACCAATTTTCATGAAGTTTTCAGTATTTATTAATTAATCATCACGGAATATAATACATCCATTACTTAATTATAAAGCTTGGTGCAAATGTATTATTTCCTGTTAACAAAACACACCTTTACTAAAGTTATCCAAAATATCAAAACATGTTGACCATACGATATTGTAAATATTTAAATCAAAGCATTAGAATACGTAAAAAATTGCATGTCAAAAAGAAAAGAAAGGAACACGATTCGATTTATCCTGAAACTGATCGTTATTCAATATAATCAAATACTGCAAAATAACTGAATTATGAATTACCATTATTAAAACTTCTAACCCAATCAACCGGAAATAATTCAGACTTTGAAATTTGTTTAAAAATTATACAAAAAAAAGTTCAATGTTAACTGTTTGTTTAATAATGGAATCACAATTCAAGAAATCAACCAATTTTAAAATTAGTTCGCGCTTTTTATAATTTCATTGCATAATTCACAAAGTTAAACTGCCTACTAATAATTTTGTTACTGTTATCTTATATATTTCGGAGAAACCCTCCATTTTCAAAGATATATATATTTTTAAATAAACAAACTTATAGTTTTGTTTATCGAAGAAACGTCTTGTTGGTCTGACCTATTAATCCGCTCTGTGATATATATACATATATATATATATATATATATATATATATATATATATATATATATATATATATATATATATATAAGTTTGTGGGAGGTGTATACAAGCAATACCCGTGTGCGGACGTTGCCCGGGGATGTTAAAAATAATTGTTTAACTAAAAAGTGAGTATTAAAGTATTAAGCAACTACACTAAGTTATGTTTATGCTTTTTTATGCTTAGTTTGTGTTTTGTCTAATACCAAATTGCATGGCTTATATGCCTGATAATGATTTACGCTCTTACTACCGTTGTACTACACCAGCCATGCATGTTAATCTTCTAAGCTAGTAGAGTTAATCAGTATCACCCTGATGATAGAAATCCTTCAAGATGTTAACTTCCCACTTAAGTTGTGTTATGTTCTTCGATATATTCTCCAAACTTAATCTCTCATTTTCTTTTTTCTTTCTATTTACATCTTGCTCCCATTTAGAGCTTTACGGGCCTGTTTCCAGTTCTTAACACACCAAGAAACAGTGTGATGTATATTATTTGTACATAGTTCAGAGGGACTTAATAACCCAATAGTTGGTGTTTACATTTATCCTCACTCTCCGTGTGATTCCATTATGAATGCTTGTACAGAAATATAATTTTGGAAAAACAGCGCTATAACACATTTGGAGATATCTAAAATAGGACTTCCTATAGAGTTTCTCTGGTATTGCATGACTGCAATGAAGCTAATTAGGAGTAGGCTAGACAGGTGTGTCACTTTAGACCAAGTATGAATAACAATCAACTTTTAAACATACTTTTGATGGATGTGTGCCTAATTTATTTTAGATGTACTCTCATCAGTTTTTCTGCAAATAAGTGTGTCAAAGTCTTGTAGCTGGAATCTACAAAACAGCGGCAGTT
>OY744515.1:132881023-132928523 GCA_963556195.1 Sepiola atlantica
AAATAAGGAACTTTAAAGTTCTAAAAAGAACGACGTAAACATTTTGTATTCAGGGATTTAGAACTTTTTTTTGTTTCATCACATGTTTTAAAAATCTTGGGGTTGATCATTTCGCAATTTTCGGACAAAATAAACGAACGCATGATAAGTATGTATTATATAATCGTAGGAGTGCATACTTATCAATTGAAATATAGTTTTTCATTTACTTGTTTTATTGTATTCAAAAATTTATAACGGCTATTTATTTGTTATGATGTGTTCTACACTCTATAGCTTTCTCGATATTTATAATTTGTTAAATTCATTTGTACTTCTGTTTTCAATTTATAGTACTTCCTAGGCGTTAGATACTTTTCATAAGTAGTACAATACACAATCAAAATGCACCGAAATTAAACGAGATATTTTGATACAATTGTATTTTTGTGAATTATTAAAATCATTTTTTTAAGATATTTTAATGTATGATTTGAAGTATTCAATGATTATCTTATTTCAGTAATGCTTATGTTTATGTGTACCTATTTGTTAATGAGTTCGTTTTTTTATTCGCATACCTTGCATTGTTGACTTTGTTTCCCCAGTTCATTTAAGAACCTGGGCTATTCAGATGAGGCCACATGAAGGTTACAAACATGTGTAGTTGAGATAGTGTGATGTATCGACACGATTTTAACTCGGCACGCACAAGTTCTCCGTCCACGTCTGTATCAACTCATACGGCAGCTCCCGAAGATATCATCAAAACGGAGCGGACGAAAACAATAAGCAATGCATATTATTAAATACGTTATCACTGTCGAGTAAAAACTAAATTCCCTAGCGTTGTTTTATTTTTATTGCATCTGTGTTTATAATTAATCGAGGTATAATAGCTCCTGATATTAAGTTCTCGGCTGTCTATTATCTCACATTACGTTCCGTATTCCCAGGTGGTCGACCAATTTAAATGGACACTAACTAATTTAAATTCAGAGTTTGAAGCAGATCTGGTCTTCTAAAGAGATATGGTTAAAGAAACATATATTCACGTATAGCCTCATGCATATTAATTCGAGAATAAGTGCAGACCTAGCAATGTATCTATTTTACTTTTCAATTCGTGCATTAATTTCTAGGAGCTGAATTTGCCCTACATTTAGAAAAAAAACAACCCTTACTTTATATTGTTGAGCAGACAAGGATAAAACGGAACCGCGACACATACGCACACATATATTTCAATGAGAAAATGCCAGTGTACCTATTACAGACAAAGGATGATCAAAGATAAGATATCCATGGCACGTGTAAGGATGAAGAATCGTACAGTTTTAGAACGATATTGTACGAGTAACTTCGTTTTCTCTGTCACCATAAACTACATAGAAAAGAAAATGCTGACAAAATGTACGATACGTGTAACTAAAATTGTTATTATTCGTTATTTTATGCGCAATAAAGAATCGATCAGTGCTTTACACGTGGCGTCCATATTAGAGACTAAGCGTACGCTCACGAGTAAATATATGCTATAAACATGTATATAGAAAAATAATGACTCAGCAATCCAGACTGATAGTTGCTCTAAATTTTCTAGCTATTAAAATTTAAGCAATAAGTATAGTTTGTAAACTAAATGGTGTTATTCTACCTACAGAGATGTATTCTTTCAATTATTAATATGGGGCGTATGCCATTGGATACAGTTGTAGGCTATGAAAATCGTTATAATAAAGTAATACAATAGTATCAGCTACATAACACGCATCGTTTTGTAGAGAGTTAGATGTTTAATATTGTCCATACTGGAGTTGTTTCTTACAGCATTTCTGGTAAAATGAATAAATATAAACATCATCCTCCCTTCAATATAAATGTGAGGGGTGCGACTATGCTTTGTCGGCAAGAAATCAGCATCACAATGTAACAGTTATATCAATAGTTTGTTGAGAGTTTGTACTCACATTCACATTAGATTTCCCATCCTTTCTCACCAACTAAAATGTCTCTCTTTAAATACAATTTAAATATGAAACTTTCTTCTTTAATTTGGATCATATAATATGCGGAAGACTTCTAACAGTAAATAGTCTTAAGCTTTTCGCAGGTTCATTCAGCTAAGGCACAATGCATCCTGTTATAGTCAGGTAAACTTACATATTGTTATAGACTCGCATATCCCTTCTACTACCTTAAAACCTTACAACGCACCTTTGTCATATAAATAGACTTTTCTTTCACATGTAAATGTCATATATTTAAACAGATAAAAAGTTTAAGTATCCTTTATATGTGGTTTCCTTTCTCCTGATTTATTGTGTATTTTCCTAAATTACGGAAGAAATATCGGACAGGTTATGAACGCGAAATATGCGGCTCTCATTTGGGGTACACTGCTACTTATAAATGGTTTCACTTATGGAGCATAATACGCCGTGGCTGTGGGTACAATATTGAGTAGTGTGTACCATATAACGTCTAAAATAAATAATAGAAACTATGTGATGTGTTTTCGTCAAAATATTCCCCAAATTAGTTGATAAAAAAGAAATATTCAACAATCACATCCAAAATGAGTCGGCGTATAGCGTTAAACATTTGCTTACATGTGTAAAAGATGATCTGAATTAACGTGGGGGATTTGCCCGTATACTACTTATAGGCATATGTTGTCCTAGAAGTGTTTGCCGATTTTCGGTAGTTATTGTTTCGACATGTTAAAAAATGTCAGATTATAGAGAGATATACTAGATTTGTATTTCAGTTAGAACTTATTTCAAGCAATCTACTGAAATAGAAAGTCCAACATTATGTGTGTTAACTTTGGAAACCATTTAACACTGAAGATCGCAAGAAACAATTTTTGCACTTAATGCTTCTATATTTAAATAAAAAAATATGTATTTAAAAAAATAGAATGTCAGTAGAAGCGCTTTTAAAGCGATAGTAACCAGGACATTCAAATTGATTCATTTTCCGCGTGTGAAATCCAACAACAAAAATGATATCATTATGTGTGTTCCAATGTCGTTAATAACACTTATTGCTCATTTTTATGTAACTTGAAATTTATTTATTTTTAATTTACGTTAACGCTACTTTTTCCAATTGGGTTAACTAAATAATTTAATGATAAATGTTTCAATTATATTTCACATAAACACAAACTATCAGGCAAAGCCAGTTATGTACAGCTAACCCCCCCTCTCTCTCTATCTCTCTCTCTCTCTCTCTCTCTCTATATATATATATATATATATATATATATATATATATATATATATATAAACAAATATAAATATATATATATATATATATATATATATATATAAATATATATATATATATATATATATATATATATATATATATATATATATAAATGTAAATACATTTTCAGGTAGTTTACATGCCATACGTATATTTTATACAAGTGGTAAGCTCGACTCTTGTAATAATAACTGTTGAAGAAAATACCGAAAAACATAAATAACATATATCATGTTTTATATATATATATATATATATATATATATATATATATATATATATATATATATATATAAGTGTATGCATTTTTATCGACAAGAAGGCTGACAGAGAGCACGTGTTTGTTTATCGTCAACGTACTCCTTAAAATGAGCAAATCCATTGTTTTCTCTTATATTTCGTATACATACCATGTTTGTTTAGACAGTTATCTACATGATAAATGACTATTTAATCAGATACGTTTAGATAGAAAGCTTTTCCTTAAGTCCCTGAAAACTAACACGACAGAAAGCCGGCATCGTCACAAATTGCCTGTATTGTTTTATTCGTTTGCCAACTAAAACGTTAGGCGAATGACGTAAGGCGAAGTGGGAAATCACACAGAGTGAATATTTTCGTTTTGTTTACAAACAGGGCTGGCGTACACATTGTTTCAAACAGTAATAAATGTCTTCTTTATTCATTGTTTTACTTCGGTATACATTGGCCGGTCACTTTGACCAATTCAGATAAGTTCACAATGCGCATGCGTGCGGGTAAGTGGGAATTATTTTTTTTGTGGCAGTTTTAAAAGGTGTTTTTGTAAAAACCCAACTTGCTGATTTCCAAATCTGATATTACGAATAAAAATCCAATAAGATACACTGAGGTCATTTACGCAATAAGACTTTTCAGATAAAAATGAACTCGCAATTCCCAAATAGTTGTATACAAATAGCAACATTGTAGCAATCAGTCTAATTTTATTTGTACTACTTTCCTCTGATGTAATTAGATATGTGTACACCTTGAAGTATTTCCCCCCTCTGACATTCAGAAGCTTTTGCGTAAGAAAACAAATCGACAGACTACTTCTTACAGCATTCACGTAATCTCGTTTTCTGCTAGTTCATATGTATACCTCCATCTACGTAAACTTTGGTATGTGAATATGTGTGTACGTGTATAGGATCAACGCTTAGGCTAATTACCCGAGCATTATGAATGGTTGAACGCATTTTATGGACGAAAAGTTGTTAATGTGGGCAATAGTTAGTTTAATTTAGTTTTATAAAAATTTAATATAAGAGGGTGTTACACCATTTGTGAAAAATAAGAACCTACGATTAAATTGTGCATTTTAGTGTACCTCAGTTTATCATCTGTAATCAAACCCTGATGACTTAATATTGCTAACGAAACATTATTAACGTGATATTAGGTCCGTACAAACAGTGAAAACAGTATTATTTCGGAAGTTTTTAGATAAATATTAAGAGTTTGTATTGTTCAATTTGTCAGACTAGCGTTTTCATCTTCGATGTAATTCTCATAACGTATCGGCCGATGCTACTGCCACATTTCTTCAGTGTTACTTTGTTGAACCTGGAAATCTCTGACAATCAACTCTATAGTAAACCTAATATAGAATGTAATCAAATATCAGCAAACATTAATTAAAAATAATATATAACAGTGTCATTAATATATATATATATATATAAGATTTGAACAACTAGCTGCATCCAGGTACGGTCTTAAAACATCTTCTTTTCCCAAGCAAACTGAACACTTCAACAATTTCGAAAATAATTTATTCAACCTAATTAGACGCATTAAATTAAAAAAACACAATAAACATTCCAACCCCTTTAATAAAAAAAATCAACAAATTCACAAACAAGATCAAAAAAGACCCTGACATAATAGTCCCAGCCGATAAAACGAAACACTTTTACAAATTAAAATATTCTGACTACAAAGATTTAATCTACACAGAATTGAACAAACCTTATTAAACTTTTTCTAGTAGCATTTTGAATAGCATGAACAAAGAGGCTTAATCCCTACTAACTTCTTTAAATATCCTTAATTACGCAGAAATATTTACCCCAGCTACTCCCAGACGCACTTTAAAAGACCACAAAAAAAATGTTCATAAAAACCCTTCTATGAGACTAATCTGCCCGTCAAAATCAGATATAGGCATTAAAAGAATAATATTTTAGATAGAATTATTCCTAACTTTAAAAATAAATAAATACAGCCTTTGGTAATTCTGTGGTAAGGTCACCAATTAGTTTTTAAACCTCAAACATACATCTAACTCTAACTTGAACTTCATCACCTAATGATATTAACAATCATTATCAGTCTATTTTCCCTATCCGACTAATCAACGCTCTAATCTTCGCTAAGAATAATTCAGATATCACAGACTTAGATATCAAACTAATTATTTTGGCCAGGAGATCCCTTTTAGAATTTGACAATACATTTTGGACCAGGAGGGATACCCCAATAACTTTGGTATCACTATGGGAGTCTCAGACTCTGTCCAGCTTACTGACCTTGTAGGATTATACTTGTTGAGAGAATTAAGGTTTGAATTCGGACAATTACACGGTGGGCTATACAGGGACGATGCACTTTTTTGTTTCTAGGGTGAGATCTGGACAATACAACAACACCATAAAAACCTGCACAATTTCTTTAAAAACTTCGGATTAACCATAACTATAGAACCTGACAAGAGAATATGTAACTTCCTTGACCTAATACTGGACCTAAATTCCGAATCTATTAGCCCCTACCACAACCCAGTAAAAATAAAAATAATTAAATTAGAAGAAAGAATAGTATTTTGTTTAACCAACCCTACAATTGCGATGTAAAAACTAATATAGCTAAGAAATGTTGTTAAATTTTAGATAACTCGTGCAAGCACCCACATAAATACAGCACTATTTTAAATAAGAACTCAATTAAAATCTTCTACTCCACAATGCCCAATATAGCACAACATCATCACATCGAACAACAAAAAATAAATCTGCCCAACAACCAGCATCTACTAAGAACCGCACTAATAACTGCAATTGCCAAAACTCTAGAGAATACCCATTACACGGTAATTGCATACAAAGTAACGTTATCTATGCCTGCACTGTTAAACAATTACCCCAAAACACCATTTTGCAAACTAATACCAACATACAAATTACCCACACTTCCTTTAGCTCACCCTATCTTCAGCTCCCTTCACGAAACGAAACCCTAAATAGCACCCCTCTACTAACCAACAATTCCCGCTAACTAATAATGGATTTTATCTCACCCCTCAAAGTATCCTATCTTCCCCCGAATTACAATCCTGACTTAAATTTGGCCCAAAACTCGAGCATACAAGCGCGAAGCATTCCCGATACTATAAATAACACACTACTATAACAGCAACCCCGCACAAAATACACACCTATATTAGAGCAAGTGCCTTCTCCATTAAGAGCCGAATCTCAAACAATATCTACTCCTTTAAACACAATAATAATAAGACGACTAGCACCTCTCTATCTAATATAATAAAAAGCTTTAACATTAAAAACACTCATTACTCCCTACGTTGGACTATATTAAAAAGGGATAACTTCTACACTCCAGGATCTGCCTTCTGCCAACTATGTACACTGGAAACTTTTATGATAGCTACAGCACCTAAGAACTTAACTGTTATTACCTCTAAAAAGGAGCTTATTTCTTATTGCAGGCACAAGCGAAACTTTAAATACATTAATTTCATTACTCCTTCTGACACTCCTCCTCCCATCCAACAACTCCCTCTCTAGCATCGGACACATTTCTAAATTCTATATTTTGTTAATTTTGTTAATTTGTATTTTTAACTCCCCCAACCTCATCAATAACCATCCCAATAACATATCCTCCCCATTGCACCTAATAACTTTATCAACCCATACTTATTGTAAATTAAGAACTAAAATCATTTATTTCGACACCCCACTTATATTAAACCAATCTAATGTCTATACTCAGCATTATAGCTCCTATTCCTCTTGATTCATCTTTACTCATAACTTCTTGTTTTCTTCTGTTTGCAAACCTGCCCATACACTCTTTCATTGCCTCTTAATTTTGCATTCTTCTTATTTCCCTGAATCCATTCTATCGACCTTGTATGGGCCTCTCTCTTCTGACAATATCTTCTTCGTAGTTTCCATTTATCTCATTTTTAACTACGCTCCTCTGTTTCTCCTCCAAATTGGTCCACATGCTTACTCCTATCAAACTACTTACAACTCCAACACACTAACATTATATTTAAGTTTACTTAATTCAACCCCCCCTATAATACTTATATTGAAATCAGTTGATACAAGCGATTTTACCTTATCTCTTTAATAGTCCCCAACACTAAGTGTTTAATATAATGGAGTGTGTCAGGCTGGATATATAACTATACATTTGGCTTGCCTTACTTATTTTTTAAATTCTATGACCACTTAATCATTTATTTATTCTGTGGGCCTTATTCAATTACTCAATTACTCATATATGTTTATGTTTATTAATTTTTACCCTCATTCATTTATTTATTTAATTATACTTTTAAACTATTAGGAAGCCTTTTTAAGGTTTCCAGAAAATTCTACTTTTTTACGCTAAACCTTTGCCCGATTTACTACTTATTCACCATTTAAACTATAGATTCCTATTCATTGGATCCCTAGCCCTTTAAACTCTCGAAAGTATCTTATCTTCCGTTCAAAATCCACTTTAACTACGACCCCCTCCCCCTATTCGTCAAATTATATACACATCTTTTCACTTAAATCTTCAACTATAGCTAAACCCTACCCACATATCCTTTTTTCTTTTGCTTCCTATGCTATTTAATTTCACCTACCTCTTATCTCCCTTTGAATCTATTCAGTAGACCCTGTGTATGCCTCTTTCCACCAACAATATCACGTTCGGAGATTCCACTTATCCCGCATGTAACTAGCTCCTTGGTTACATCTTAATTCGGCCCTTCTTCTTCCCCTCATGAAGCCTTTTATTACTTCAAAGCACTGGTAGTACCCTTAAGTTTCATTTGAATAAACCCAACCCCACCCCATATTACTTATAATGGAAACCAATTGTTACAAGCAATCTAACCTTATGCCCTAAACTGTTCCCCTAACTTAAATTTTAATACGACTGAGTTGGACAGGCTAGATGTATAACGATACATCGAGCTAATCTTATTATTCATCATTTAATTATTTAATATCTTAATCATTTAATTATTCATCTAATTATTCATCTGGGCTTAACCTGATAAATTATTTAATTATTTTAATTATTTATTTATTTATATACTTTCACTTTTTCTACTATACCTTTAACCAATTAGGTAGCCCTTTTAAATTCCTAAAAATGTTTGCTAGTAAACGCTAGTCGTCGCCCAATTCTTGCTTATAACATTTAAACTGCAGACTTCTATTCATTGGAATTCTAATCTCAGTATCGATAACCATCTTAAACTATCGAAATTATTTTGTCCCCACCATGAATCCGGTTTTTATCTACGATCCCTTTTACATTTTTTTCTCTTCAAATAATATTCACACTCAATGACTTATTTCTTAAGCTTTGACCAATCTTCGCCCACCTCCTACCAACCAAACCTTTATCACTTGAACCACTGCTCCCCCACCCACCCCTCGTTTTTCATCCCAGCTGCAACCGCGGCTTTCTCAACTAACCCGACCATTGTATTCCCTCATATTTTACTCCTCTCTCTCTCCAACCCACCTCCTAATTTAGCATACCTTTTCCACTTAAGTTTTATTCTTGGATTCGCTTGCTTGAATATCTCACCAATAATATTATTCGCTTTTCTACTATGGCCCGGGAAGTTATCAAAAATGGCCAGCTTTTTCACATCAATTCCATTTAAGTGCTATCCATCTACCATTTTATTTCAACATTTTACATTTGGATTTACGTCACTTTCTCTATACTGCCCCCACAAAAAACTTTTTTCGCCTTCTCTAAAATCTCCTTTTCATTGGACACCTTTTCAACGAACAATTAGCTTCTGGACACACCACATATCTTTTTTACACGAACTTTTACTTGCTATAAGCGTACCCCTCACTACTTAGAACTGGTTTTGGTTGGAGAATTGAAAATAGGTTTAGAATGAATTCATCGTTAAATATTTAGCAACTTGTTTCACTATTGATATTGTGTCGCAAAATATTCAACCGAATAATAAAACATCAAAAATTATGAAGAGAATTCGAAAAATAACATTTTAATTTCATTCATTCGTATAATTATTTTCACCTATCGTACCTTGCGGTATAACATGTAATTGAAAAATTAACATATTCCTCCAAAAAGTGTGCCTAGGCGTGTATATAAAATATTACTGGCGGCATTCGGGTCTACGTTTTCCACGTCGCCGAAACAAGCTGAATTATTAAACGACATTTTAATTTACCATCAGCATATATGACTTAACACTGTAGTTGTTTGCGGAAATGGAGTAGGAAACTGCAGACATGACTACATTTTCAACACGGGCAAACCTCGTGATAGCTATCTACTTTTTGCTCTTGTGTAGGCTACTGAACCATCTTCTTCCAGTAATCTACACGCAAGAGCCACATCATTGAATATAGATCATATCCAACAATGGCGAAAATTATATGTGATTACAAAATCAAGAAAGTGACGCTTTAATTCCTAAATTGACTTATGAGTACAGCACTGTTTCTTGAATTGCTGTCCAATGTTACACTAACCCGTCTTACATCTGTAATGGGGAATACTCTCATCCTACAATGAAGACTACTGGTTATTTCATTGATATATCAGATATAGACAAGGACACATTTAGAGGTTAAGAACAATTGTGGGTCATTTCAAAGATACACTAATTATTAGAATAAACATCTCGTTAAAACATGAGTAAATAAAAACGTCTGTCCAAACACATCCTAAAAAAAAGTCCGCCACTATAATATCTTGCCCAAAAGAACAGAAATGAGAAAAATACTGCATTCATTAAAAAATAACCACATTTTTATTCACAGCCTTTAAACATTATCCTGAATTCGAACATAATTTCCTTAATTTAAACCTTTTTTTGTGGTGAATCAGTACACTACTTTGCTTGCACTAAACATACCGGAAACAATTTAAAATATATGTTTTGCTTTCAATTGTTACTAAAACATGGGCGCTAATTAATACTAACATCTTCTTCTTTGCAAACGGAAACATGTTTTATTTAAATATATTTTATGAAAATCTTTTGGAATATCTTATAATGCATTTTCCTCATTCTAAGCTAATGTTTCCGCTACATTTATGTGTAAGCCTTTCGCCCGAAAAAAATCTATATGAGCATTTTTATTAAACAATGATTTCTCTTTTTTATGTCATGGCAATTGGTTTCTACCGGAAATAAATTGGGAAAACGTGTGAAAAGAGAATTAACAGGAATATCGGATGAGAATACACGAAATAAAATAAAATAGACGAGACGTCTGAAAATAGGATTATGTGAAAAAGTTTTTATACGAAATCAATAATAAATAAACCAAGATAATGATTCGTCGGGTGTTTGCATTTACAAATTTTAACGACAGGGGGTGATACACGAGCTTTTTGTGCAATGGATAATTAATAAAAGTCCATATATACCTTACTGCTTTATAATTAAACAATATATATATATATATATATGTATATACATGTATATAGGTTTATATATGTATATGTATGTATATATATGCATATATATGTATATATATATATATATATATATATATATATATATATATGTATATAAGTATATGTATTCATATGGATATATGTATATGTATATATACATGTATATAAATATATATATATATATATATGTTTATATATGTATATATATATATTTTATATATGTATATATGTATACATATTTATATATAAACATATGTTTATATACTTGTATATATTTATATATGTATATATGTGTATAAATGTATGTGTATATGTTTATCCATGTATATATATATATATATATATATATATATATATATATATATATATATATATATATATATATATAGATATATATATATATATATATATATATATATATATATATATATTCCGTTTTTGGTGAAACTCCTTTACACTGGAAAATGCCCGTTAGAACTTTTAAACTTTTTTCAAATTTCGAAAATTGACACTCCTCATCTTTTAACTCATCCATCATTAACCTCCTCTTATGATAAGATTTTAATCTTTGAAAAGCCTGGCTTAAAGATGAAAAAGAAGAAAAATAAATATTGTTATTCACTAAATGTACTTGTTCTGAACAACCGAATACATTTATATGCTCTTATTTGCAGGTCTAATTATTTTCATGGACTTATCATATTTTTGCTCTAACCAGTATTGTAATCTTCCCTTACCTCACAATAAGTCCTACTCTCTAAAAGTGTATCTTTTAGTTATAAATGTATATATATATATATATATATATATATGCATATATATGATTTCATATATGTGTATATGGATATATATATGCACATATAAGCATATATGTATATATACATATATATATATATATATATATATATGTATACGTGTATATATGTATATATATGTATATATATATGTATATGTATTTACGTGTACATATATATGTATACATTTGTATGTATGCCTATGTATATAGATATGTGTATATATGTATATATATATATGTATATGTTTACATATATATATTTATATATGTTTATAAGTATATATATATCTATATATATATATGTATATATATATATAAGTGTATTACATTGAAAACGCACAACAGAGAATAACTTATAAAAGTGGTTATAAACATCTTTTTTCAAAAGAACTTGTCATCAGAAGGAATACATATTTGTTCAACATGCATTGCATTACGTTATTAAATTGAAAAAACTGTTAAAATTTGTGTCAACTGATTTTGAGTTCCGAATTAAAAAAAAGTGTGTAGAAAAGAACCAAACATTCTGATAATACACACCATTAGCATTCAACCCTGTTTCCCAAATACAGTTCTTATTATTTCAGAACGATATATCCACTTTGTTAAGAATAAATAATTAATGTTAATCAATTCTTGTTAATTAAGGTTTGATTCGTTTTGATGAACGGATGGGTTGCTTTTACAAGCTATGGGGTACATGACTCTGTATAAACAAGTTTATGCATGCGATTTGAATATAATACACTTGCAATGTATATACAATTACATTTGATATACATATTATTGTGACATTTTTATATCATGAATATTATTTTATTATAACGCTATATTCCCAATATTAAATATAATTCATATCAGGAATTAATATCAAATGTATTTTATAATACTTTATATATATATATATATATATATATATATATATATATATATATATATATATGTGTGTGTGTGTGTGTGTGTGTATATATATATATGTTTATATGTATACAAGTTTAAAACAAATAACAATGTGTTGTTATACATACATTTATTTGTTTTATAAGATAATCAATAGATATAAATGCCTTTTACAAAGCAGTACTTTTATTCATTTTAGTTGTTATAAGCGTATCGGTTGTAATGAACAATTACGAATAAGTTTCTATATTCTGAATTACTGTTTATTTTAGAAATCGACTTGCTTTTTATAAACAATATAAATAGCAGCACTAATAGTGTACCGACATTGTTGGGCAAATAAAGCTTTCTACAGTTCAACGTGGAACCTGACTCTTCTAATTCTGAAAAAACCTGGACTCATTGGCGAGTGACGTTTGATAACCTTTCGCAAACATTACATGCAGAATATCTACTACGGCAGATGAACTCACTCGGACTACTAACCAACTATGTATCTCACATATTACACGAACTTATTATGGACTTCAGCACTCATGAAGAGGCGATCAAACATTTTTTAAAAACACTTACGGAAAGCCCAACAATTAAACAGTTTTGCCATATTTACTTGCAAAAACAAAATCATGAATATTTGGTGGAGTCTGTTAAATTAATTACGAACTCTGAGCAAGGACTGTAACTTCCGGTCAATGTCTGCCGAAGCAATTCGAGACGAGAACATTATTGATGCTTTTATTAACTGACTTAAAAATGTGCAGGTAAGACGAAGACTGCTCGAAAACAAAATGCATGAACCTCAGAACAGCCTACTAACATTCATATACGTTCGAAATTGCCCTCAAACAGTCAGTGTTCTACCTGCAGTCGGATACGGTTGGTGGTACTTTGAACAACAAACACTCTTGTTGTTCACCCTCTTTTTGTGAGCATTATTCTCCGGGCCCCTTCCCTGTGACTTCTTTCTCTAACCAGGACATTCGGGCACTACCTATCACCGCTGCTTCCAAAGGTCGTAAATACCACTTTTGTTGGTTAAGTCCACACTGTCGTTTTTCCAATCCGGCCAGAGGTGCTAGGTGTTACAAGTTTGGGAAGTTGGGGTATGTTTTTAAGGTGTGTAGATCTACCAAAATAATGTTTCTAAAAAGGTTATCGTCTCTCTCATGGTAGCATCTATAACACCTGCGTCTCTAGACTCCCTCTTGAAAAGTATGATGATTAAAATTAATGGCGTTTCCACTAATGCATCAATTGACACCTGCAGCTCTAGTTATTATATTAATTAAAATATTGTAAAAGCTAATAACTGGACATTTTTGTTTTGTTCTACTTGTGTGTCTATGGCGAATGCTTCTTTATCATCACAAGTAATTAGATATTGTCTGGACAATTTACTTTGAAAAGAAATTCACATATAAGCATCACACTTTTGATAATGAAAACATTTCGCAGTGACGTTATACGTTTTTCTGCAGCATAATTCTCGTATTGAGATTCCTTTATAAGAACCTAAACCAGCCCTTAGCATTCGTGGTCTAACAGCGGGAAATGTTCAGTACCCATCACTCTTTAATAATTTATAGCAAGACTGCAAATTTATAGCGATGAAATCTAGCCGCTACTCACTTGAGGATAAACAGTTAATAAAAACCGAGATTGCGAAAATGCTTAGTGAATGAATCATTTAAATGAGTGAGTCCCCGTAGAGGGCCCAAGTTGTAATAACATCTCCTGAAAATGAACCGAAAGGGCCTAGTAATTGATTACTCTCAAAGCATAAATACGTTCACTCTGCTGGGTGCCTACCCACTACCACGAATAGATGAAATTATCAGAGAAATTTCCAAACATAAATTGTATAGCACACTAGAGCCCAGAAACGATTTTCACCAATTCGCTATCAAACCAGTCGATCGACTCTACAGAGCTTTTGTGGCAAATGGCTACCTCTACCAGTTTAAAAGGATAACATTCAGAGTAACGAATGGGGTTTCTAGTTTTCAGCAGAATTATGGATGAAATAATTAGCGATTAAAAATGTGAGGGCACCTTTGCCTTCATCGATAATGTAATAATATGTGCGCACAACTATGTAGACCATAATCGTAATCAGACGTAATATATGGCGACGATTTAAAACTGCAACCTTACAACAAATGACAATAAATACGTTTATAGCGTAGACACCATTAAGGTAGTAGGGTACACCGCGAGCAAAACCTATGTCACCAGACCCAGAACGATTGCAGCCGCAGCTAAAATAACCAATCCCTAATGAAATGCGTGTCCTCAAACGAACTATTGGTGTGTTTGCACATTATTCACAGTTGATTGCTTACCTTTGAAGCAAAATTCACCTATTGATACAAACGGACACATTAACTCTCTCGCACACAGCAGTGGAGTTTTTTAAAAATATTACAAAAAGTTTATACAACGCAGCAATTCCCCCGCTATTGCTTCTGGAGATGGAGCCATATGCATCTGATTATGCGAGTTCTGCTTCTTTAAGTCAATCCGGATGTCTTGTCGCTTTTTTCATAGAATTTGTAGCGTTCAGAAAAGTGACACTCAGCAATTCAAAAATCAGTGTATGCCATAGTGAAAGCACTCAGATAGTAAATACAGTATTTTAGACTAATTACTGATAACAAATTCGTCACGTTAATGTTTAACATCAGGACAACAAGCAAACTTAAAAATGATAAAATAGTGAGGTGGAAAATAGAACTCTCTTGTTATTCTTTTGATGTAATATACCGACCTGATGAAGAGAATGCTACATTTGACGCACTATCGAAGGTATATAGCTCGGGACCTAACACGGATGAGTCTCGTACCTTACACAGTGTACTGTGCCACCCAGAAATAACAAGATTGCCACACGTGGTACGAAATATAAATCTACCATAAAAATCAGATGACGTAAAGGAAATGATAAAATCATGTACAATGGTTGCAGAACATAAACCACTATTATTCAGGCCTAAAACAATGACATTGATTAAAGCGACTCAACCATTTGAGATAATACACATCGATTTTAAGTGTCTGCTATCATCTAATTAATAGAATCATTACATTATAACCGTCATCGATGAATATTCACGATTGCCAGTCGCATTTTCTGGTCGGGACATATCACTAAAATCGATGAGTCGGTAAGTGTGCTCTTTATTTGTAATGTCTGGTGTTCAGGCTTACATCTATTCAGATCGGGGAGCCTCTTTTATGTCTGAACAACTGAACCAGTTTCTTCATAAACAAGGAGGAGACACAAGCACGCCGACGCCGTACAACCCTCAGGGAAACGTCGAATATGAGCGTTATAACGGTATAATATGGAAAAACATGCAACTAACGGCCGCGAAAAGCAAATGCCCAATTACTTTCTGGGAAGATCTCCTCCCTGAATCTGTGTACGCTCTTAGGGCGCTCTCATTTACAGCCAAACATGTAACGGCTTAGGAGGGTTATTTTTTCCATTTCAACGACGAAACTCGACGGGAACTTCGCTTCCATTCGTGGCTCTCGATACCTGAACGGTTATTCTGAGACGTTTATTCAGTCATTGTTAGAATGATCCATTAACACACTAAGTGGGACTGATTGAGGCGAACCTGCATTATGCATTGATACGACATTCTGATGGAATATAATCAACTTTCTTCTCGTAGAGACCTGGCACATGCAATATAACCACCGAGGAGACGCCAACATCTCAAGACCCTTCCACTTAGGCTGAAGGTCAAGCTGCACCATATGATTTATCTACGGAATCAATGCAGCCAGTAGATACGGAGTCCATAACATCTGTAGAATCCCAAGGTGTTAATAACGAGCCAGAGGTTAACAGTCATCCACTTGCTCAGAAACGAGCTCATCTCCGAACCGATTCAGGGGGTCTGCTTTCTGGATATTCATTTCCTTCATTTTAATACGAATCCTAAAGATGACAAAGTAAGCCATCATCACATTGATGATAGCATTGTGTGGCAGACAATTGCCACTATTTTAATCATACTGTAGAAGAGATAAGTTAAATGTTCAATCAAACGTGTTATATGTAGTATCGTAGTATCCCAATAACTTTTATCGAGACAGAATCAATATTTGGGCATATGTACGCCCATAGATGATGATTGACGTTGAAATGCATTTGTATATCAGTAAGACATATTTTTAACAACTTTTCTATACGATATTATCTAAGTATGTTCAGACATATCAAGCCACCACTGATTTTTCTGTTGTACGTATACTGCGCTGGAATAACGATGTTTCATTCTTGATAAACTGCTGTAAATATTCACAGTCTTTATATTGGGGGGGGGTGCGGAGATATCGATGATAACACCTATCGGTCTCTTCCAGGGACTAGTCACTCTGTGAGTCGTTTACCGCGGACAAATCGTGATATTCCCGATTCTTTAATATGCTAAAATGCAATGTAAGATTTTTAGTTCTTAGTACGGAATTGCCTCTCTGTGCTATAGTACACAGTTTGAGGAATATATATATATATATATATATATATATATATATATATATATATATATATATATATATAAATTCATGTTGGGTTTCTGTGCACAGCCTACACCCAATGTGTTTTACTATCTTTATATGATAGTTCGCAATAATACATATATTTGCATATATATTTGGTAACACATGTTCACTTTTCGATACATATTTTGCTACATATGTGCACCCATGTGTCAGTTTTATACAAGAGTCACCTTAATTTCCTCAAATAGTGTTTTGACGAATGCTAGGTAAGTTTTGAAACATACTTTAAAATGTGTAGCAACACATTTTTGAATGAAAGAATGATATTATTATAAGTGTATAATAGAAAAATAATGTATTAAATGCACCGAAAATGTAAAAACAATCTTTGACTACACATGCACTTCTATATATCCGGCTGTCGTTCTATCAACCTTTCTCTACCTTTCTCTATCTATCTATCTATATATCTATTTATCTAATCATGTGCTTGTGTATGTGTATGTATACACATATGTATCGGTTGTTTGTGGGGGTATTTATATGCCGCTAACCTATGTACAAGATTCAGAACTATGCACACCCACACACACACATGCACACCCACACACGAGCACACCAGCCATTTCGGCGCCAGCGCTATCAAAAATATTAAATTTCAAATAAAAACCCAAAACACTTCATTCAGGAGATGACCGATGAAATAACAGTCAAAAGCATACGTACTTAATAAAAACACCCGACTTTGACCAAGAGTACCAAAAAATAATAAAACATAAAATGAAATATATAAAAATATTAAATCACATACACCCCCCCCCGCAAACCCACACATGCGTAGAAACGCAAAATAGCAAGACATTTCTTCAAATGGATTTACATATCTGATGAGAGCGGGCCACCGCTTAGAACGCGTTACATAACATTATAAAATTAGAAAAGGATAAATGAATGTCTTAAAAACCTTTCACAAATGTTTGTGGCTTTACTCCATAACATATATACTTTCATCTCATTGGTACTGCACTAATACGGCACTATCCGTTGTACTATATATAACTACAACGAAAGAATGCCACCAACAAGTAAAACATATTTGGAAGATCTAGTGGAACTCCAGAAAATCCACAACAACGAACAAAATCTTCTCGATGAAGAAATACGAAACCTCAACGAGAAAGAGTGCAGGGTACTTTATCTTCTATCTAATCAACAAGACAAGAAACAAAAGAACAGTAAACACACAATTATACAACTATTTAAACCACAGCACGACTTCATAGAAAACTACAGATTGTCATATATCAAGGGGGATTTGGTAAAAGCGAAAAAACGAAACATCCAAATATGGTGAACTATCATAAAACTAAGCAAAATTGCTTTCTACCATGCAATCAAAAGTAGTGATAATGCATCTACATAAAACATTTCTGGAGATAAAGAGAGATTTCATCCAAAAATAAATTCGTATAAAAAATAACCCCACAGGACACGGAAGTACAACAAATAATTAATGGTTGTGCATATCCGATGAGAGCGGACCATACCTTGAAACGCGTGATATTATATTAAGAAATATTAAAATTACAAAATAATAAATAAATGTTGAAAAAAACTTTTTACAAATGCAACTAGTCTTACTATATATATATATATATATATATATATATATATATATATATATATATATATATAGCTATAGATGTAGTAGTGTGTATGTATTTATATATATATATATATATATATATATAAATATATATATTTATATATATATATATAGTAAGACTAGTAGCATTTGTAAAAAGTTTTTCAACATTTATTTTTTTTTTCTATATTTATTCTTCCAATATGTATATATATATATATATATATATATATATATATATATATATATATATATATATATATATATTTGTTGGTGATTTTATTATTCCATTAATTGCGACACACTTTTTATCTACACGATAATTACCTATTACAACAAAAATGACAGTTATAACTTTATAATTATAATTCTATGCTCATTATTAAATTACACCCCCTACCTTCCGACCTGGTTGGAATTGAGGCCACGATGGCGCAGACACGAGAGATCATCCCACTCAACTTTTTGAAATATCACTTGTTGGGGTCTCCCCCTCTCCCCCTCCCCTCTCATGTCCTCGCTAGAGGCATATCTCTATCTCCGTCCCCCCTCTAATGCATCTTCAATTTACGGTTGAGGTTGAATTTAAAATCTTTTCCATTTGGTTTCCATTGTCGCTTGAAAAGTTAGCGTTCATTGTGGGCGCTAATGAAACAGCATATATATTGTCGCAATTAATGGAATAGTAAAATCACCAACAAAAAATATATTTTGCTCTGAATTTTCATTGAGCACTCTCATAAACCCGGTTTAAACTTCCTTCGGATTTATACCCCCTGGATATTTGTAACAAGTTAATTATCTCTCTCTCTCTCTCTCTCTCTCTCTCTCTCTCTCTCTATATATATATATATATATATATATATATATATATATATATATATATATATATATATACATATATATATATATATGTATGTATATATATATATGTTGCATTATACCGTACCAAAAACGCATTCGTTACATTATCAATGAAATTACCGCCACGACAAGTCTCTTAAACGCTTCTTGAAATACGAAAACAATACGGAAGTTTGCAAGCGTTTTCAAACGTTTTTGTTAAGGTATTTTTTTCCTCTAAACTGACAACCCGATTTTATAGTATTTTTACTCACTAATGTTTCCATTAATTTTGTTTAATCAGTATTTTCTTCTTTATTTCTGCACCCGTGGAACTTCGGTTTGTTTCACATGTTCATGCTTAAACAACTGGTAATTTTTAACACCAAAATGTATATGTTGTATACCTTTTAATTTCTCGTACTTTATCTCGTTCGTCGTCGCATGAAAATGTGTCGTCTCGATGTGAGCTAGTTTCTCGTACCTTTTTTTCTTTCGTCGGGTTGAGGGGCACCGTCTCGATGTCGTCTAGTGGTTGAATTATTTCTTCTTTCTTTCTGCCGTGAACCTAGCAATCTGTTGTGTCTGCAACAACAGCTTTATAACACAAATTCACAAGGCAACAATCTATTAGTTTCAATTTGTTTATTTCAGGCGTTAAATTTCTGTAAGCCACGGAGATGATGAGGAATTTAATTCCCCTAATTATGTTGAAGACTACATACAATACTCGTCCGTTCAGCCGCTTCCAAAACCCAGACTAGCAAACCTCCCACACAAAAGCTCGTGACGCAACAGAAGTCAAGCGCAGGGGCATTTTTCACAGTCTGACTCACTTGAACTCGCGACCTAACAGTTCTAATGACAATGGTGGCATCTAAACGTCTGTGAGCCGTGACTCTGAGAACCAGTCTATTAAGTACTCGACTGTACGGGCCCACCCGCACAAAATCGCGCAAGCCAAACAAAACGATATCTCACACATACGCCCGGCCTCACAGAGATATTATTTAACATATATATATATATATATATATATATATATATATATATATATATATATATATATACATATATATATATATATATATATATACATATATACATATATATATATATATATATATATGTATATATATATATATAATAAGGAGAGGTAGTTTGCTTGAATCATTGTGTGTAATACGTATATAGATGAGTATTAGAAAGCTATCACACTGCAAGAAATGGAAATATGTTGTTGTTGAGAAGTAGGACAAACACAAGTTATTTTAATCATATATTTTTTTCAAAAACTGGTTTAATAATTTTTTTCTGTATAGAAAATATTACTTGATTAGGCAACACTTCAACACGGATGTAATCTGTGTGACCGTGTTAAATAATATATTTCGAGAAATACCTTTTTGTCTAATTGTATGTGTTTCAAATCTAAAGAAAAACGTGTGGGTCCCAATATTGCTTATAACGCAGTAAATATAAATATCCGCAGCAATGTAACAAAACTAAAACTATAACTGATTTTTTTAATGATTTTAAGTACTTATTTAATTTTTTTCGGAATATTTCATATTTGAACCCACCGATGAAGTGCTACATATTCATATAAAAATAAAAATAAAACGAAGAGCAAAAAAAAGAGAAAAGAAAGACGAAACATGTTTTGTTTATTCGGAATGGGGATGTAGGGATAACAGCCAAGAGCGGTGTTCAGTTAATTTTTTCTAATATTTATTTAATATGTTTTTTATATAGACTATTGTTATCTTATGTTATTCTAACAATATTTACTTATTTACTTTTCTGAAAAAATGTGTGTAATTTATTTATTTTTTTAAAAATTGGTCACATTTATTTTCATGATTACTGGCTAAATATGTTTTGATTCATACACTTGCAAGATTGTGTAGAACGCAGTAAATTTAATGAACGGAAGTAATTGTTCAATTCTTTGTTTAATTTATCTTTAATATCATCATTGTCTACTTAATCTGAAACTATTTAATGCTGTTATCATTGTAGTAATGTCATTCTATTAATATGAGACAATTAATTTTTTGTTTATTTTAATGTATTTATATACTTATTACATAACATCATCAGTGTTCAAGTGTTGCCTAATCAAGTAATATTTGCTATATAGATTAAAAAATTACTAAAAAAGTTTTTGAAAATTATATATTAAAAATCACTTGTTTTTGTCTTACTTCTCAACGCCGACGTATGTCCATGTCTTGCATTGTAGATATATATATATATATATATATATATATATATATATATATATATATATATATATATATATATATATTATTCATATGTAATGTTATATGCTATAGCAGAATAGTTCTTGGTGGTATAGTTTAAAAAGTACTACAATTATTATTATTATTATTATTATTATTATTATTATTATTATTATTATTTACTCACTAGAAGATCTCACACAGGTCATCAGTGATTGCTCACCGACAACCGGTGATATTCACTTGAATCTGAGTGACAACAAGTCTCCCCAGATTTCCAGTATTCTCCACCTCTTTTCGATAGCCACCGCAAATAAATTTGCAGTATCACAACAGCCGTTTACCATTGATTTCTAGCCGGCAAGGACCATTGGTGTTTTCTGGGGTTTGGGTGGCAGTAAGCTTCCCCGAGGTCCCAGCAGTTTCTACACTTCCAGTGGAGGTCTGGTTTGTGCTGTCCTTCCTCGGTCTTCTCATCCTCCTTGACCCTATGCAGATATTTTGTGTGGTGTCAGCCTAGACTGGTACCATTTTTTCTTGTTTTTTCTTATTATATATATATATATATATATATATATATATATATATATATATATATATATATATATATATATATATTTATTTTATTTTTTATTATTATTATTATTTTTTATTTTTTATTTTTTTATTTTTTTATTTTATTTATTTATTTATTTTTATTTTATAAATATTTTTTATTCATTTTTTTTAGGGGGGGGGGAGCTGATTATTTTTTATTCATTTATCTTTTGAGGGGAGCTGCTTATTTTTTATTTATTTATTTATTTTATGGGGTGCGGTGGTGAGCTTATGGTGTTACTTGCTATTTCTGTTCATTGGTCCATTTTTGTGTTATGTCAGTTGAGGCCGTAGTAATTTATTGGGGGGAGGGCGGCTTATTAAGTAATGGTTCTTGCATTTTCTGTTTCTTTGTTGGTGGTGTGTTCTTTCATTAGTTTTGTTTTCTACCTGTGTTAGATTCCGTATGCCCCTTCGTAGCTTATGCAGGTTAGTTTCCGCATTCAATAATGTTTCTTAAGATTGTAGCTGTTTTGATCATTGCTGTCCTTTGTACAGTTCCAATGATTCCTTTGATCCCAATTTCTCCCAGTCGTTTTTTCAGGTTTTTGGGGGTTGTTCCTAGTGCTCCTACGATTATTGGTATTATACTGACTGTCTTCATGCTCCATATTCTTTTCAGTTCTCTAGCTAGTTCTGTGTATTTGCTTCGTTTTCTGTTTCTTTGCTTTTCACCCTGTGGTCTGCTGGAACGGCGAAGTCTACGATTTTGCAAGATTTTTCCTTCTTGTTTATTATTATAACATCCGGTCTTCTTGCTTTTATGAGTTTGTCTGTTTTTATATCCATATCCCAGATGAGTTTGTGTTTTTCGCGTTCCAGTACTGTTTCAGGATTATGTGTGTACCATTTGTCTTCGTATTCGAAATTCAATTGTTTGCACAGTTCCCGATGTACTGCTTTCTCCACACAGTCATGTCTGTTCTTATACTCGTTCTGGGCTAGTTTGCTACATTCACTTATTTTATTATTTATTGTTTCGTCTCTTTGTCCACAGAGTCTGCATTTACTGTTTTCCTGAGTTTTATCTATTATTAGCTTTAATGTAGTTTGTCCTAATTGCATTGTTCTGTGCAGCCATCAGTAGAGAGTCCGTTTCTCTGTTCAAGTGTCCTTTTCTTAGCCATGCCCAGCTGTTTTCGTTGGTTTCTTCTCTTGTCAGTTGTCTGAAGTGTCCATGTAGTATTTTTTCCCCACTTTTCTTTTGTTGCCGTTTTGGTTCTGGTTTCGGTGCTTCCCGAGTTGTTTGTTGGATTGGTGTCTCTTGCTGCGGTGATAAGGATTTCCCTGTGTTGAGTTATGTATTTTTCCAGCTCTTTTATTTTAGTCTTCCACACAATCTTCTATATTTACCAGTCCTCTTCCCCCTTTGTTTCTTTTCATGTAGAGTCTGTCCGTATCGTCTTTTGGGTGTAGTGCATCGTGCATGGTCATTAATTTTCTGGTCCTCTGGTCCAGGTGCCTGAGTTTTTCTTTGGTCCAGCCTATGAATGGTCCAGAACATCTTATTAGTGCTACTGCCCAGGTGTTTATTCCTTTTACTAGATTCCTGCTATATCATTTCGTTTCTAGGAGTATTCTTGTTCTTCGTAAATAGTCTTTTCCAATCTTCTCTCATTTCCGTAGATTTGATGGTGTCTGCCTCCAGAACTCCAATATATTTGTAACTATCCTGTTCCTCTAGCGCCCACATTTCCTCTTGGGTGTGGAATTATATGTTCTCTGTTGTCTCCAGTTTTCCTATTTTCATTTCTAGTAGTGCACACTTTTCCATTCCGAATTCCATTTCGATGTCCTGGCTGAAGATTCTGGTCATATTTATCCGCTTTTCCAGTTCCTTTTTGCTTTTTGCAAATAGTTTTAGGTCATCCATGTACATCAGGTGGTTTACTCTTATTTCTTTGTCTGTAAACTTGTATGCGGCATCATATTTTCTGGGTATGTAGTTAAGTGGCATCATAGCTATTATGAACAGTAGTGGTGATAGGGAGTCTCCTTGGAAGATGCGTCTCTGTATCTTTATCTCAGTCAGCTGTTGTCCTCCGGCTCTCAGTTCCAGTCTCCATGTTTCCATTGCTTTCTTAATAAGATTAATCATCCTTTCAGGTATGTTGTATATTTTCAAATATTCAATTATCCATGCTTGAGGGATTCTGTCGTAAGCTTTTTGTAGTCAATCCATGCCATGGATATGTACTTTTTCCTGTGTTTTACCTCCTTCAGTATCTTTTGATCGATGTATAGGAGGTCATGCGTCCCTGTTTTCCCTTTACGGCATCCTTTTTGTTCTTCCGGGAGTAGTCCACGTTTGTTTAGGGACTGGTAGATTTGTTCTCTCAGTTATGCCGTCAGGATTTTCCACATTGTTGGTAAACAGGTAATTGGTCTGTTGTTGCTTGGGGGTTGTTCCTTTTCTGGCTACTTTTTGTATAAGTGTTGTCCTTCCTTTGGTCATCCACATTGGTATGTCTGTTTTGTGGATACATCCTCTCAGTTTCTGCGCCAGTTATTCATGTAGGGTTGTGAATTTTTAAAACCAATATGCATGTATTCCATCATGACCTGGTGCTTTCCAGTTTGCCATTTTCCTTAGGGTGTCCTTAATGGTTTCTTTAGCAATCTCTGTTTCTGTTCCTTCTTTTTCCTGTAGTTCATTTTTGATGTTTTTTAACCACTTGGCATTTTTGTTGTGTGTTTTAGGATTTTCCCATATCTTGCTCCAGAAGTGTTTTGTCTCTGTCGGGTCAGGATGTTCTGATGTTATTCGTTCTCCGTTTACGTGTTTGTAAAACTGGCTTTCATTTTTTCAAAGGTCCTGTTCTGTTTTTGCTTTTCTGATTTGTATCTATATCGTCTCAGTCTTCCCTCTATTGTTGCTATCTTTTGTTTTAATTCTTCATGTTTCTTATTCAGTGTTTTCCTTGTCGACCAGATTTCTGCTATTCCATTCTTTCCTATTTTCTTTCATCCTGTTTACAGTGTAAGCTTCTTTTCGGAGTTTGGTTATCTGGGTTTCCAGTCTGATTTCCCATCCAGGTTTTGTCGGTCCTTTCTTTTGGTCAGGCTTTTTTTCTTTTCTAAGTTTCATACTTACTGAGTTGTCCCCCGCATATATCAAGTTGTTTAGGTCTGTGATGGTGTATGTTGGGATGTACGCGAGCACCTTGTTTATGGTCTTTGTTTCAGCTTTCTACTTTTTCCAATATTCGTTCCTTAGAGATGGGAGATTTGTTTTGTTCTCAGACATGTATCGTTTGATGTTTTCCACTTCTCTTGTTACTTCCTCGGTGAGTTCTACTTCGGTGAGTTCTGTGATTTCGTAGTCTTCGACCTCTTCCGTTATTGGGTTTATGTTTTGTCTGTCATCTTCCTGGGGGTTTTTGTCAGGCGGTGTTTCTTGTTCTGTTCCATTCTTCTGCTTGATTTCCGTCAGTTCCATCTCTGAGAACCATCCTCTCTTGAGGATCTGTTTTGCTTGGTCTGCTATCCTTTGTTCCGTTGTATAGTAGTCAGTAGCAATTTCCCAACGATGTTTCAATCGTTTCCGGTAGCCTCTTTCTGTGGGGTGACGACTTTTGTAGTAGCATTCCATATATAGTCTGTTCTCCTTTGTGGTCCATTTCTTTCTATATATTTTAGGGTTTTTTTCATTTCTGTTTTTTTTGTGTTAGGTCTGTGTTCGTGTCATAACTGGAATTGGAGAGGTTACTTACCTGTTTATTGTCCGTAGTTTTGTTCCTGAGATCAAAGGAGCCACCATTCGCAGGATGCGGACCGGGTCCCCCATGTTGGCCATCAAGAGAGCACCTGCCCATCATGACACTCAGATCTTTAATCTGAGTCCCACGGGTTTCATTGTTATTGTTGTACATTACTCATATGTTGGTGTATGTGGCTACACCGGGCCCAGGATTAGTTTGCCTGTACTCCTGTCACAGGGATAGCGTTTATCTCCTTTTCAGGAAGTGGAATGTGCACTATCACAAAAAATAAATAAATAAATAATTATTATTATTATTATTATTATTATTATTATTATTATTATTATTGTTATTATTATCAATATGATTGGTATTGGTATACTTCGTATTATTTGATACACATGTTACCATATTTTACTGTTTTATTATCATTATTATTATTATTAGTAGTAGTATTTATTTATTTACGTATATATATATATATATATATATATGTATATACCAATATATATATATATATATATATATATATATATATATATAATACAATCAACGATAAGTGAAGTATCGTTGAACTTATTTATCGTGCTAAAGTAAAGCTCAATACGTTGACTGGAGCAACCAATTTAAAGAAGGAAAAATGGAGATAAAAAATTGCATAAAATTACATAAAATTACATAAGATTCATACCCATTGTATTACATCGAAAGTTCTAATGCAAGGAGTTACATGAATTTTACGATTGTACTGTTTCATATAAGGCACATGTTAAAAAGTTGATGCTTCCCTATTTAATATGTGCCAATATAAGTTAAGCTCCCCTGTTTGTTTCTCACTGTTATATACTTTAATCCATATTTGTATTTGTAAGTCGGCTCATGCAAGCTCCTAGTCTTCAATATCTGTGATGTTGTTTGTATCACTAAGAATGTAAGCTGCATTTTCTTTCTTTATTTAAAATAACTCATTGCTTTATTTACTATATATATATATATATATATATATATATATACAAACATATAGTTACGTATATGTTTATATATATATATCTGTATATATATATATATATCTGTATATATATATATATATATTTGTATATATATATATATATATATATATATATATATATATATAGTATATACTATACATATAGCGCTGAATATATGTTGCCCTCACTCAATCGAAGTAAGTGTAGACACAGAATTGTATACATTCAACGGTGGTCATTCAAGTGAAATATTTCTTTTGTTCACATATCCACTTTCGGTTAGCAACGGATTAAGATTCAGTGATGCATTAAATTGACTAAACAACCTTTGCAGGCAAAGAAAACAGCTTTGCCGAGCGTTAAACAAGACACTGTGATCGAAGGGCGTATAAATGCGCACCCTTTTGCACTAGAAACCTTACAACGGCGAATGGCTCCGGGCTATCACCATCTACTCACCCGTCTCGAAGTGATCTGTTTGATCTGTGAATGAGAAATACGTTAGCCTGATTGGCTATCACACATGTCAAGATTCAACGCATAAGTACAAAAGATAATATGACAGTTTCAATCAAACATCACATAGATAGCCAACAGAAGAAATCTTGTCCGGTTGCATATTTACTTATTATCTTACACACCTACACCCATTAATTTAAATATTTATCTCAGTATGTGTGCATACTAGAATAAAGAAACACTGGCAAAAGAAAGTGATTGATTAAAGAGAAGATAAAAAGAAAAAGCATCAACACAGAAAAAAAAATATTTGTACATATATTTATATATATATATATATGTATAAATGTATATGTATATATATATATGTATAAACATACATATATATGTATAAATATATATATAAATATAGATATGTATAAATATATATATATATAATATATATATACATATATATACATATATCTATATAGCTATATATATATATATATATATATATATATATATATATATATATATATGTGTATGTGTGTGTGTGTTTGTTTCATTTTAATGTGCAAAGGGGCTCCTTCCTGGGTAATACACTTGATCTCTATATGAGATAAATAAATATTCGAATATTCCAATAAAGTCCGCTTTACCTGTTTAACAGTGAGTTTACTACATTTATTGTCCTCTTCTTAATTGGCCAACATACATTCATTATAGTAGACAAAAGTCATTAAAGTTAATTGATAGGAAGAAGGAATTCCGATAATTTTACTTAACGAGGATCACATAGTTCTGGAAAACATGAGTGCACATGAAATACATTTTAATTTTAAAATGTGAAAATCTGCCCTTTTTATGCCTTTAAACTACTTCAAGAAGATTTGATTTGAAGGGATGTTTTTTAATTGATGTATGTTACTCATTAAAATTAAACACACATCGGAGATATCTGCATCTGCACGAAGTGAGTCAACTTTCATTCATCCCCCTCTGCATGTAACACAATTACACAAATTATAGCCCATATTAACTACCCCGCCTCTAACAGAGGTTTTCAAAAATTCATAACACTCAATTAATTCGTTTATGAGTACACCATATCTATAGAAATATATAAAACATATACACAACCCTTACTTAATTTTTTTGTTGTTTAATTTTACTTCAGTTGATGTTCTCAAAACTATAGGGGATCCTTTTCTAGGGCTTACACTATACATCTATACTACATGCATAAATATTCTAATATCCCATTACAGTTCTCCTGTATCTGTCAAACGTTTATTTAGTAAAATAGTTAATGGTATTTACCAGTTAACTATGTTTTAGTATATATTTCTTGTGCTCTATTTGTCTTACCGGATTGCAAAACAAAACTCTCTCTAGTCTTGTATGATCTCCAACTCAGTGCTCTTACTTAGGCTAACATTATTAAGAGAAGGTGCATCATTTCGGTTATAACTTAGTATATAGCCGTGTCAAAAGGCATCTTATTTGGTCTTGTTATACTATGCTAGTTTAATGGTTTACTTGTTTGGTAATGTAACCTCATGTCAGGTTGCCCTGACAAACTTTTCACAGAGAGACCAAAGACACTCGAAGTTATGTCAAGTAGCTTATTAAAAATCTCTTCATATTTATATATATATATATATATATATATATATATATATATATATATATATATATCTATATATATATGTATGTATATATATCAAGTTGGTGTGTTGAAATTAATGTTCATATATGCGTATGCGTGTGTTACATACTACATATTGTACTGTTGGTTATAACTAAATGAATAAAAATAAAAGTTGGTTCCATGAAAGAAACCGCCAGATTTTAAGTCAGCCCAGCATCGGTGTATATACTTATATATATATATATATATATATATATATATATATATATATATATATATATATATATATATATATATATATATATTATAATACATTTCTCGTGGTACAAAATTTAATAACGGCGAGGAATACGGACGTTTGGGAGGGTAGAATGAGATTAAACAAATATAAAAACGAGAGGAAACGATTAAAAAGAAATGAATCATGTACTGAGCCGGCTTTCGTCCACACTCATCAGAGTATTAACGTGGAAGTTAATAAATACGACTAAAACCTAAAAAATTATAATGAAACCTAGTAACAAGTTTAGGAGTGAAAAAACATTATGAAAAAAAAAAGATTTATTTTTCGTTGTATGGGACAAAAAAGGCTCCCAGTAATGTAGGTTTGCGGTAAACAGATGTTAGAAACAATGAATCAGATTTATGAACTAATACATCCGGAAAAGGAAGGGTGGAGTTGTGTTCCTTCTCACAAGTGAACTTTAAGGCTGGGTGTAATTAATTTAGTGCTGTAAGGAATAATATGGAATCTGACTCATTGTTAAACACGCAACATGTATCATCTACGTATCGAAAATAAGTAAGTGGTTTATTGATACGGGCCAAACGATTATGCTCGTCAAAACCTACTCATAAGCATGTTCTCCCACTCCACCATATCAGTAATATTATTTGTCAATTTAAATGTCGGTGCGATGCCGTATACGTGGTAATAACAGGGCAAAGGTTTCAATCCAAAACTAAACAACACATCCCCCCTGTCATACGCCACGGCCGACTAAATAATTTAAATAAGTTAGACAATACACCCGGATCTGCTATTTCTGGCCATCTTATAAATAGCGCCGAATGTGCGTCGACGTACACTAGTGACTGGTTTTCTGTCATAACTAGATCGCATTCTCTATTCAACCTCAAAGTTCTGGAGGCCATACATATCAAGTCAATCAAACCCTCCCTTTGTAAACAAAAGGAGTGACTTTTAGGACTTAATGTGATAAACTTGTGACTCTCATCCCCATACTTTTTTTTTGTTTAATTTTTTTCTCCTAAACTTGTCACTAGTTTTCATTACAATTTTTCAGGTTTGAGTCGTATTCAATTACTTCCACGTTAATACTATGATGAGTGTGGACGAAAGCCGGCCCAGTACATTAATTACTTTCTTTTTAATCGTTTCCTTTCGTTTTTATATCTGTTTAATCTCATTCTACCCTCCCCCAAATATCCCAACCGTCTGTATTCCTCCTCGTTATGTATATATATATATATATATATATATATATATATATATATATATATATATATATATATACATACACACACACACACACACACATATATATATATATATATATATATATATATATATATATATATATATGCGTTCTCAGTCGATTGTTTTAGTAATTTTAATATTGATTTATCTACTATTATTGTTTTTTTTTTTATTAAATTATTGCTTTGATTGTAATGTAACAAATAGTTCTGATCACGAAGATTTTGTTATTTCCTTGACAAATATTTAGCATGTATTTTTAGAGAGACCGACAACCTCTTGATCTGTTTATACATTTCGAGTTAAAATGCCAACATGTTCAGATACTTTTTAATTCAATGCTTTTCTTAATAAGAAAATCGTTAATGTAAAGGTACCCATATGAATACATTAGACACATGTTGTTTTGTATTTACAAGTTATAAATAAATGTTTATTATTTAATAATATGAATATAATCTGAATATAAGTGTTTGCCTAATGCTAGGAAGATTATTTCGTGAAGTTATTTTTTTAAAAATTCGAATACCAACAACTGTTATATTTTCTTTATATTTATTATATGAATAACATCATTTCTTTAAATGCATATATTGCGTTTATATACACTTTTTGTCACAGAGTTTCATTCTGATGGTATTAACCACGAGGGGTTGCCCACTTCTGGGAAAGTGAAATCCGGTCTGTTTCTTGTGCGGTTGGCGCGAATTTGAACAGAAGCGGTAGGCATATTTAAGAAACATTATTTTGTAAAATACCAAGTAATGTATAAACTGTTTTTTTTAATTATTATTAAATGAATAAAATTGGTTATTTAAGTACATATCTGAAATGTTTGGTTATATATACACCTTTATATATACACCTTTTTCAACGATACTGACTTTTAAAAAACAAATCTTGCCGGTATTAACCGCGAGGAGATTGCTTAATCGTAGATAGAACCAAATGTACGTCAGACGATTTTAGGAAAGTAAAATGCCATGTCTTACTTGTATGGGTAGCGCGTATTTGAATAGAAAGGAATGCCTGAACTTAATACATATACAGTTTTGTGGCAGTAAAAACTGCTCGTCAATATGAGCAGACAAGCAAGTGTTTGAAGCTGCAATTCCATAGCCAGCAGCTTCTTCAGCAATCGGGTCCTTCAACCTCATGTATGAATGTCCATACGAAGTGAAATTATAATGACTAACGACTACCAAGGGAACTACATTAATTTACGAAATGCTGTTTACTTTGTTTTTCAGAGATCAGAATGCGAAGCGAATGTAGTCATCTGCATACACACCCACACACACACACACATATACAGGGTGGGCCAAAACAAGTGTCCTATCTTTAAATTTGAATAACGTGAATTTGAATAACTTCCACAAAATAAAAGTTAAACTCACCAAACTTTATGTGTGTGTAGACTGACCCTTCCGAGATTTTTTGAAATAAACAAAACAAATTTTAGCCGAAAAACGCTTCTTAAAACTTACAAAAACTAAAGTATTGATTTTTACACTGTTTTGAATTTTTTAAGCAAAAATAATGTTTTCTAAATGAGGGTGCGTTCCTTAGGGCTAATACGGCTCATGCTTGCTTCGGAAGGGGTCCTTTACTTATTCTAAAAAAAAAAATTAAAAAAATCAATAAATAAAAAAGTTATGAATTTTTAAAAATAGGACCCTTATTTTTGCCCACCCTGTATATATATATATATATATATATATATATATATATATATATATATATATATATATATATATATGTGGGTGTATGTGTGTGCATTCACACATCTACGTATAAAATGTATATATATATATATATATATATATATATATATATATATATATATGTATATAGGTGTAATCATATAACGAAACATCAGACATGCACAAGTACAAGAAAATAATAATAAATAAAAACTGAAAAAAAACCAAAGAAACGTGTAACATACAATTTTGTGACGAATTTTTTCGGACGATTTACTACGCAAATTAAGTCCCCATTTCAGTCTTGTGTGTTAGGTTATAGTCAGTACACCATGTTTGAGCACCATATATATATATATATATATATATATATATATATATATATATATATATATATATATATATATATATATATATATATATATATATATTGATAATATACATATGATGAGAGCATAAACTCGAACGACGTCTCCTGTAAGGTAAATACTATTTAATATTGATGCATGAATATTATCATCATAAACCCCCTTTTAAGATAATAACACTCTACAAGATAGTCCAAAGTTTAAACATTTCGGCCTAACATTCACAGAAAACATGAATTAGAATACATACATTTAATACATTGCCTAGGCTGTTGCAAAGAAGGTGGGCTCCGTCTACTGAGCAAGTACACTTCTAACAGCTGACATTATCTTATATCTCTACCTACCAACCACATGCCGATGCATGGAGTATCGTTGCGACATCTAGTATTGTACATCATCCGCTAGTATTTCCCTACTAGAGAATGTCCGAAAAAAGTCGCTAACCTAAAAAGTATCTCATTATCTACCAAGTTCCAGTCCTTGTCCCAATGCCGCAATTGTGTTTCTTTTACAAGTACTTAAAGGATTGTGCTACGATCAACTTGCTGCCCTGGTGTCTCCTCGACGTAACTACACTAGACGAACCTGACAACGCGCTAAACCACACCCATTAACTGTGGAGGTGCCAAGATGCTAGAGAACGTTCTATTCTAATAGCTCCTTTCCTCGCGCTGCCGGCCTCTAGAACTTCTTCCTTGCTCCATGTGTACTCGACTCTACTGACATGCAGAAATATAACACTAATTTAAACAGACGTCTCGCTGGACAGCTCACAACTTAAACTGAATCCTTTACGTATACGGTAGTGGCCTGCCTTACTTGGGGCGAACTATAATTTTTGAAAAAAATGAAGTTGATCATTGTTAAAAGATTTTTTAAAAACACATTCAGCAACACTAAGCTTTAATTAAGTTCGGCGATTCCTATAGAGTGTATTTATGTTTATCGCTTTCTGAAAATGGTATACATATTAGTTGATCACTCTGTATCACGTGATATTTGCCTATGGCCGCGAAGATAGGGTTTAAACCTGCCAAATCAAGAGTGACTCTGTGAAACGAGTCGCGCCCTGTGACTGTCTGACATTATCACTTCTCTGCACTGATTAGAGCATAAGCTCGAAAAGACGTGGTATGTAGATGAATATACTGTAATATTTATTCATGAGTCTTATGATATATATATATATATATATATATATATATATATATATATATATATATATATATTGTCATCAGCAGACTACGGTTTCGTGGTTTTAGGAATCATAAATATACCTAGACACAGCGAACGTAGATTCTAACGCCGAGCAGTGGTGAAATACATCAGGCATTCAACCCAATGAGCTACTGTGCATGCTGTTGATAGTTGAAAGAATAATACCTTAATTTTGTAATGACTCTATTATATAAATAAGAGAAAGCGTGAGAAAACGAAATAACTGACAATAGAGTTTTAATATATAAATATATATATATATATATATTATAATTTTAAAAGTTCATACTTTTTTTGATTCATCTGAATGAAATTTAGTAAAGAGGAGTGAACTAAATAAACTACCATCACACCATGTTATAGATGCGATATTTATTTTATTTTAACAGAAAAAAATCGATACCTTTTTTATAAACTTTCATTTTTAAGTTTATAGTTATACAAATAATTTCGCCAATGAAATTGGCCTCATCAGTGTTTTTGAAGATCCGATGTTAGTGGAATGCCAGCCTCTGTTGGTGTTAGCCGGCAAATAAGGTGTTGTTTTTTTTTCTCGTATGAAATCACGCATGCACGTGGGACGGTTATCATTTTAAAAGTTGATACTTTTTTTTAAGCATCCGAATGAAGTGAGGTAAATGAGCTACTATCAAAGCATGTTATAGATGCGATATTTATTTTATTTTAAAAGAAAAGAAAAATCGAAACAGATTTTTTTCTCTTTTTATTAACTTTCATTTTTTAGTTTACAGATATAGAAATAATTTCGTCAATAAAATTGGCCAATAACATTGGCCTCATATATATATATATATATATATATATATATATATGAACATATCTCAATATATGTATATGCACATACACATATGTCTACTTTTATTGAAAATATATGTATATATATATATATATATATATATATATATATATATATGAACATATCTGAATATATTTATATGCACATACACATATGTGTACTTTTATTGAAAATATATGTATATATATATATATATATATATAGAGAGAGAGAGAGAGAGAGACAGAGAGGGAGAGAGAGAGAGATACGTATGCGTTTGTTTATGTAAATATTTATGTTATTCTAATAATACTCCTGTCAAAAGATGTCCTTTCGAAATATCATTAAAATGAAATTTGTCAGCAATGGATTTGTGCTGTGTTTAACTCAATAAAATATTAATATCGTTCTGTTGATTGATATAGACTTCAGAAACATCGGGATAAACGTCTTTCAAAATTCTTATTCAATACCGTCTGAAATGTCTCAGCGTGCATCAATGAGAAAAGAAAATACATTTATTGAATGCTGACATAATGTCTTCTATGCGTTTCTTACGGACAAGACAGTCGATATTAACTACTTTAATTTACTACTATTCATGAAGCAATGCTACATTAATTCACACTTTCAGTTATGGAATTACCTATAAACTATATATATATATATATATATATATATATATATATATATATATATATATATATAGATAGATAGATAGATAGATAGATATAGTAGATAATGGTAGTTTGCTTGAAGCATTGCTGGTTATAGTAGTAATAAGTTTTTGAAATGTCGTGGGCAATGCAAATTCCGGGTAAGACGCAAGTTGTAAGGAACAAAAACAATAAATCGATCGAATACGAAATATGACTTACTATTTATTTATCCTAAAATCTTACATAACAGCAGGAGTGGTTTAAGCTGTTTGTATGATGTCCGGGTGATTAAAAATCATTATTTAATATTTCGGGAAAAGAGACTTCCCTTTGTCAAAAATAATTAAACCAGAAGAAAAAATTATCCGACTGTGCAGAGAATCTTATCAAACAAAATGGCTGCCAGATGTAGAACCGCAGCGAAAATAGTCACGCAGGGAATGTAAATTAAATTTTACTTCAAGGTTATGTTACACATATTATTTGGTGTTCAAAAATATTTGTGTAATGTTGGTTAAGTGTATGGTGCTCGATATACTTTTAGTTTTAATAATATATATATATATATGTTTTATATATATTTTTATTTATTGTATTAAGTTTATATTTGATTATTTACTTTTATTTCAGTGTCGTTTATCTTCATATTTTTTTTCATCCTTCTTTCGTATTTTAAGAATTTTAATATAAAGTAAAGTAATTCATCTCTCATTTAAAATATTCTAAATTAATTAAATGTATTGATTATCATCTATTTAAGAAGTGTTATTAATTGTGAGATTCGTCAAATTAGTTTATCGAATTAACTTGATATATTTACTATAAGATTAAGGGAAATAATTCTGTTATGCGAATTAATTTATTTTATGGATTCTTTAGGTGGAAATCTGTATAACAATAATAGAATATATATAAAACATATATACACATACATGCATGTATACATATATATATACATATATATGTATACATGCGTATACACACATATATATGTGCATATGTGTATGTATTATTGTTTGTCTAATTGTGTATTTATATATTCTTCATTTTCATCGTGTTTTTTTATTATTATTATTATTATTTTATATATTTTTTTTATATAATTATTTAATTCATTTATTTATTTATTCATTATTTATTTATTTATTCATTAATAATTATTTATATTTTTTTAAATTTGTTTATAATATATTTTATTATTTTTTATTTAATATATTCATGTAATTTGTATACATTTTATATGTGTCTGGATTAATTAATTAACAATGCAAGGTAATTGGGTGACTTGTTTCGGTGGGTATGAGAAGTATGTTGAATATGGTTTTTGGGTTCTGGTTGAATGTGTGTTAGGATAGAAGTTCATGTGGGGAGGGGCCTATTTGATTGTTTGGGGTGTGATGATTTAATGTAGGAGGTAAGTAATGAGTGAAGTGGTAGAAACGGAGTATGATGAGTGTTAGATATGAGGGTTGGTCGGTAGATATAATAGAATGAACGGTGAGTGGAGCTGGTGACGCTGATTGAGTGAGGAGTTTAATCTGGAGATGAGGATTGATTCTGTGATTCTAAGGTCACCAATGTTTCTGACAGACGCTAAGAGGGAGACATGAATAATAATAATAATAATAATAATAATAATAATAATAATAATAATAATAATAATAATAATAATAATAATAATAATAATAATAATAATAATAATACAGCGGTGATGAACGAAAAGAGGTTGAGCATACTGGAGGCCTGAGGAGACTTGTTGTCACTCGGACTCCAGGGAATACCACAGGTTGTCGGCAGTGGGCGACCACTGACGATGACCAGTGTGATAACTCCTAGTGAGTAAATAATAATAATAATCATAATAATAATAAAATATGATTCTTGTTCCTTACAAGTTGCATTTTACCCGGAATTTGCATTGCCCTCATCCTTTAAAAAACTTACTATATATATATATATATATATATATATATATATATATATATATATATATATATATATCCAGACACCCTTTTACATGTCCGGCATTGTGATGCCACCGTAACAATCGTGTAATAATGATAATAATAATAATAATAATAATAATAATAATAATAATAATAATAATACTAATAATAACAATAACAATTATAATCATACTTATAATAATACTGATACTCTTACTACTACTACTACTACTAATAATAATAATAAAAATAATAATGATAATAATAATAATAATAATAATAATAATAATAATAATAATAATAATAATAATAATACCAGGTTCAAACGTATATCTGTATATATCGTCGCAGTTTTTTTTAGTTTCCAATCTAATTGATTCAGGGATTTACCTCTTAGAATAAGTTATTAAACTATCACATACCATTGTAAGCATAGTTGTCTATGGTTCGTTTATCAGCGACTAAACTGACATTCTTGTAAGGAAAGCCTTCTCTAGTCCGATTAGGAGGATACGTGCTAAACCAACAATCGTAAAATCAAGAGTTGTCAGATGGGCAATACAAGCGGCCATATTTCTAGATGCAGATTGGAAAGTGAAACTTTGAATATTCTTTCGGCAGAAGTGTTACACATGCTAGCCGCTTATGTTGTCATTTAGTAATTTCATGAACACGTTTCGAGCGTGGTACGCTCTCACCAGATATGCAAATCTATTTAAAGAAATTTATTTCGGTTTTAAAGAGTGGTGTTTCATTTGAGGACATGGGTTATTGTTTGGCGTCTTTGCGTATTTCTTCAAATGGATTTACATATCTGATGAGAGCGTACCCCGCTCGAAACGCGTTAAAATTATTAAATTATAAAGTGATGAAATAATAAAAAAATAAATAAATGTTTAAAAATATTCTTTACAAATGTTGGTAGCCTTACTCCATTACATATATATATATATATATATATATATATATATATATATATATATATATATATATTTATTTTGGTAAAGAAAAATGAGTATATATATATATATATATATATATATATATATATATATATATATATATATATATATATAAACATAGATATATGTAGATAAAGAAAGAGAATATAGGTTACAGAGAAATAGATTACATGGAAGGAACTTCCGAATAATTATTAATGGATTACAAATAAGTATAATCAGGGCACGGAATATATATATATATATATATATATATATATATATATATATTAATATATATATATATATATATATATATATCCAAATAATAACACAAAAAGTTAGAAAAACATTTTCTTAGAATATATTGATAGATATATAGATAGAAAGCAGAGTGTAAAACATGATTGATTGTAGAATAATAGAGGCCTTAACATCGATTTTCCTCTTGAACATATCTAAACATTTGAGGTCACGTCACACTAATCGGCTTACGTAGCCCTAAATAGACGCGATCCGAACCAGCGCTAATGACCGTATGAGCATGGCTTCCTAATCAATTGGTGTAGAATCAAGACCAGATTAAAATCTTTTTTTTGCTTTCAGCGTGACAATGTTATCATCTTATTTTATTAGAGATTTTTTTTTATAAGCATTCCGCACACGGCTTGCAAGTAGGAAGGCGAACAGATTATTTTCCTAAATGTGTGTGTATTCCATAGGGAAATATATACACATATATTACATAAGTAAATAATGTAACCACAATGTACGGTTGATTATTATTTATATCAAAATGTACTGAAACGTTTTGATTGTGTAGTTTATACCTCATCATTCTATTTCCGCTTCCATATATAATAACTGAACTATGCTATTTTAAAAGTGAGCATTCGAATTCCCCAGATATCATCGAAATCCTATTGCGGATCATCATAGAAGTGGATTTGCAAACGCAAAACATCAACCATCTTTTAAATCGCACCTTTAACTGTTATAGGAAAGTTGTAACGTGTAATGGTAAGGAATCTCGATAACCTTGCACTAGTCGTTCAACGTCTTTTCAAACTAGCATACGTATTTTAAATAGACATGTTAATGCTTGTGAATACCCTCGATCCACCTGCCCAGTAGAAAAATCACCGAATCACCGTAAAAGATGTTTGAGATCTACTACTTCGACAATACCTTTTATCGGGCCTGGTCCATTTGGAATTTACTTTACTGCTTTCTGCTTCCCGACCGTATAAATATGCAGAAATTTAAATGTAATGTTAACTAATATCGTGCGGCCAAATTCTGACTTTAATCGCATAAGCTTTTTACGCTTCAATAGCAATATTTATTGGTTTAGGTTGATAAAAGTAAATGAAAACTGAAACCCACGTTGCAAAGTGTTTAAGAAATGTGGTTCTAGTCCTAGGAGAGTTGTCAAGTAGCTAAACCAACTAAGATACTAAGCGACTGTAACATAAAGGAGGAAACCACTACTCTGCCGAACCAATATAGAGCTCAGAATATACTGGGATTATGAAATGGTTAAGATTCTTATGGCATTTTGGAATACTGAAATGGTTGACTGTGGTTCTGATGACTGTATATTTGTCTGATCCTGATACGTTGATTATCATCTAAGGGGGTCCTCAATTATCGAGTGTGTCTCTATTTGTCTGGTTCGAATGAATCCCGGTTTTACAGTTATCTTTGTCCGAGATGTCTGACTATCTAATCATAGGTCTTCCTCTCAGACTTCCGAGGGACTTCTAATGCAATGGCTAGTGGTGCGATGCTGTTGTTGTGTTCCCTCAGCAAATCTTCAAACAATCTATACAACAAATGTTTCATATTGTCCGAAATCAGTACCGATGAGCTTCCGGATATCCTCATTGCATACGTAGTCGAGCAGTGTAATTATAGACACCCAGCGAATCATTTTGGTTTCAATAACACCGAATTTTTGTTTAGGGCGTCAGTAATCAGATTGTTTATATAAATAATTTACAGTGAGCAATATTAGGTCTATTAGGATATAGGATGCTATTTGGAGTGATAATATGTTAGAGCTAATGAAATGTCAGTTTGAAATTATTATTATTATTAGTTAAGTCTCTATATTGCAGTAGTGCATCCTTTCAGTTTCTCATGTGTTAGACTGATAAAATATGAGTCAATATATATGCTAGACTACTGATGCACGCACTATTGTAGCATCAACATTGGATTTAAAAATATCCGTTGTCAAGTCAGTCACCATTTATGAACGCTATCAACGAAACCTGGGTCATATTAAGTGAAACTTTGTTAAATTATAATAAACGATATCCTAATGCAAAACATTGAAGAATAATGTTTTTAACCTGGACAGAAACCTCTTAAGATACAGTTTGTCAACAGAATCATGTCAAATTTCTAAAGTGTTTTAAATGGACCACAGCTTTGTAAAAAGCATTTATGTAATTTTAGTTGTTTGTAAACATATATTGACACTTTATCATCACGTTTTCATTAAAAATCAATGCGTTAAATGAAAACCTAAATGTATATAAATATTAGTTTTCTTCTGTCGTATACATTCTTCTTGAGTATGCGTACACGTTTGCCATTCATATAAAAAGATACGACGTTTTGTATTATTGACTTCATAACATTAGAAATAAGATGATAAATTAAGTATCAGAATTCTTCACAAAAGTGTGTATAATTAGTATTATTTTGATTATTCAGACAAGTGTTCACATCTTGGATGTTATTCTTACAACGTTTCGTGTTGATGAAAAGTCCGATATTCTTGGTCCGTTCGGGAATCTTTCGTTTAATTCGAGAATCTGTAGGTAATTTCAAACGTGTTTAGCTTGCTCTGCTACGTCAGCTATGACCGGATAGGAGTTTTAAGAAATTCATAATTATATTCATTGTACCGTTCAACTGAGTATTAAGCCAGCACCTTCCAGAAAAATGTCACCTAGTACTGGTTATTGCTTCGAGCTTTGATCCGTGGTTGCACAGCTTCTCGTGGTCAGATAGTATTAATCAATAGTTTAATGTTTAAGAGAGATTTCATGAGATTCATTATTTTTAAGGGGAACCTTGGTCCGATTTCCCACTATATATATATATATATATATATATATATATATATATATATATATATATATATATATATATGTGTGTATGTATATATATATGCCTATATATGTATATATATATATATATGTATATGCATATATATGTATATATATATATGTATATATATACATATATAAATATATATATATATGTGTGTGTGTGTATGTGCTATATTGTTTTTCTTTTGTGCTTATGATTTTCCGTTGCCTATTTACCGATATATATATATATATATATATATATATATATATATATATATATATATATAAACAATTGACGCATCATCAAACTAATTATACTGTACAATTAATTTAATTCATCCTTTCACCAGCATCTAAACTGAGTTAATAACATAATTTCAGTGAATATTTCGTTTATCTAAAAAGATAATGGAACATCTTGTATGTGTATGTGTATTGTTTGTCGCATGGCACGCCTTGACCCTTACAGAAATAATGACGGGAGAAACAACGCGAATGTTGCATTCGGTGATTTATGGGTATGGTGGATTTCAAATATAAAATATCCTTATTTATTTTAGAATGGGTCAGTTGAGTACACCAAGTTCGGTCGGTAAAAAAACAATTGCATTAGTATGCGTCATTTCGGTTCTGCTGCGTTCTCAGTAAACGCAGGATACACTCTTCTTAACATGGGTAATTTTAACCGGTAACTAATGCCAACCATCAGCATCTTTGTGGCGTTCTGTAAGAATTATAATAAACACCATTTTTGATGCATCACATACAGTCCTCATACAATAGGAAGCATTACACATATTTGCATCGGGATGAATATTCAGTTTTATTATTATTTTCCTAGAGGTGAGTATATTATTTGTCGCTTGACGTTCTTTCGTTGGGGCGAAGTACGGTTATGCAGGAAGTTTTACTCTTAAACGCCGAGCATGTATAGAATATGCATCTATCCAATACAAAAGCGAAAATATAGAGGTTTGACGTCTAATCAGCGACTGTTAATGAGCTTAAGTTCAAATTAAACATACTATAAAGTCAAATTAAAGATGTTAGATGTCAAATTGTAATGGAAAGTTTATTGTTGTGTTTTTAATTTGTAGATTGAGCTGTTTTAACATGACCATTAAAATGTGTAGATGATTATAAGGAAAATGCTGATGATAATAACACATAGAAAGGGTTGACTTGGATTTGACCAATTTACGTGGTTTGGCAGTGGCTTTCAAGCGATCATTTCATTTCTGCTAATAATATCATAGTTAATGTCACGTTTGGAACTGAGTATTGCCAGAAAAAAATGCGTTGTGGAAACAACAGAAGGTGAACAGTCAGTAATAATCCATACACCAGGAAATTCGCTTAATGCGGAAAAGTAGGACAATGATATTTGGTCATCTATGAGGGGAAAAGACACGTTGTATTACCAAATATAATCTACGACTCGTTTAGTTGCTTACGTTACCCTCATCTCAAGTACAACACATTGGCTTTTTAGAGAATGCAATTAATTAGGCATAGGAATACTACCTTATTCGCCCCCTAATAAATACAACACTCGATGTAAATATGTATTATGACACAATTAAGATTCTAAGAATGAGTTCTCGATACACAATTTTGAGTGTGTCTAGCTTTTTAATTTAGACGCGCGAAACAAATGTGATTAGATAAATTATGCCGAGATGTACAAACCTTGCTTCTTATCCTGACAAACTCTTTGAGCATGTAAGACAAACATGATTAGTTTTGTAAGTATCGATAGATGATAGAGTCCCCCACGTGTATATTTTTTGAGCAACAAAACTGTATACACAATTAGCAGTGACACAGCGTGAGGTTTACTTCGAAACGAGACATGAAGAACGGCATTTTTTTATTCTTTCCTACGAGAATTTCCTACGCCCAGCGTATTTTATTATGATTCGGTATTTATTTGAGTTTAGGGGCAACGACGAGTTAAGGAGTAACCGTTTTGGAAGCATGGACGATGCACAATGTATGGATTGGAATCCTCGTTTTTCCTGCTTGCTTATATACATTTACCTGAAGGTGAATAGAAAATTTAGGATAGAGCCGCTGATCCAGACATAGAATTATGTCGATGTCGATTATTTAGAAGATGTCTTGTATACGGTGAAAAAAAGGGAAATAATATGAGCTTTTATAGGATATATCTGCCAATCCTTAAGGGATATATGTTTGACTAGGATCATTGACAGTAGTGTAAAATCCCGTCTTTTATGGTCCGTTGCAAAGTTCGTCTTACGCCGTGACGTTTGATCTCATTTCCATGAACAAACATATCAGGGAAGACCTGATTATCCATAGAAACACTTTGTGACAAGATAAATATATATAAACTTAAAGATAGTTATTACTATTACCGCGGCGGATTATAGATCGTAAATACTGAATAAAACTCCTAGCGAATACTATTTACATTGGTATGGTTGCTTCCTTTAAAAGTACTATACACCCCTCAACTTTTTTTTTGTCGTAGAGATATCGTTCGTCGAGTTCAAGTCAAACATACATAGTAAAATATCCTCGTATTATATTTGTGTTACATAAATATGGGTGATATCATCTATTTAGAAAATTAACGAAAACACGTGCCTACTTAAAACTCACTGATATGTTTATTATTCTCCGGTAAACATTTGTAAGACAATTAGAAGCACCTATTAATATACTTATTTGTTACTCCTTGCGTTCCTTCATTAATCTGTCACAAAATGTGTAAACTGTTAGAAATCGAAGCGTTCAATATTTTTAAATCCTACAACTCGATGTCATTGAATAAAATGAAAATAATGCATTCATTGCCTCGGTCATAAATACTGCGGTTCACATATCACTGGTCAGTTTTTTATACTTCTCTTGTTTCTCATTCTGTTCGTTCTGCTGTTTACAACATAAAGTTGATAAATAAATTCCCCACCGCAATAAGTGAATTATGTTCACTTTGTATCGACGTTAATTCGACTTATTCAAACTAAATTGACTTGTAGAACTACATATCTGGACTCACTGACCTGGAGGTTTACAATGTGAAGCTCTCTAACATTACGATGTGTTCCAAGACCCGCACCGACTGCTCATGGACGACATCAGTTACGCGTCTAGTTTCGAATTTAGGTGTGCACCTATTAAATGTAGTCTTCACCCAGACAAAATCCCCTATCTCATACATTTTCCACGTTCGCCCGGATATCGCCCAAATACAGTACGTCAGAACGCGTCGTATTAGGTGAGAGGATGTCCTTCGGTGTATGATGATGTCATTATACAGCAATCGAACGTAGAGGGATTTTTGCTAGCTGCAATTGTATTACGCTCCTGTGACTGCGTTCCACGATGACATTCCGGGACGGTTCTAAAGAGCCCCAGCTACTCGTAACCTCTTTTAAATTACCTGCATGTGAATTCAGTTTTATTATTTATCAATGTTTCTGTTTTTGGGTCTTCTTCATGAATAATGTATTAAGCTGACGCATGATACAAGTCAAATTGTTCCGCTGCAATGACCGCTATATTGCGAAACGCGAGGGGCTACAGTAAATAAGCATAAAAGATGTCACCCGTAGTAAAGAATCAAGTCACTTACCAACTTTCTCTAATTGTCACGATGCTATTTTTATATTGAACTGGTGTTTCATCAATCGATTGGCTAGCTTCGCAGGCTCTTTCAACCGATTTGACAAGACATTGGTGGGTCAACAGTATTTGAAAAATACAGTGTCCTGTTTACACCTGAGTGGCGACTGTTGCGCAACTCTTCAGAATCAGTTCTTGTTTCGTGTGAAAATAAAACCTGATTTTGGAAACAATGGTGTGGCTGTCAACCATGCTTTGGTAAGATTTTACAAGCGTAACATCCATCTTTAATGCGTATCCTCTGCTAGAGATCATAGTATTTCCAATTGCCATTCATCAGCATTTTACTAGCTGCTATCGGTTGTAGTCGCAGCTTTCCTGCCAGCGTGTCAGCAACTGATCAGTCTACTTGCGTCTTCCATAAAAAGGCTAGATGGATGTGCCTTGCATTCTTGCTCGGACGCAAAAAAAACAAGCATCTCCAATGATTCTTCCATTGATATTTAATAGTACTCTTGAGGACACGTTATTGCGCACACCCAAACGTTCATTTCGTCACCTTTCACGCATTGTCTACATCGAAAGGATCTAATTCGCGTACTCTTTCAATTTATTTCGCCAGCATTTAAAAAAAAGTTACGCATTCCTCATCCCATCGATCCATCTCTTAGTTAGCGTACTTGCCTTGCGCTTGATGAATGAAGTAGTATATCTAAGCAATCCTTACATAGGAAATGTTTTTTAGCCCAAGGAAAATATATGTAAACGGTTCGCTATACGGTAAATTTCCGGGAGCTGCCACCTTATTTATATTGCCGAAAATATCTCTACCCTTACAGCTAAACACCCACCACCTACCTCCGTCTATCAGTTAGTTCATATTATTATAGACCAACCTATAGTCTAATATGTGATGTCGTACGCGCACGGCAGAAGCTTAACGTTTATTGATGAAAATTTCGTCGATATATGTTGACGTGTCTGAAGTAATAACGACGGTCCAACAAAACGCAAACCACTCTGGAGTAAAAAACGAAGGTCCAAAGAAACGCAAATCACCTTGTCCGTAGATCACAAAGTCTTCTGTCAGCTTCCAAAGCAGATCTCTACGTTCGTCACACGTGCACTTACTTCGCACCGTTTCGTTGAAGACGGTAAGAGACCCGCTTTTATTAGGATGAGGCACACCTAATTTGCATCCGTGCAATGTGACTTCGCGAGACTCTGCGTGAACCGTACGTAATAAAGGTTCACGGACGCCATGTTGAATTCTTTTCCTTCATCCGCAGCGCACAGGAAAGACAAACACGAGGACGTTTCGCATGTAAGCCCCCTTCACGTTCCCCACAGTGTCACCTTCCATTTCTTAATGATGACGTTATCGTTAAACTATCCGATTTCATAACAAGCGGCGACATATTAAGATCGAATCCTAGTCGGATTAAAGAAAACCCGTTAGCCTTTAGTAATTAATGTTTGAAATGCAACAACGTTTTGCCAACGTTAATTCGTAGTTATGCCATTCTTACATACTAAAGAACATATGTGCCCCTTTTCGCCGCAACTTCCTGATTAGTTTGCGTATACCTCTCCATTATCAGTAAAAACATACACATAGCCGTTCGATTCCAGATAATAGGGTACTGATCGGACCTTCTACGTGTTTACTTGCTCAACTGCCACCATAGGAATCATCACCTTTTAAAGCAAAGTTTTTTCTCCGGTGCTTTATACGACTGTAATCTATTTGTCAGCAATCTATGCGAATAAGAACTCGCTAATTTCCACAACACACCCAATGTTTTCTTATTTCGATCAAACGTTACAATAAAGTCGGACTTATTGATCGAAACAGCGACACCCCTATTACGAGTTCCGATGCGCACACCACCTGATAAGATGCCCGCCCCACACCTCCTTTATCGCATCGATCCCAGGAAGTAGATCGAATTTCAGCAACTGTCCGTCGAAAAGCAGGGCCTCAATAATTATGGGGTGAACTTGCTCGACAATAAACTTAATTTATCCGTACCTACCCTCGGTTATTGCGTCGACGGTCAATAGTCCCACCTCTTTCTGCCTCCAGCAACGACACGTAGCCGTGCTCACCAGCATCTGGTAGCATCTGTAATCAACCCGAGTCGTGCACTCTGGTCCTCCTACGAACACTTTTACAGCAGATAATTTCCTATGTTTCACTTGACGTCTTTTTTCACTGTTTCTCTCGAACTCTGCTTAAATGTGCTCAAGTCTATTGTATTGTAAACAGACGTTATAGTTAAGTGTACTTACACTAACAACACATATAATAAATTAACCCCGGACCTAATCATGGCCTTAAGAGAAATGGGTAT
>OY744515.1:132933523-132953523 GCA_963556195.1 Sepiola atlantica
GACTGATTTTATAGAGTTTGTATTAGTATGACTATAATGGTATATTATATCTGCGTTTCTTTTTATTTAAAGTACTTTGGTGATTATAATATTTTTTTATAGATCTTTCCTCTATATCACATTTTTGATAATGTTGTTTTAATTTGCATATATTGAGCCTAGGTGTATAATATTTTTTGATAGACAGTTCCTTTGTCTTCGATATTATTCAACCAGAATATGGTGTAAGCGGTTCCAATGAATTAGTATACTTATAAAGTATTGTATATCTGCTTATTCATTAACGCTGAATTGTTTTCTTATGTTTCGCTTTATGTTAATGGTGTAAACAAATGTCTGTCTTTTAGTGCAATGCTTCTTAAGTTTTAGTTTACTTATTTTACTTTATTTATTATATTTATATAGTAGACATTGTTAGTGCACATGTGATATATTTCCGTACTATTATTTGGGATAAATTTATTATACCTTTGTTTGTACATATTATAGAAGTGTCTAATAACATTTTGTTAGAGTTCTTTATGTATAATTGTTTTTGTAATTATGTTGGTTATGGAACTTTACATATTTACTTATATTCAAATATTGTTTTCAGCACTGAATGTACGTTCATTTTAGACATCATTCTATAAGATTCTGTATTTGCCATTGTTTTCTTATTTTATATGTCAGAATTGGTTCAAACAAGCGTATTTGAACAATTAAGTCATTGTTTTTACGAAATTAATGATGAATCTTGTTTAATTTCTAAATGGTAAAACGTAAATCCATACAATTAGCCTGATGATGTCAATCGGAATAAAACATAAGCGTTTCTGTCTAGCTTACTTTTAATGAGATACATATTCATTTTTCAAAGGAAAATACACATATATCAGTAATTTACAAGCTTGCATATATATGCATGTAGATGTCTAATAGCTTTCTCTACATGTTTGACAAGGGTATCTGCTTAGATCGTATGTACTAGTGCAGTTAATGTGGACGATGTATAAGCGTATATTAACGGTCGGTTAAACTCATATACACATAGACATAACCTCTTTATAAAGGAACACAGCTTTAATATCATGTGTATGAATGACATTTTGCTAACGACATAAACACACACGCATAGATTTATTTTGCAATCGGAATAACTACAGCCAGGTAAGATCGTATGCAAGTGCATGAGAAATAAAACAAATCAGATTCCTATGCGAGATAATCGTGAAAAAAAAACGTGAAGAGAATAAGGAAAGAAACTCGTGATGGGAAGTAAGAAACTTAGAAACTGTGTATAAAAAAATTCAACAGAAACTCTTTCTGCTTTTTGGAAGAAATTTTTAAACTACAATTTTTTCTCGCTTTCATTCAGCGTTTTATGGCTATCTTTTTCTTTTTTCTTTTTCGTTTGAGTCTCGTGTTACTTATAAAATCAAGAAACTGAAAATCATCGAAGAAATAAAATATAACGTGAGAAGAATAGAAAAAAAATCATTGTTTTTTAGCGAAATGTGTTCCAGTAATCAAATAAGTTCATCGGAAGAAAAACGTGGATATTCTTTTCGGTTGTGAGTTTCTTTACCGAATGTGCACATTGTTCGTTATGTTATATTCATTGCCGCGCTTACTGACGAGAAACGAGACCCGTGAAACGTATTCGGTTATTTAAGTACAATAGTTCGATATACCCTCTGCATTTCTCTAGGAGCATATTGTCGCACTCGGGAATCTTTATGATGAACTCAGACATATATACAGAATTTCTTACCAAACCATTCATTTTTATAATATTCGTAGGTAGTATCCCTTAGTGTGAGGGATAAACTCTCAACACACATTCTCTAACAAATGAGTGTTGAATCTTTATCCGTACTGACGAATCTAGTATATGAATTATTGAGCTTTACCTTCTTCATCTAATATTCGGTATGTATATACAAATAAAATATTAATCGGTAATTATAAATATAACAACATCGCTGCTATGCGTAAGGCTTCGTTATTTAGATTATATTTATAATTATTTAATCTTTTTGTAAGAATTCAGACATCTCGGACACTTCTGAAATTTATACAATGCGTAACACACATCAATTAATAAATATTCACTACATCTATCTTTATCTGCAGTATTTTCAAGGGGGTTAAGCGACCTTATATTTTAACATTGAAATACATCAGATGAATATTGTTTGTTATCTATAATAATTATAGACTAATTAATTTGATCACCCTGAATTTATAATGAGCGGCTTATTATATAGATTCATATATATTATACTAAGTATAATCATGCTTAACTTTATATATATATATATATATATATATATATATATATATATATATATATATATATATATGTATATATATATATATATATATTATAGAGAATCTACCAAAATGTAACAAAATAGATGGCATCCATTGTGTTACATTTTGGTAGATTCTCATTTTGTAACCTTTCGGATGATTCTCTGCACAACGGAGTTTTCCTCTGGTGTTTATTATATTTGACAACAGGTAGTTTCTCTTCCCGAAATATTAAATAAATGATTTTAATAATCATCCGAACAACACACTAACAGCGTACACCACACTTGCTGTTTTGTAAGATTTTAAGAAAAAAAACAGTAACGCCCATTTCGTATTCTATTTATTATTTTTTTCCTTCCAGCTTACATCTTACCCGAAATGTGCATTGCCCGCAGCCTTTTAAAAACATACTATATATACATATATACATATAAAACTAATATATATATATATATATATATATATATATATATATATATATATTAGTGCGCGCGCGTGTGTGTGGGTGTGCGTGTGGGTGTGTGTGTTTGAGGACCACAGAGTGCTGTTTCTTTATGATCGTTCTGGTCAGTTTCTCGACTCGGCGAGCGGTTCGTCGGGTTTCCGGTATCAATTTATGAATAATGGCACCCAAGACACAACATCACTCGCCAGGTCAAGAAACTGACCAGAAAGATCATTAAGAAAGAAAACTCCGTGGTCTTCAACGACACATGTCTAATATACACGAATTGCTGCCGAAATATATATATATATATATATATATATATATATATATATATATATATATATATATATATATATATATATTGAGAATTATGAAAGCAAAACCAACATATATAAATTGACAATGTGTATTAGGTAGGAATACTTTTTCAATTCTCATTATATATATATATATATATATATATATATATATATATATATATGTGTGTATATATATATATATATATATATATATGTATATAAATACATACTCGAGTCTCACCGTATAACGAGGAACACGTATATGTGGCTAATTGTATTTAATATACATAGGTATATATCTCTCTCTCTCTCTCTCTCTCTATATATATATATATATATATATATATATATATATGTGTGTGTGGGTGTATGTGTGTGTATGTGTGTGTATATATACTCGTGCTGGTCAAAAAAATAGAACATATGTATAAAACTGTAAAAATCATTCCGTTTGAGATAATTTTCGGCTTTTAAATTGTGTAGGCAAAATATTCTATATCTAAATAACAATTACAACTATTTTTAATCATTTGTCATATTTGCATATGTCAGACTTTATTGTCACAGAGTAGTTTATTGTCACATTGGGAAATTCAACGTTTCAATTTAATAGAACATTATTCGTTGAGTAATCTTAAACTAATAAAATTTCTGTGTTTAAAAAGATTTTGCAAGTAATTTAATCATAATCTCTCATTATGGGTCTCTCTAAAGACATATCTTTGCCTGAGAAGCAGCGAATCTTCGATTTGCGGGAAGTAAGAAAAGACGCACATGGAAATCGCTACCAAGGTCGGATGTTCAAAATCGGTAGTGACCAAAGTGCTCCAGAAAGATGTTATGGGTTTTTCCAACAGTAATCGCAAGAAATGCGGACGAAAGAAAAGCACCACTGAAAGACAAGACCGGGCACTTGACAAGGTGGCAAAGAAAAGTCGATTCCAGTCAACAAGCCACATTACTAAAGAGTGGAAACAGGCCGACGTTTCAAGTAGCACTACCTACCGAAGGCTCCGGCAACTGGGATACCACAATCGTATAGCTGCCACCAAACTGCTCCTTAACAAAAAACAGATGTTGAAGAGGCTACGATGGGCAACTGCTAATCAAACTTGGACTACAGACGAATGGCGGCGTGTGATCTTTTCAGATGAGTCTCGATTTTGTATCTTCTTCGGCGACCAAGGGCCACGTGTTTGGCGAAGATCCACGGAACGGTATAACCAAGAATGCGTCAAGAAGTCTGTGAAGTTCCCGCAGTCTTGCATGGTTTGGGGCTGTATGAGTGCTAAGGGTGTTGGTAATTTTTGCTTCATCAAAGGAAATGTAAACGCAACAGTGTACCAAGATATCCTGGAAGCTAATTTACTGCAAGTGCTGGATAATCAGTTTGACAGTGACGCCACAGACATCATTTTTCAACATGACTTGGCACCGGCACACTCTGCCAAGTCCACACCTTCCTGGCTCCGAGAACGATCGATCCCTGTTCTTGAATGGCCGGCGAACTCGCCAGATTTGAACGTTATTGAAGCCGTGTGGGATCAGATGAAGAGGAAGCTTTGCAAAGAAAAACCTACTACCCTTGCAACCATGAAGATTGCAATACAGAACACATGGAATTCGGTGTCTACACAAAATTGCGAGAAGCTTGTTGATTTTATGCCCAGGCGAATTAATGCTGTTATCAAGGCAAAATGTGCTGCTACTAAATATTGATTAATTTTTATTAGTATTAAGTTAATAAAAAAACTATTTTGTTTTCTTAGCTGTCTTGTTCTATTATTTTGAAACGCGAAATATTGACAAACTGACATTGCAATTGATATGAAGAAAATGTTTCTATCGTAAAACAAATATTTCAATTAGTTTAGCATGATAGGAATATTTCAGCACCAATTACATCTCACAGATTGTCCTCAATAAGAATGAGAGATTATGATTAAATTACTTGCAAAACTTTTTTAAACACAGACATTTTTTGAGTTTAAGATTACTCAACGAATAATGTTCTATTAAATTGAAACGTTGAATTTCCCAATGTGACAATAAACTACCCTGTGACAATAAAGTCTGACACATGCAAATATGACAAATGATTAAAAATAGTTGTAATTGTTATTTACATATAAAATATTTCGCCTACACAATGTAAAAGCCGAACATTATCTCAAACGGAATGATTTTTACAGTTTTATACATATGTTCTATTGTTTTGACTAGCACGTGTATGAGGTGTGTTCTAGTCTAATACTTATAAATAGGGTTTCCTATGATGCATATAATAACACATTATCCACATGAGCTATTTCGTTGAGACTTCTTTTTTCACCCGTCTGTCTTTAACTATTTTATTTGGTCGTACTGTTGCATTTTTACCATGTCTAATACACGAAGATAACTTAGTTGTGTAAAGAATTACACACATATTAATGTTCGCAAATTATGTTCATAACTTTGCTTCTCTCTTTTTTAAAAAATGTTTCTTTTCATTCATTTGCGGGGGATGGGGCATTCTTCCAAATGCCATACGATCACCCGGTATTTACAGAAACCGACCGAGAGCTCTTTTCCGGATTCTGGCTGTTCCCTTGAGTGCAGTTGTTTGAATTTCTCTTTCACTTGCTTTACCAGGTATACTTGCTAAATACTTTTTCAAGTTCTTCTTCCTGAGTCCAGTGGCTCCTATGATAACTGGAATGATAACTTGTATGCACTTCTGTGTGATTGTGTAAGTCTGGCCGTGCTGTGCTTAAATCGACCCTCACGATTTTGAAAGGACTACGTTAACGCAATACTGATTGAGAACAAAACAGGTTCATCACAATAGACATTTACTCGGAATTACTGGTCAGTATGGGGATAGACAGCGAAGGATCGATAATTTCTGATGAATCATATTCATTGTCAGACAATAGCAATTCATACCTCTACGCTCTGCGTGCTCACAAACCAAGTGTTGCTTCTCTCTACGTATCACTATTTGAGATATGTGACGTAATACACGTTTCTATTTATACTCACAGTCTAGCGATCTTCACCTTGGGTCATTAAGTAGACGTTGGCTGACTTCATAACTTATGGTATTCGCACCTCATTGTTTTATATATTAGTTAGTCTACCTGCTAAATATCTAACACAAAAAGCTTGAACGTCTTTCTAATATATGTATTCCATATGTTTATATATACATATAGATATGTATAATATATATATATATATATATATATATATATATATATACATATAAATTTAAGTAGGGGTGTACTTAATTTAATATATTTTAATCTATATAATAAACCGCTTATTATGAAGTCAGGGTGTGCACATGATGTGGCTACACATATGACGAGATACGAGGGATAAAAGTTAAATAGTTCTTCCTTTAAAATATAAAAAAGAACATTTCTTAGTAGAAAGTGGCCAACATGTTATGATATTCGGAAAGAGGAGTTTGTTTATGGCTGGTCACCCGTGCCGCACCTTCTTAGGAATGCAGACGGGTCAGATCCATTCTACATTTATAATAATCTTGTCTGAATCGTTTTTGGTGGAGCTTTATAGACCACGTTAGACAGAACCGATGTCACATGAACTGTTTTTCGAAAAAGAATGTAAAAATTATTATTTAAGCATTTTGTAATGCAAATTTAAGGAATACTCATTACATTTACTTGTTATATGCTTATTCTTCGAAATGTTATGGTATAATAACACGAAGTGCCGGTCTTTAACAACGCAGCACTGTACAGTTATAATCAGGTTTACATTATATGACAACATCCCTATGCTTGTGTACAACTGAATTCAAATTTTATAAACATCGAAGGTATCTAATTGTTACAGAGGTGATTTTATCCAGTCTCTAACCCCTTTGTATAATACTAAATATAACTAAATATGCCCCACATTACTATCTCTTACCCATCACAGTTGCGTTCCTAATTTTTAAGCATCAGTAAGTTAGTTTAGGAGAAAATATTGCACATACAAATATATACGCATATCGACATATCGAATTTTACCTACGTAGAGATATACATGTAATAAAAAGTGGTAATACAACTAATACAAGCTAGGTTGAAAGCCCCCTACATTTTATCTTAAATGTGTCCCACGTGGGACAACTGATAAAGCATAACAATTATTTCTGAGCTGGAGTCTTCTGGCTATTATATATGTAATTTCTACTACAGGAAATACTAACTAAAGTATGAATAAACTTACGGCACAGTTTAAATCAGGTTAAATTATATAGCTATGACCGTACACTGGTGTAGCGTCTAATTCATGTGATTTTACCAGTCGTCTTTCGATGACTCTGTCTTATAAAAGGCCACGAGCTTTGAGGGTTCATATTGGTACACGCATCACCTTCTGTTAATATTGTTAGATTTGATTATTTCTAAGTTCATCATCACACTAACTAATAGTGAACTAGTACTGCCATTTCTTTGAGAGGACCACAGTATTTAGCAATGCTCTCGGTAAGTACAAACTATAATCTGACATCGATTCATAAAAGACAGATCGATACTGTTGATCGCTTCTTGACATGGCCGAGCGGTGTATTTGTCCAGGCCTGGGGGGATTATTCACCGGTGCTGTTATCGGACACCAATGTTAAAACGGGGAAGCGGTGGCCTGGATACACATTTCAACGCATTAACCCGCAGAGCGATACACGTGAAACGGCTTATCTTTATTTCCATTCAGCATTTGTTATCCAAGACACGTCTGCACCGACACATAACTGTGCCGAATAGCCGCTGGCAGAACATGGCCAACGCACACAGATTAGTGTTTCGCAGTGTTTTACCAGGCGGAAGACAATGTTAGTTGGCTTACTAAAAAGTTTCATGATCGGTTGTTCAACGGTTGAATATCGTTTTATCAGCATAACGAATGGTAATGCCGATGATATTATTGATACGTAAGACCAGCACGAATGTTACAAGTTTATGTTTATTTTAATGCGTTTGCATTCCTTTTATTATATTTTCTATTTTTTCTTTCTTTTTTGTCGTTTTTTCACATTCTTTTTTTTTTCTTAGGTCTTATTACTTTCATTCTCTTTCCCATGCGTAGACTTCATCTTCTTCTGTTTAATATTTTTCTTTTCAGTCGTTCGTTTCTATTTCTTTTCTACTTCTTTTTTTTCTCTTCTTCATCTGCTACTTCATCTGCTACTTCTTGTTCTACTTCGTTATATTCTGTGTACTCGCCTTTTATGATACTTCCAATCTATCTTCTATCTTGTTCAATTCCTCGTCGGTTTCTTGTTTATTTTATTTTCGTCTTCTTCTCCCTCATCTACTTATTATTTATCGTGCTCTTTTTAGTCGGCGTTGTCCCCTTCAATCGTGCAGTTTTCTTTACTGATTCGTTTTCTATTACATCATATTCTTTTTACTTTTCTTTCTATTTTTTTTTATTTTCTGTATCTACACTAGCTTCTTTTTTGCGTACTTTTATCGTACATTAACCAGTTTCCGTGAACTACGTGTTGGCAGCGTCCGGGCATGATACGTATACACTCGAGATATGCCGAGGTAAATGGTGTCAGACGATAATTTCGATACGTTGCTGCGTCGTATTATTTTCAGTTTTATTTCCAAGAAACATAGCAAACAAAAAAACAAACAAAATCATAGCAAAATCACTGTTAATAAATACAGTTTTTGTAGTTTTTTTCATTTAAGCTTTTTTAACGTGTTTATTTTCGTTTGCTCTTTCAGACTGTCAATATGCTAATCTTTGCTTTTTTTCAGAAATAGTTTGAAATCATTTTTTATGGGGGGGTCTTTGACATTTTGTTTACTTTTTAAACTGTTCTATTACGTTGAGTGTAGACGACGGCAGACGAGCAGAAGAGAAAAGGTTCGTCGAAGTTGTTGAAGGAAGCTGGTTCTGTTATCTGCGCGTACATATAGACGTAGGTTGCTTCGAAACATTTGTCTCCACATTAATTCGCACATATAGCTCTCTACGAGTTTCACTGCTGGTGCCACAATCTATTTTGTTTCTTTTCACTCTTCTTTCCACATTATGTCGACATGGTTGCTTGTTGCCTTCGTTAATGGGTCCACGAAATGTTGATTGCAGTTAACGGTCAGGTGTTAATACCCTCCTCTCCTATCTTGCTGTACAGCTTCCAGCAGTCTGATATGACCCTGCTTCTATTACTAGAAGGATGGTTTCGGAGCTCTCTCCGGGGTCGTATCCCCCGCAGATCCATAGCGGCTTAACAACTCTACCAACTTCGTGTTTCTACGGTTAAAAAGAGACTCGTCTATCTCCACCGTATACCTTAGGCCTCCAATATGACGAGGATGTCGTTACAAAATGTCTTCACAGACCTCCCTCACAAAAGTATTCCAATGAACGTGAGTGTTCGGTGATCCAACGCCGCATTTCAACCGCATATTCGTTGTGGTTACCATTTCCGAGGACCACAGATATACCTCAAAGTATACTATACTTCAAAATGTTTCCAATGTCCATTTTGGACCTAGAAAATATGTGCCACTTCTTATGGAATTAGGCACATATAATAAGATTTATGACATTTTCTCTTTTCGCCAGCAGATTTCTTTCCATGGCAGAAAGAAATATCTCCATCGGGAGATTCAACTCTGTAACACAGCTCTTCGTAATTCATGTTTTGCTTTTGGGGGGAATTTTTTAAGAAAATAAACATGCACTGCTTTGATCAATTGATTTTGTCGTTAATCAATTTCAATACTTGTTAGAAACATTAACGTCTGATTACTGATAGCTTACTGGCACATCGCTCGGCATCTCTCGGCTGTTCACGTAGCATGTCCGGACGCGAAGTTCACGGAAACTAGTTCATGTTCAATAGAAGTACTATTGTTGTAGCAGTTTATGCTTCCTTCTATTTTTTCTTCTACTTGTTCCTATAGTTGTATAACGGGTGTGTACGTTAACTGTTATATATTTTAGCACATGTGATTGAATGTGATCACAAAAAACAATGTTGTGTGTGAAATGGATAGGGGCACACCATATGTTTTGGAATAATCTTACACAAGAGGGAAGTTTAACAGGTAAGAATGGGCCAAGGCTTAAAAAGATATGCGAAGAAAAACCCACGCAGTTGGTGTCACATTGGGCAAAAACAAAAAAAAGGGCGTATACATTTTGATGGAATCTGAGTTTGGATGTTTGCGTGAACAATCGCAAAAACTCCCTTTAAAATGACATAGTTGTTGCAGATCGCATGCGGCCATAGGGCGTTATGTGTCTGTCTGTCTGTTTGTCTTACTGTCTGTCTATTGATACCTAGATTAATATGTATGTATATCTCCTACATCATTAAGTGTAAATGATTCTTGTGATTCTCTAAATAAAAAAGTCTATTTAAAAACCTTGTCTTCTCCTAATCAATATTACTATAACTCCACGAAATTATACGAACATCGTGCCTTTACAAGAGACGATATGGTACACGAGGAAACACTGCATCGAAAACAAACTGAGAAGAAGAAGAAATAAATGAAACCCGAAAAGAAAATTACCGAAACAACATTATTTCATTGTAGTCGTTTTACTCGCCATTCATGATACATTAAAAATTCTTCTTTTCGTCTTTCTTCATCTTCTTTTAATTAGTATATAACTTCTTTCTTTTCTTTTTCTTCTATTTCATTATGTTCCTCTTTTTAATAGTATTTTCTGTCTCGTTTATGTTTCAGTCTATGTATTTTCCTTCTCTCTTTTCCCCTTTTTTTTCGTCCTTATTTTTTTCTTTTTTCTTCGTTTACTTGTTATTTATTTCTACTTAATTTTACTACTGAATTGAGACACCATTGTTATTAAGCCTTTGCATGCGATAATCGCAAGACCCTTTAATTCGATAATGTATATAGATAATGAGATATACACGTACACTAACAGTATTAATACTAAGTAAATATTAGAATTTAATAACTTTTAGAAAATATAAGGAATTTAAACAAATATGTCAACCAAAATGACCACATACGGCAGTAAATAATTCGAAACGGGTGATATGCCGTCAAATAATATTAGAAAATATAAGTCATCCGCTCAATATTGGCGGTGTTATAGACCTCTTTTTTATTTTTGTTTTTCACTGTAATCTTTTCTGATTATCTACACAATGTTGTTCTTGCCCAGCGACTCGACATAATTCAACACATCTTATGACTCTATTCCCTCTAACTTCGAATCGTTATTCTCCTCCTCCTACTAATGATACTACTTATACTAAGAATATTATTATTACTACTGCTATTAATATTTCTACAACTAATATTACTACTGCTGCATCATCATCATGATATATTTATGATTTGTGTTTTCCATCAGTTATCCTCCTCTATCTTCTTGTTTTTCTATTTTGCAGAATAAGTACGTAAATACATTATGGCTGTTTCCTACGTAATTAATGCTTTTGTGGTTTACTGCCGCACCCAATTAATTTGGTAAATGACTTCATTTGTTCAAGTGCTTAATATCTTCAAAAATATTTTACATAGTGAGAATTGGTTTCTGTTTAATTTAAACGAAATGTATAAATTATATGTTTAGTGTAATTGCACTTAAAATATTAGATGGTTATTTTACACGGGAAATCAATTCCTTTTCATCCATGCTAAATTATAATATTTTGAAAAAAGTTCTACAGCTTATATTTTTAATATATATTCAGTAAATAATGTAATTAATTTGCATGAGCAAGGTTTTTTTCTCAGAAACAACTTGTTTGTAAAACATATTACTACGGAGCTGATGACTACAACATGGTGGTGTCTAAGATAATGTTAACAACATCGATGTTTCCTTACGGCCTTTGTTATTATAAAACTGTAGTACCTAAAGCTTCATATGTTATTCTTCAACTCTTCATTAGTATTATTTATACTATTATTCTCTTGGCTTTAGCATTAATTTCGTATTTTTAAAATCACTATGGAAGCCCCCAAATGTCGAAGAGCTTTCTACTCCAAAACCTTCTGCTCTCGTGCAGCTGGAATCTGCAACTCTCTTCATGGCCCTTGTTTTTTCTGATGATACTGACATGCAGAAAGTTAAAACTAATGTAAACAGACATCTCGCTGCACAGCTCCCAATTTAGGTTGGCCTTCCTAAAGAAAACTTTCACCTTTTTTCTTAGTAGTCCCTTACGTCAACAGTGATGGTTTGCCCTATATGGAGTGAGCTATGTTAAAAAAATGTAGCAAAAATAATAACATGAACGAGGCACTCACGAGAGATCGAACTAATTCAGAGTACATGTTGAGAACTAGGATTGTATTAGAGAATAACAGATTACGATTCACTTTCTATTCCATCATACGTCTAATGTATACACAAAATAAAAACATTACCAGGAAATTCAAGAGCGACGCCTTTTTTCTGCTGAGTTTTTTTCGCTTATTGTATTGTTACAATTATTTTTTAAACCTCTGTAAGAAGAATGAATATTACATTTTCAAAAATATATGTGTGTGTAAGATGAAAGCAGTATTATAAATACTCATTGAAATACGGAAATAAATTAATTAAAAGAACAAGTGAAAATTATTGTTTTAGATTAATTTCTATGTGATCATTGGAAGAAAACCATGACATATACACGCTCTGAATATTGTAACACAATTGCATTACACTTGACATTTGAAATATTTCCGATAATATAGAAAGTATACGTTTAAAAAGTATGTATTTTTCATAAAGACTTCTGTAACTCTGACACTGTGAACGGGGTAAACACATCTCGAATGTCTGTAATTGTTATTCTCTTGCACTGATGAAAAAGATAATCCTGTAAATGCTGGTGTCTGTACGTATAAATATATATTATTTATTTATAAATATTACAATACGACCCTCGCGCCTCCCGACTGTCTGAAAGTGTTAATGTCCTGCATTGATGAACGCAATAGGCTTGAAACACTATCGTGTGTAGTAATAAATAAGTAATTATTTATCTATTAATATTATATATATATATATATATATGTATATATATGCATATATGTATATACACACACATACGCACACACACATAGATATATACATATATATATATATATATATATTAGTAGTTAAAATAAGTGATCATTTTAACATATACATTTACGATAAAATGATCATCAATTCATAGAAAAATACCAATGGCCGCCAGCGATTAAAACATAGAATTACTGTTCCATATGTATATAATCATAAAGTAATGTATATGTTTATTTAATGACAAGCACACTTGAACTGATTTGTTATCGCACAGTACTGAGTTTTAGATAGTTTCATTTTATTTTTTATACTATTGATTGAATGTTTGTTAAAACACATTTTAAAATGATTTAGTATTTTTTTTTACGTTTAGGTACCGCGAATATATTTTAAGGCACTCTTCTTAAAAAGAAAAAGGCGATGCATGGAAGGAGATATATAAAGAATTTTGCATGTATTTGTATATATATTAATTTGAAAATCGATCGATTTTACTCGGAAATTATATTAAAATTAAACAACAGAATTAGGTAGAGAGATGTTCCAATTGTCGCTATATTACAATTGACACCCCTTCCACTTACTCTCCCTTTAATATTCCATCCGTATATCATTTACACTATTTCGATTTTTTTGTGATCGTCACGTCAAGATGTGTGCGCGCGACGAAACTACCTTGGGGACATATAATTGTTTAATAACACAAACTAATAATAAATAATAATAATAATAATAATAATAATAATATTATTATGCAACGATACGTTCTATCGTACACTATAATCCGAAAGTAAAACTCCCACTTGAGATAGAGAGTATGATGTTTACTTTTAAATATATCTAACTTTTTATTATTTGATGCTTTAAATAGAAATGCTAAAACTGAAATCATAAGCGTTTTTATTTCGGCGTTTACGTATGCGATTTAACTAGCTATAACTTTTTCATGTGTGTATGTGTCTGTATCTACTGAAATATAATTTGCTAAAACAGAAGATGTTTGCAATTAAATACAGGACTCATTTCGTTTCACAAATGTGTCTGACTGAAATAGAATTCAGCTAATATTTAAATTATTTATGTAACAAAAAATGGAACATATCATAATAAATAAGTAACCGTAGGGCAAACGCCACCTAATGAAACCGCTTCATTACAATTGTAAGTTGACAATCAACAACATATTGAAAATATAACATCACCAACGAATAAATATACAAAATGGGCGCCCCTTCCATACATATGGTTGCATTAATAGAGGGTCTTTTATTTCGCAAATGCCTTTAACGTAACATGTTCCTGTGTTTTTCATTCATTTACGTACGAATATTCCAGCATATACAAATATATATATATATATTGTGCAAGTTTTTGTTTGTTTTTTGTTCTTAACCTGCGGGCGCTAGTAAATACCCGACTAGTAAACGGGGAAAGCTATTTTTACCACTCTCGGAGTGTTGGACCCGTACGACCTCATAAGGCTATCCATCTAAGAGAAGGGAATCTCCGACAAAAAACCAAGCTACCAGCTACTTACGCTGTGGCAGTAAACCGTTGGGGAGGGAGGCCTCCTTAGTCCTAATCGACAGCCTTCCTAGAGTTGTAATCTTGAACAAATTATCCGGTTTGCAAAGCTACAATTGCTTATGAAGTAGATATGGTCTGCCTACACCGGCCCTTGCACTTCTTCTTTGTGTATTAGTCAGGCGCAGAGGTAACAGTGCTGGGACGCTTCTAAACACTCAATGCCTTGCCTTGTTTCCTTACTAGGTAAATGAACACCGTTCTCTTCCTCTCTATTTGGGCAACTTGGGAAATTTCTTCCGTCACTAAGTCTTACTTTGCCAGTCCGGGTCTCTCTTGTTCCGACCGGTTGAGGATACAGGTTTTACAGCTTGTCTGGCAGCTGTTCTCGAGTGAAAGCTAGGAGCCCAAACGCTTGGGTAGCGCCAAGAACGGCTGCTCTATCATCAGTTGCATAATACCGTGGGTAGTTTATGTGCCATGTCGCGAATGGAAAGGGAACCTGCAATTATCTTCGGTGGGCTTTCCCGAGGCCACAACCCCCATAAACCAGGTCGGGACTAATGCACTGGTTGTGTGAGCTTATTGGCACCAAACAAGTACGTACCCTGGCTTACCCACTCTATAATCAAAACAAACATGTCATTACAAAAAAATAAAAGCAAACCTAAACCAGACACCCAACAAAAAACAATTTCGCCTCCGCCATTGAGGCTCGCATTCACAAATATCCGGGGGCTTAGACCCAACATCAACACGTAGAAACCTTTCTCCAGACAAACTCCCCGAGTATCCTAGCTCTGAGTGAAACTAACTTTCGATCCTCAATTTCCTCTAACCACTTTGACATGCCTGACTACCTCCCACTCTAGCGTAAAGACTCTGACAAACATATGCACGGGCTATGGGTTGATGTTAGGAACACCCTCCCCCTGACTAAAGACCATAGGTTAGAATCCGATGACCACAACTACATGTGCTTAAAATTGACGTTACATCACAACGTCAGTTACTTATATTTATGATACCGCTCCCCGTCGACCCAGGAGTGTACTCTGCAAAACTCTGTCTCTGAAAGCATAGATAGAGCACTCTTAATTTACGCGAATGCCCAGATACATGTATTTGGGTATTTTAATGCCCACCACCGCGACTGGTTAGGATTCACCAGCCTTACTGACGTAGCCGGCAACTCTACGTATAATTTCTCCTTAGCTCACTCCCTCTCTCAGACTGTCGATTTTCCGACCCGCATCCTCGATCGAGTAGACAAACAAGCCTCACTTCTAGACCTTTTCTTGACCTCAATGCCCCAGGCTTGTGTGATGAAAGCTCGTAGCCCACTCGGGAATGCTGATCACATTGTGCTAATGATACATATCACCCTAAAAAGTCGTCCAAAATCTGATGAACCGTTGCTCAAAACAACAAGCTACTACGAGCAAACTGATTTTGAGTCAATCAGAGCTCACATCAGTGAAGCCCCATTGAGGTAAACCTTCTCACTCCCTGACAACTAGTGTGCAAACAAATGAACTGAATGGGTCAAAGCGGGCATTGAAGCCTATGTCTCCATGCGAAAATTATTTAGCAAACCCCACTCTCCTCAATGGTTCACATCGGAATGTGCAGCTGCTATTTCTGAGAGGCACAAGCATTCCGTAAATTCGGCCGCCATAAGTCAGCTACTAATGAATTTTTAGAATCAATACATAATTGCAAGGCCGTAATTGGCGACGCAAAGAGAAGGTATAATGAGTTAACAAAAAATCGCATCCAGTCACAGAAACTAGGTACTCGCGATTTCTGGAAACTCCACAATAGTTTAGAGAACAATGGCCAATCGACGATTCCCCCACTATAAAACCACAATGATGTCGTTTGCACGGCCACTGATAAGGCTGAACTACTTGCCCAGCGGTTCGCTTCTAACTCTACATTAGACTCAGACAAATACCCTTTCCCAAAAATCCCTTTGCGGACCAAAGCCACATTTGATAACCTGATCATCACCCATCCCAGGCAGAGAGACATAATAAAAACCTTGACACCTCAAAGGCTTACGGGCCTGATCTTATACCTGTTATAATAACAAAGAAATGCTCTGCTGAACTGGTCCCTGTCCTCTCCAAACTCTACAGTAAATGCCCAGCTGAATCTTTCTACCTCGATAACTTGAAAATCGCCTCGGTGGTACCAGTCCACAAGAGTTCTAGGAATAGAACCGATCCTCAGAACTTCCGCCCAATCAGTCTACTGCCGATCTTTGCTAACATCTTTGAATCCTTAATCAATCTAGCGATAGTACGGCACTTAGTTAATGCTAAACTTCTTTCTGACCGCCAGAATGAATTTAGACAAGCACTATCTACTGTTGACATTCTAACGGTCATCTCTGAACGCATGTATCATACACTCGACAATGCAGGAGAAGCTAAGGCCGTAGCGGTTGATATATCAAAGGCCATTGACAAAGTATGGCATAAAAAGCTTCTCCTGAGAATACGCTCATACGGTATTACCGGGCAACTATTAAATATAATTAGACCATTCCTAACCAGAAGAAAAGATCCAGGTTGTCCTCGACGGCCGTTCATCTAAGCAACATGACATACATGCTGGTGTACCCCAGGGATCTATCCTTAGACCTTTGTTGTTCCTGATCTATATAAACGATCTCCCTGATGACATAGAGTATGAGATTGGTTTATTTGCTGACGACATTACGCTTTACTCTCGGCATGTTGGCAAAACCGACGCGACCATATCCGAGACAATGGCTGAATCTTTAGAAAATGACCTCTAGGCTGTAGTTGGATTGGGGCTATAAATAGTCAGTAACTTTTACTGCCGAGGTTAATGCCACAAAGACAAACCTCCTTTCCTTCAATAACGACAAGAAACCTCTTTAACAACCGATTGCCATGGCAAATAACACCCTACCTAAGAGTTCATCATTCAAACTCCTCGGCCTAACCTTCAGAGGAAACTGTAGGGAACATGAAGGGGGCTTACCTGCGAAACGCCCTGGTGTTTGTCTGTCTTTTGCGCTCCGGATGAAGGAAAGGAATCCAACATGGCGTCCATAAACCTTTATTACATACGGTTCACGCAGAGTCTCGCGAAGTCTCGTTGCACGCATGCAAATTAGGTGTGCCTCAGTATAATAGAAGCGGGTCTCTCACCGTCTCATTCGACTCGGTGCGAAGCAAGTGCACGTGAAACGAACGGTGAGAGCTGCTTTGGAAGTTGACAGAGTAATTTGCGACCTTCGTTATTACTACAGTACATGAATTGGAACAAATACATTCAAGCATTGACAAGACTGCCGCAAAGAAGGTTAGCTCCCTCTACCTTGCAAATAAACTTCTTACACCTGACATTATCCTGTATCTCTACAAAGCCACCATCCACCCATGCATGGAGTATTGTTGTCACATCTAACCTGGTGCATCATCTGGTAGTCTCTCCCTCCTTGACAAGGTCCAAAAAAAGAGTCGCCAACCTAATAAGTCCCTGACTTTCAGCCCAGCTCCAGTCGCTGTCCCATCGCCGCAATGTAGCATCTTTATGTTTGTTTTACAAATACTTCAATAGATTAGGCTCTGATGAATTAGCTACTCTGGTGCCTCCTCGTAAATTCACTAGACAAACTCGGCAATCAACTAAACTTCATTCATTCACTGTGGAGGTCCCCATATGTCGGCTAGCCTTCTACTCAAATAGCTTCTTTCCTCGTGCTGCTGGCCTCTTGAACTCCCTCCCTGCCCCCTGTTTCCCCGACAGTACTGACATGTACAACTAATGTAACCAGACATCTCGCTGCGCAGATCCGAATTCATGTCGAAAACCTTCTCCCCTTTTATTTTTCCTAGTAGCCCCTTACGTCTACAGTGGCGGCCTGTCTTGTTTGGAGTGAACTATGTTAAAAAAGAAAAGAAGAAAAAACCGCTTCCTAATACTTTTCAGTGGTTTCCCTTATAAACTGGCCAAATATAGGATCAATCCCATAATTAAATCTTTGGGCGCGGAAGTTCTTGAATAAATATAATTTCCCGGAAATAATAACATTTTGTTCAGGTTCAACTATCATTAGCAATTATCGAGTAAGCGTTGAGCTTTGACAAGCCATCATGTACAAGTGATAAAAAAATGCAAGGAGCAGATATGAGACAAATACGTAAATATATATATAGTTATGAATATTATAGACAAGGGAGCCAATAACACCAACATATGTAGATTGGCATGCGCCTAATTTGTTGTAATCTGTGTTTTTGCAAGTAAAACATTTATATTGTGCTATTGGTTCTACTATCTGACCCATGACGGGAAATCCTTCTCCACTGCGGTAATTTTTAGTTCTCTTTATTAATCGTAATAATAATATCCCATGCAATGATTAAAGATTGGAAATTAATATTGGTGCCAGAACAATGGCGTTTACTCACAAATGTTATCTTTATATATGTTTTCGAAATTAATTTATTGATAAATATACCGTTGGTATATGTCATTTTAAAGCGAGTTTTTCGCTCTATACAATCGTGTTATTCGTTTCTATTTTTACTTCCTTCATATATAGTTTCTGCAGGGTTTTCGACAGCCTGGACAAAATGTAAATCACCACGATATCTTGTTCCAGTTCAAAGTAGGCCGAACATCTGCCAAGACTGCTCATAACATAAATTATGTGTTTTGCCCAAGAACTTCTATCGAACGTACGGCTCAAAGGTGGTTCAATAAATTTTGCAAAGAAAACGAGAGCCGCGAAGACCGGCCGATTGCGGTTGATAACGACTATCTGAAACTCTTAATTTAAGCTGATCCTCGTAAAACCACACGAAAAGTTACTGATGAACTCGAGGTCGACCACGCCATTTGAAGACTAATAGGGAAACCAAAAAAGCTGGATAAATGAGTGCCGCACAAATTGAACGATAATCAAAAAAATCGTCGTTTTGAGGTGTCTTCTACGCTCTTGCTGCGCAACAGAAACTGCCCATTTCTCAAGCGAAGTGTGACGTGTGATGAGAAGGTGATCCTCTATGACAATCGGCGACGTTCGGCACAGTGCTTGCATGCCGGCGAAGCTCCAACCCACTTTCCGAAGCCGAAATTGCACCAAATAAAGATTATGGTGACTGTCTGGTGGTCTGCGACCGGTCTCATCCATCACAGCTTCTTGAATCCGGGCGAAACGATTACGGCGGAGAAGTACTGCCAACAAATTGAAGAAATGCCCCAAAAGCTCCAACGTATGCGCCCAAGATTGATCAATATGCAGGGACCAATTCTCCTCCGTGACAACGCTCGCCCGCATGTTGCACAATTGACTCTACAGAAGCTGAACGAATTGGGCTACGAGACTATGCCTCATCCGCCATATTCACCGGACCTCCCGCCTAGTGATTATCACTTTGTAA
>OY744515.1:132958523-133001023 GCA_963556195.1 Sepiola atlantica
TATATATAAGCTTACAAATATATTTATACAGGCATATATATATATATATATATATGTATACATATATATATGAATATATATATATATATATATATATATATATATATATATATATATATATATATATATATATATATATATAGGATTGCTGGTTAAATACAACGACTAAACTTCATTGTATAAAGTTACACGAAAATGAGAGGTTAAAGAAACGAATCGCGAGACTTAATCCGCATGTCAATAGATTGACGAAGACGTATAAGAAAGAAAAAGAACTAAATTTAGCACAGCAAAGGAATGAGAAAGAACAATATTTAAACAGTTAGACAAAGTTGGATTAATAAAATAGAAATATAAAAATGACAAATAAGAAAGTAACAAGGTTGACATATGAGACGTACAGATTACATATAATTAGTTTTCTTAAGCAGTTAAACTAAAATAATAACGTTTCTATACGAACTCATTATAACATATTTCAAAGAAACTCATATATATATATATATATATACATATATATGGATATAGTTGCATTAGAGCAAGAATACTCACATATATATAGTTACATATTTATTTGCATACAATAGAAGAAATTAATCTACTTGAGTTTTCGTCACAAGGAAATAGGTTGATTTTCGAAATAATAATTAGCTTCGAGATTCTCACTTTTTATTATACTAAACTTTAGTTATCTATTAGTTTGGATTGACAGCAACACTGTTGGTACTAATCTATTTTAAATATTTTCTTACATGTATTCAGTTTTAATACTTTCCGTAAGCATTACTATTTACTAGTGCGCACTTTTCTAATAGTTTAACTTTCTGTTCAAGACCAACATATTATATGAAAACCATATAGTATTACAATTTAAAAAAGTATATTTGAATTATAGTATTTATTTCAAACTGAACTTATTGATCTTAAAGTTAAGAATGTTTTCATTGAAAAATATGAGATTTAAATGAACTCTTATTTTATTATTTTTATTAAATATAAAAAAAGTATGAACAGAAATATGTAACTACATATATGTGTGTATTATTCAATCATTAACATATGTGTGTATCATTACGTCCATTCAATCATTAACATATTACATTACATATAATGAGCTTAATTGTATCGTATTAGAAATTTCTCTGTGATAGATTCGAAAAATATATATAACGACACTCTGTTAATATATATGGTAAACTAAACAAATAGTATTAATCAATGGTTCGTCTTTATTTCAAAACTTCTTCAAGATGATTAGTTTTTAAAAATAACATACAAGAACACATATTTAAAATGTATGTTCCCTGAAACAAAACTTAGCCGTTAGAATTTTATGTGTGTACTTCTTCTATGAAACAAAATGAGTGTGTTTTTTTTTCAAAATAAAAAAGAAACTCGCTAGAATTCAGAAAATGTTGTGCGACACGTCATGTATACCACCAATGTTTAAATCCTAACGACTATGTTTTTGTTTGAAAAACAAAACAAAAACACACTCATTTAATAGACGCAGTTCAGATATTAAATTTTAACGGATATGTTGTGTACCAAAAAAGAACAACAACATTATTGTCACGTCAAAATCTAACACAACCCTTTAGAATATTTGTCAAATCTATCATCACGAGGAATCTTAAAATAAAGACGAAACGTTGATGAATATATAAGTCATAGTTTTGTTTTTCTTTATTCATGTTCCATTAAGTAAGCACATTATTTCCATTTTTATCACACACACACACATATATATATATATATATATATATATATATATATATATATATATATATATATATATATATATATATATATATACGATAGCTATGCTGAAGCAAGTGTGAGTAAGTTTTTACAATAATCAAAAACACGGGATTAATATTTATTAAGGATTGTTCAAAACTTCCATATTATTGTGCCAACCTCATGTTTGACATCCGTATGTGATAAATTACAATGTACTGGGGAAACTCTTGAAAGTGATCGAAGTATGAGATATCAAGTGAGAACAGGACCGTAACTCAATTAAACAAACACCGAAATGTAAACATTCAAAATAGTTCAAAAACGAGAAATAATACATACTCTTTTTCATTTATTGATTTGAAATGTTCGAATGCAAAACGCGATCAACCCAGTTCTGTCTAAATTGAGATATTACATAGTAAAAGAAGAAATATATTCAATCCATACATTGTTATGTAAAACAAATAGTTGTATGTGCAGTTGAGTGTTTAAATGCAAACAGTCTTGTACGGATAGCTTCTTCCTCTTTAAATGGTGTTTATCTTTTGTGCATTAGAACTTATCATGCATATAGAGATACAATATAGTACATATAAGACCGTTAAATGTTAAAGATGGATGCTATTGATATTGAGTTGAAATTATTATAATCAGGCGTAAGATTATATTTGATATTTGCCTTCGTAATAGTAGTAGAATATGTGTCTCACATGTCATTTCTATGTTGTGTAGTATCGATTTTCGTCATCTCCCTGGTTGTTCTTAATAAGATACAAGACTGCTAACGTGTGACTTATTTCCCTACATTCGTGTATTAATTTAATCAAATAACCAGTCAGGTTCTAGTATCATGAATTATTATGTGTTTCTCGTAGTTTATGTGTTTGCCAGTAGACAAAAAGCGACGTCATTATCTTGTGATCCATTTCTAAAACAATTCACTGCTCCTATAAGCTACTCTCTCATAACTTACAACGTAAAATACTCCCGAAAATCATTCCGTTGTATCTCGCGATCCATTGGTAAACCGATTGTAGGAATACACCTGCTTATTATAAAGGGAGTTGTTGAATATATTCCGTAGGGGAATGTCAGTGTAATTGTATTATGTTTCGGAATTATTCCGATAAAAATGTGTAACGTTTCCGTCTTTCAGGTATTTTATTCGATTTTAAGAACATTCTAATTGAATGGTGGAGTCTTAATTTTGAACACGGGGGTCCATACGGATATTTCAACTGAATCATTTATTTCATGCACCCAGGTTTAGTGCGTTCATCCCGTCACGTATGACAGTATCAAAGTTGTAATTTACAAATATTAACAGACGAGACGTTGTGAGTATAACAACCATGATAAAATAGTAGGATAAATAATCACAATAATATTTAATGTCAAATATCTGAAAGGAAAAAAAAGATAAAATTCCCAGTCAAACGTGAGAAATAAATGGAGTGTCGCTATCCAGCGAAAAAAATTGAAATCAATTATTCAAAGCCAGGAATGAAAACATAATTATAAAAAGAGTCATTTTGAAGAAGTCAAATGTAATCCGTCAGAAAATGTTTAAAAAACAGGATACTGTATAAAGTATAAAATTGAGAATAAATAAATCATTATACCTGTGATCATGAATATCGCCTAGACTATAGAATGTGCAACTATAATTACCTTTTAGTCAGATCTATAACATGTATCTTGATGGTGATGCTCTGGCCCTATATCTGGAGATGCGGGAGGAGGATCGGCTGTCTGCAGACACCATTGAAAATAAGTTGAAGGACGCCTTCACTGAAGGATCATTTGTGGCATAGGGCAAACTAAGCCGGATGGTGTGGACCGGAGAGTCTATCGATGTTTTCGCCAACAACATCCGTTTCCATAGCTCTGCAGTAACTGCCTGGTGTAAATACCATGGAGGTGGCGGAGTTGATTACACAGGCTAGGGTGCTGGCCAGGCAAAAAGAGCGTGAGCAGGGAAGCGTAGCTGTCGCTCAACGAAGCAAACTGCAGCAGGAGCTTGTGAAGGACGAAGAGCTGAAAGGGCTGTGGCAGAGACCCAGGTTCGCTGGCAGATGCTACCGGTGCCGAGGCCCGCATATGGCGAGGGAGTGCAGGGAGCCAACACCGGAAGTCACGTGTTACCGCTGTGGGAAAGTCGGCCACATCAGCAGATTCTGTCCCCAGGGAATACGGAAAGAGGGAAGCAACTGCGCCGGTAGCTACCCCACTTATTCGATGAAGGCGTTTCACGGTACGTCGCCACAAGTAGAGGTGACCCTGCATGGACGAAGTGCAAAGGCCATTGTCGACACGGGCTGTACTTCAACACTTGTCACTAAAGACATGGTTGACACATGCAGTGGGACCAGCAGCATTACGGCAGTTGACGGCAGAGAGGTGAAGTGCAATGGCACAAGTGTCGTTCGGTTGATGGTATGTGGGATGTCACTAACAATCCAGGCGATTGTTATTAACAAAATTGTCACGGGCGTCGATGTGGTGCTAGGGATAGACGCAATTGCTCGACGACGGTCGTCCCAGTACATAGGAACACCGTGAGATTTCGAGGACATCAAGGGGCTGCAGGTGTGCGATTTGAAAAAGTTGGCAGAGGAACAGGAACGGCCGGGTCAGACAAAAGTTGCATGATAGAGGACCAAGATTTCTCTGCACACTTTGATGGTGAGAAATGGACAGTAAAGTGGGTATGGAAGGGAGACCCTCCCGTACTGAACAACAGAGTGGAATGCTACGAGCATACGTTGCGAGGAGGCGTAAGAATTGAATTTGAGAAGAAGGTGAACCGTTGGATCTCAGAGTAGATTTTAAGACCATGGAAGGAGAAGGTGGAAGGCGTGCTTCCGTTAATGGCGGTTGTTCAGCCCACAAAGCAAAAGGTTCGGCCAGTACTTGACTTCAGGGAACTGAACGTATACGTTGCGTGTCACACGGGAGGCGATGTGATGGACGTGTGCGGAGAGACCATGCGAGCGTGGAGGCAGATGCAGAAGGCTGCGGCGATTGTGGATTTAAAATCTGCATACCTACAGATCAACATTTCGCCGGAATTCTGGAAGTACCAGCTGGTCAAATACAAAGGCCAAACATACTGCCTAACTAGGTTAGGTTTTGGCCTGAATTCTGCACTCAAGATCATGGCGGCGATCCTCAAAACGGTGCTAAGCAAAAAGGATGCAGTCAGAAGAGCCACCAGTTCCTACATTGATAATATCATGGTTGATGAGACGGTAGCAACTGCGAAGGGCGTAGTAGAGCACCTTACCGGTTTTGGGCTGATCGCAAAACGCCCAGAATCGTTGGAGGGGGGGGGGAGGTTAGTGTTTCGGAGGGGAAATGAAATCCCGGAGGTGTCTGAAAAAATGAGCAGGCGGGAACTCTTCTCGATATACGGAAGACTGGTGGGCCATTACCCGATTGCCGGATGGCTACGGACTGCATGTAGTTATATCAAAAAGCAGGCTTGTGGAGCGAAGTGGGAGGATGGAGTTGATAAAGAGACTGTGGACATTATGAGAGAGATTATTGAAGAGGTGATGAGAGAGGATCCAGTGAGAGGTGCTTGGCACGTACCCAATAGTGCAGAAGGTGTTGTGTGGTGTCATGACAGCAGTATAGCAGTGGGGGTCACCTTGGAGATAAGTGGTGTCATTGCAGATGATGCTGCTCTGTTGCGGAAAAAGGACGACATGGCTCACATAAATGTGGCGGAAATGGATGCGGTTATGAAGGGCATCAACTTAGCCTTGAAATAGGGGCTACAGAATGTTGAGGTGAGGACCGACTCGGCCACTGTGGTCTCTTGGGTCCAGTCCGAAGCAACAGGAGAAAAGAGGGTGAAGACGAAAGACGCCACCGAGATGCTCGTGAAGCGTCGATTGATGACGTTAAGGGAGCTGATTAGGGAATTTGATCTTCAACTCAGGATCAGTATCTTTCCCTCAGCGAAGAACAGAGCAAATGTGATGACAAAGGTGAGGAAGACGTTGCTAAACGCACCGAATGAGGCGGTTGCTGCAATATGTGGCTTGGCTGAAGACACTCCGGAGGATTTGCATGACATGTACCATTTCGGAGTGGATAGAACCTTGTTCTTGGCCAGGAAGGTGGACCCCAGAATCACAAAGGAGGCTGTCAGGACAGTGGTTTAGAGATGCCACTGGCGTCAATCATTCAACCCTGCGCCGAGTAGACACGAAAGTGGTGAGGTTCAGGTGGCAGAAAACTAGAGCAGGTTGGCGATAGACGTGACGCACTATCGACAGAGGCCGTACCTGTCAATGGTCGACTATGTACCTGGAAGGGTGGCCATTTGGAGGGAGATCAAGGGGGGAAACGCAGGTGAGATTGCAAAGGTCATGGAAGAGGTGTTTTTGGAGAGGGGTCCAGTGATGGAAGTGCTAATAGACAATGGAACTGCCTTTCGCTCAGCAGCCCTGAATCATGTGTTGGATAAGTGGGGAGTGCGGCGCTATTTCAGGGCTGCATATAGACCAGGCGGAAACGGAATTGTGGAGCGGCATCACAGGACCATCAAGGCTGTAGCTGAAAGGGGCCAGATTTCACCGGCAGAAGCTGTTATATGGTATAATATGGCTCCAAAGTCAGGGCAAAAAGTGGAGTCAGTGCCGCAGAGGGCAGTGTTCATGTACGATTGGCGGCATCCCCGAACTGCGCCCGTAGCCACGGAGGAAGGGGAGAAATAAGCGTATGTGGGAGTGAGAGAGGAAGTGTGGATCAAACCGCCTGGCGCTCGCTGTACCACACGCTTGGGGAGGTGCATTGTGACAAGTGCCCAGTCCCCGAACAATGTATCCATCAACGGCATCCATCGACACATCCTTGATGTGCGGCCAGCAGTGGTGTCATCAGAGGAAGAAGACAGCGACGTCGAGCCAAGTCGCGACGTTCACGAAGAGGCACCGCGGAGATCGCAGCGAGAGAGACGCCCGCCATGTTGGTCGAGCGACTACGTGATGGGCTGACTAATGATGATCGTGTATATCAAGGGGGCGTGTAGTTAGCAAAGTTACCCCAGCTTGGAATGGATCCAGAAAGTGGGGTTTGAGTTGTCCCCCTTTGCAAATTGGCTGTTTGGATAATTTGAAAGCTAGATGGCTCTGGTGACAGTCAATTTGCATAGGTGGGGCAATACGTAGTATAAAAACTGTACTCTTTTCATTGAGCTTCTGAAGATCGGTAGGGAGAGCAGAGTTAGGCTGAAAGAATAGACTGTGAAGTACAAATAATTGTTCTTGAACTATTGATCACCGATTGGACGTTGAAAGTGATTCACCACTGTGGTTTGCCACCAGATTTTGTTGTATTTGTCTTCACGGATTGACCACAGTTTACATTGTCCGACTGTTCGATGTCTCTCGAATCATGCTAACCACTAATTAATCGTTGACAGCCCTCGGCTGATTGCTGCAGTGTTACGTTCGGTTTATTTTCTAATTTATTTAGAACTATACGCATTATTTCAGCGTCTTTTTCATGATATCAATCCTTGACAATTAGTACTAAGTTCAGATTAGGTTAAGTCGTCGCAGTGCGTATTTACTACTGATGCGAAGTTTTTGAGCTAAATAGTTCCATTAAGAGTTTGACGGATTTCGCAAAAGTCAAATCACTTGAATATTGAGGCAAAATCAAATCCACGAACTTAGTATGTTCAGTGGTGCCTTATTTCCAAAGTAAAAGTCAACCTTTTTAGAGTCTGCCCAACTTTCACAATCAATTTGATATAAGTCTTTATATCTTTCAAAATATAAAGCAAAATTCTTCTCCCACTCAGGGTAATACGTGAAGGTATCGATCGCACTCCCCACGACATTCTGCAAAATAAAACATTAGCTTGTTCGTTACTTTGGCCTCTAAGCAATACTGTCTGCATTAATATCTCAATCTTTTAGTCAGAGTATTTCCTTTGCTCTATAAGCATTTCATTTTGTTGGAGAAGTCTATATTCTGTCTTTCGTAGTCTGTCACCGGTGTCTTTCCTTCGCTCTATAAGCTTTTCATTTTGTTCTAGAAGAAGCTTTGCTAATTTTTCTTCAGATTTCTGGAGGCTTCTGTCTGCCTCTGTTTCATGTTTGAGTTGTTATTGCATTTGAAATTCAACAAATTCTCCAATCGTCGCTTTAGATTCTTCTATATTTTAAATGTCCACTCATTTAAAAATTAAATGTGTCATTTAGGGTGGGGCTCGTTAAAATGTAAGTTTCTTAAACGTGTGCTCGCTAGTCGTAATCTTAGTTGTAAATAATATAAAGCCCTTTTTTTTCTCGATAAAACAGTCGTTTTCTTTACGCGTAGCCGTATTATTTGCGGTCAGAATTTCAGTCAGAGAAACAATAAAAATACGTTGTCAATTTTCTTTCGGTTGTAGTAACTTTCTATCTTTTTGAGAGAGAAAAGTATCATGTATTTTCCTATCATAAAATATAAGAACAGTGTCGTAATAGCAATTAAAACAAAAATGTCTGACCTTCCTTCAATTAATGAGAATGATTAATTGGTCTTATGGGTTTTTTCCCCACCGGTAAGCCATTTTTAAATTAGGACGTTGTTTGCTGAATTGTAGTCAATTTCCTACTTCTTTTCTCCTTTTCAAGTTTTACTTAACCAATTGTGCCCCCTGTTGTAGCGTCATTGTAAAAAAAGCTTTCTCCCGAATCTTTTACTGTTAATACGCTGTCAGGCTATTGAAGTTTTAAATTTGAAATCCTACGTTGCCAACTGCTGTAGGATATGTTTTGTTTGTTTGTCAAGAAAAATCTTTAATGCGTTGTTGTTTTTTGTGTAAATTCGAATACTTTGTAGCCAGTGTTTGTAATGTCATATACATTTTTTAAAAACTTTTCAAGTTGCGGGTCTCCGATAAATTGAAATACCTCGTAGCCAGTTTCTTTGAGGTCCCTTTTAAGGGTGTTCGCCCCTCTTTGTTGAGTGCAGTGTAAGTGCGAATAATCCGTTGTTTAATGTTTTTGGTAGTGTCCCGTGTAAGCTCGAATATTTTGTTGCAAATTGTAGTGGTGGCGGGGTCCCTTATAACTTCGTATATCTCGTCAGTAATGTTTGTGGCAGTGTTTAATAGCTGGAATGAAAACACAGACACGGAGTTTGGGTATAACATGTATATTAGAGAAACGTATATAGAAAGTATAAATAAGAGAAGTGGACCGTCGGTCATGACTCCCAGTGTATACTAAGGTTCTGAAGCTATGTAATTACTTTCCACCGCAGGAATATTTGACACGAGATCGAAAGGTGGGTGAGGGTCAGGCCAGCGCCTTTAGAGAAAAAGCGATCGTGCGTAGTAAAAATAGCCTGGAAAGCCCCGTCAGCATTACCCGCCAGGGCGCCTCAGGCAGTAAGCAATAAACTTACTAAACCCTAAAGAGGGGGTGTAAAGCCTAGGGGGTGCACTTCCTAACATAACCTAAGACTCAACATCTCGGGTCGATTGATAAAAGGCTACCGAAGTTGCCAAGTCTTTGCCGGACCGACTGTTGAAAACGAATCCATGACAGGTGCACTGCAGTCTGAAGACTGGGGTTGTGTAGCTATGCAATTCCTTCCAAAAGTAGGAATATGTAGACACAAGGTCGGAAGGTGGGGATGAGTTAAGCCAGCACCATATAAAAGAGGACCACTCTGGCTTAACAAATATAGTCTCGGCAACACCCTCGGCATTCCCCGGGCAGAGCGTCGCAGGCAGTAAGCAATAAACGCATTCCCTCCAAAGAGGAAAGGCAACGCTTGGGAGGGTGCACCTCGTTGGATTAGCCACGACCGATACCCCAACCCGTCAAATAAAAGTCAATGAAAATAGCCCAGTTCCTGCCGCACCGATTGTCGAGAACGAATCCTCGGCCGGTTCACCTTACTCCATTTCGAAGTCATGAATCAACCGAAGTTAATGAGAGACTGAACGGGGCTGGGTTGCCGCAACACTGAGTATACATTATGTTTAAAGTATTTATGGAGCATGGAAAAGTCCAAATCTTCGTCAGAGTAACGGCACCATAACAATAATGTATACTATTTATTCCATACATTCGAATGGCGTCTGTATATACTTTACGCGTCTTCTATTCATATTTATTGCTTTACTTTCTTTTGTATTTGGTTAGTTATAGTATGTTGTATACTCGTTTAGTGTCCCGTGTTATGAATTGTTTCGTTTCTTTTATGATAAATATGTTGACAACATGTTCGTTTCCATGTTCGTAACTCGTGTAAAATTAATAATGAAAAAAATGATAGAACGATAAATAATTTGTTCAAGTGATTGAGCCAAATTGAGTAATTACCAGACAGCTGTATTAACTTTATTTAAGATTTTAGGCTGGAACTTCTTGAAGTTGCTATTAAGTTATTGTGCGTACACACATATCAATGATGCAATACAGAAATTTAACGATACTTACAAAAACACTATTATCTTATATTTATGTACGCACAAAGTCAGCAGACATATGTATTGCAATCAAATTGTGTGTGGCAGCAAAAGTTTATATTACAGAAATAATAGTAGACAACTTGGGAGTTGAAACATCAAATCAAGGTAATCAAAAATCGCAGACACAATCGCCAAACAAAATTCTGAAACATTATTTATATAATTCTCTTATGATCCGTCAAAGAAAATGAGTTGGAACTCGTCCTGATTGTATGCTTAATTTATGAATGTATTAAGAGGGAGTTACCGTTTTTTACTGTAAGGTTAAATATTCGTTTAAACTCAGTGTCAGATAATCAAGGGATTGTTATTTTCTTTTTTGTCAATTACTTGTTTTTTGTCTGAGTTAACAATGAAGCAAAAGAGAAAAGCATCAATTTTCAATGGGTGTTCTGTCTTAAATTGGAGCACATGGATAATTCTGTAAAGTGTATGTGCTTCATCTTTTTCACGTAGGCTCTTGTAAACACATTCCAACTGATAAATATGCATGCGATATCTGTTTAGCAGAATGTATTCACATTTATCGGATGCAGAACACCTGTTATGCTTTGTTAATAGAGTGGCCATTTGCAAGAAACCAACGAGGCATGCTCAATGCTTATTATTTTGTGTTGGTTGTTGGCCTGTGTAGATACTGACCCGTATTAAAAGGCGAAAACATGACAGTGAGGGAGGAATGAAAAGACACGTAGACGGGAACAAGCATCAAACAGATTCATGCGGTTAGATGTAGATTATTTTCAATGTCATCCATAGTTTTCTGAACAACATTTCCTCTCGGGTTTTAGAGTATCGGTAACAGTTCCCTGTGTCAGAAAACTCATGTATCTTTGTAACAAGCTATTTAAGCCTGCAATAGATAGTTGCCTCGAAGTGAAAACTATTCCTGAAGTTGACTGGAGTAAAGCTGTTGTTTACTCGACCAGGAAACTAAAGTTGATGAAATATCAAAACGAGCCCAACTGAAACTTAGAACAGTCTACAGCCTGGGGGGGGGGATAAAAACACGTGCGTTCACCACTCGGTTAAAAGCCGCCAGTAAAAAATGGCGGTGACGCATCAATGAAGACCAATGAATGCTGTGAACGGATCTCCAATGCAAGTATTGATTTACTCCTCTTCAGAAGTTAGGCACAAGGCCAGTTTTTATATTACTCCCACAAGTAAGATGTGACCCAAGGTCGCTCGGGAAAGCGGGGTTTAAAAATTGGCTGGGCAGCCCCGTCGGCATTCCCCGGTAGGGGCGCCTCAGGCAGTAAGCAATAAACTTACTCCTCTCCAAAGAGGGGAGGCGAAGCCTGGGAGGGTAGACTTCCTAGAACTGCACAGGACATATCCATAGACAGGCGTAAATCAAGCCCCAAGGAGCAAAACAATACCAGTATATGGGGTACAATATCGATCGGAACAGATACTACACTATGATCTTCCAATGCAAGTAGACGAGTGTGAAACCGCCATTATATTGAGCTCTCACGTTCCACGTCCTTTGATTTAGACGCAACTACGTTGACGATTCAGTCGGGCTCAATAAAGAGACTGCAGCTGCGAACGAGTGCCAGTGTAAACAAATCCCTACGCTATCACATGTGGTATCATATATTTGGAAGGCAAACAAATGACCGATATTACAACTTATCGGATACAAACCGTACACGATGATTTGTTATTTGGTAGAAATTTTCAAGAAGTCAAAATCAAATTAAGAGTCGGCGGTTTTTGAAGGTGTTACAAATGCGCATGCGTGATAGCTGACTGGTTTTGAAGGCGAGAAACAACAAGAATAAAGAGGAAATACATCGAGGGTACACGCGAATACTTTTCGGTTATATAACCATTTTTCAGCCACTGTTGTTTTTAACAAAAATTATCTCAGAGTTCAGACTGTCGTACTTTTTTTCTGTGCCACCAAATATGATTATGTTTGTTAGACTGATATCAGCATGTGTGTCTAGTAATGTTTATGTTAATAAAATATTGTTCTATTTAACGATCGCACCTGCGCCACTATTTTCCAAAAATGTGTGCATAATACGCTTTCCATTTGTGTATACCTATCCTAACATAATTTATATTTAAGCTAAGAGAGTCGGCAAAATGTAGGATAAGAGCTTTTAATGTTTCCTTTACTGTTGCCTGTTACATTTAATCTTCAGTGACGTAGTGCTTATTTTTTCACTGAATTATCTAAAGCCGAATAGAAACGCTAGTAGATTTGGTTAATGTATTTTACAAAGGAAAGTTTTTTATCGTAAATACTTTTTTCGTCTTGGCTGCATATCGTTCGGTCTTTATATGGTCTCATTCCGTGTTTACGTATACGATTAACACAGAAACCACCCACCGCTTATCGCTTACTCAGACATGGAAGTTCGTATCATAGTGTAAGTAATATATAAACGTAAGTAATTTCGAAAGTTTTACGTGAACATATTTGTTCAAATTAGTTTTGTTTCGCAGTACTTTTGATTTCGCGTTGTTCTTTAATTTTGTGTATTATCTGTTTTGTTATAATACGCCATTCTATACTCTTCTATTTTGGTATTGCATCGTATTGTTCTACTATACAATTCTGAAGTATTTTATTCTTTAATGCTGGCCTACTCTTGGAGTACTTAACTATACACTTCTATATTATAGCAATCTTGTATGTTGGTCTAATTATGTATTGTTCTACTATACACTTTTATATCATTGCTATTTTAGTTTGGTTTAATTTAGTATGGTTCTACCATACAATTCTATTTTATATTGTTCTTAGATGGTGGTCTAATTAGGTGTTACTTTAATATGTTATACTATATAATATAGTTATTTTATGTTGGCCTAATTTAGTATTGTTCATCTGTACAAGTTTATATTATATTTTTTTAATATTGGTCTAATCAATATTCTATATTATATTTTCTGCTATTGGGGTTTATCTGTTATCGTACTACTATACTATTCTATATTATAATATTCTATACGAGAGCTCATCAAATATGCAAATTGTGTGTGTTGTTTATTTGTTATGTAGAATTTTAACTGTCTTAGTGTGATTTCCTGCCAAAACCGTGCATAGTTGTATACTCATGATTGTAGATGAATTCTTATGTCATTGTTATTTGTTGAACACCCACATATGCTGCTTAAACAGTAACTATGACTTCGAGTTGGAGACGATTTGTATTTTTTATGCATCTAAGGGGCTACTGCACACTCAGAAACCGCCATATGATACTATTTTGTATCATACTATTAACAGTTGTGACAAACGAGAATTTAATATCCCTGAGAAATAGGGCAGAGAGAAAAGGAGAAAGACACATTCTGAGGTTTATGAGTCGACAACTTACACAAGGATGTCAGGTGCATTTTAATGTCAATCAGTGTGCAAATTACACTTTTATTTAACATAGTTCACCCCAAACAAGGCAGGCCGCCACTGTAGATGTAAGGGACAACTGATAAAAATAGGTGACGGTTTGGGGAAGTCAACCTAAAATAGGAGCTGCGCAGCGAGATGTCTGTTTACATTAGTCATACATTTCTGCATGTCAATAACTCGAGAAAAGGAGGGGGCATGGAGGGAGTTACAGAGTCCAGCAGCAAGAGGAAATAAGCTTTCTGGAGTAGAAAGCTCTTCGGCATCTGGGGGCCTCAACAGTGAATGGATGGTATTTGGCAGATTGTCGGCTTGGTCTAGTGAATTTACGTCGTGGGGGTACCAGAGCAGCAATCTCATCAGAGCACACCCCATTGAAGTACTTGTTAAACAAGCACAAGGAAGCAACATTGAGGCGATGGGGCAGGGGCGGGAGCTTGGTGGATAATGAAGGGCCAATCAAGTTGGCGACTCTTTTTTAGACCTTGTCTAAGAGGGAGAGACTAGTGGATAATGCTCCAGCCTATATGTAGCAACAATACTCCATGCATGGGCGGATGGTGGCTTTGTAGATATATAGGATAATGTCAGGTGTGAGAAGATTACTGTCGCGGTAGAGGAGCCCACCTTCTTTGCAGCATCCCTGACAATGTGTCAATGTATTTATTCCAATTAATGTTATCTGTGAAAGTTAGGCAGATAAGTTTGAATTATGAATTCTTAGGTAGAGTGTTACTTGCCATGACAATCGGTGGTTGAAGAGGTGTTTTGTAGTTATTGAAGGAAAGTAGCTTTTCCTTTGCGGAATTTAAAGTTACCATCAATTTTGATCCCATTCCACTAAAGACTGAAGGTAATTTTCTAATGATTAAGCAATTTCCTTAGATATGCACGCGTCGGTTTTGCCCACATGACGAGAGTAGCGCGTCGTGTCGTCAGCAAATATGCCAATCTCAGTCGCAATGATATCAGTGAATTAATTTATGAAAATCAGGAACAGTAGAGGTCAAAGGATGGGTCCCTGGGTACACCAGCATTTATGTAATGTTGCTTGGAAGAACAACCTGGATCTTTTATATCATGTTGTTTAGAAGGAACAGATTTAATTATATTAAATATGTGTCCGGTAATACTATATGAGTGCAGTATTTAGAGAAGCCTTTCATGCCAGACATTGTCAAAGGCCTTGGATATATCGAGCGCTACCGCTCTAGCCTCACTGGACAAGGCAAGTGTATGGTATATGCGTTCAAAGATGACTGTTAGGATAACTGAAGTAGATCGTACTTGTCTAAATCAGTATTGATGATCAGCAAGAAGTTTAGCATTAACTAGGTGCCTGACTATCGCTAGATTGATTAATGATTCAAAGATGTTAGCAAAGATCGGTAGTAGACTGATTGGGCAGTACTTTAGATGATCAGTTCTATCTCCAGAATTCTTGAAAACTGGTACCACAGAGACAATTGTCCGCCCATCAGGGAACAAGATTCAGTAAGGCATTTATTGTATAGTTTGGAGAGGAGAGGGGCTAGCTCATCAGGTTATTTCTTTATTACTATTACTGGTATAATAGTAGGCCCACAGACTTTGGAGGTATCAAGGTTGTTTATGATGTCTCTGACGTGAGATGAGGTGATGACCAGGTTCTCAAGTGTGGCCTCAGTCCGTAATGGGAATGTGGGGAGGGGGTGGTTTTCCCTGTCCAAAGTAGAGTTTAAGGCGAAACGCTAGACAAGTAGTTAAGCATAATCAATTGCCGTACAAATCACATCATTGCGGGGGAATTGTCGGTTGTCCATTGTTCATCACAGTAGTGTTGGTTTTGCAGAAATCAGGAGTACCTAGTTTCCGTGACTGAATGTGTTTTGGTTATCTCTGTATATCCTCTCTTTGCTTAATCTATCACTTCTTTGCAATCATTTCTTGCCTCTACAAATGTTTTTTTAGTTCGCAGAAACTAAAGAAACTATGCCTATCAATTGGATTTTAACTAACAATTTTACAATTTTATGAATTGTCTAAATAAAACAATAGAGTACACCATATATGAACTATTGAATCAACTTATGCGATACAAGGTTGCTCTTAATGTCAGATACGCTGGAGGAAGCATAGTTGATATACAACAATATCGATCGTACAGCATGAGTAAATCAAACTAATAAACTATTACACAAAGTTCAACACGCCTGATTAAATAATACAAAATAATAGCACCATTAACTCAACACTCACGTACTACATTACGTACAATTACTCTTTCCCAGCGTCTTGCCTATCATATATCTGGCACCATCGCAAGTCAATGCTACATAACGTCACCCCACAAAACACTACAGTTGATCAATATACTAAAACTACTAAGAAGCTATATCAAAATCATACACACTAATAATTGCATACGTAGCCTAAAAATACTGGAACCAATATTTATTAAAAAGTAACAACTAAATATTAAGAAAGTAGGTTGTTATACCGGTATTAACATATTAAACGTATTACATAATTAAAATAATGAATTAATAAATATACAAAGAAACAAACATAAACAAATAAATAAATGAACAAATAAAACATATTCAACAATTCGTTAAGTCGAAAGTATCCCCCAAATAAACAAAATAACAAACATTCTTTTGACTAACAAGTATCTATTAGTTATGTATTTTATAACCCAAATATATCACACGTTACGACGTAAAAGTTTACGATAAGCAAAAACACATTAACTTCATTTATAAGCATTCTACATCTTACATTACAATACTATTTTCTCTCTCACTTTTCCGTTTTTTTCCTTTACTTTAGCAGTTAGAAAAACGTTCCTCTTTTACATGTCTGCCTGTTTTGCCAACATTTTTATGGTTGATTAATTTGATATTTAAAAAAAAATCCTGTCTATCTTTTTCTTTTTTTTTCGTTTTCCTTACAAGTTGAAATCCATCAAATAGTTTATATTACTGCCTTCTTTTAAAACATAACAAATAGTTGATTATTTTACTATTCTTCAATAAACTGTTACTAAACAATACGTTAGCACCTTTGAAAAAGTATTCCGATTAACACGACTATTTTTTGCAACTTTTGGGAGGGTTTAAGGACAACCATTATTGTTATGTTTTTAGTGTTTTTACTTTTTTACACACTAAATAACACAATAGGTTTAAACATATATCCTTCGACAAAAGTGTAATAAAAATGCAAATAACAGATTCGAAAAAATCAAACAAATAAATGTTCGTTTATTTTTTCTTCTATTTTTTCCTTATTCGGCAATGTTTATGTAAATAGCATATCTCGCTCATGATGGAATAATTTACTTATATATTACTCTAATACATTCTAAGATGGAGTCCTTTTGGCATATCACGAAAAGTCTCGCGCAATGCACTATTTCCTGCCATAACAAAGTACGAAGTCGATTTTGATATCTACTTGGGATTGCTCAATTCTGTTCTACCCATTCTGGTTTCTTCATCTCTTTTCTCACATGAGAGATATTCTAAGACTTTATCTAATATATATTAAATTCCAGAGCTGGTCGACTGATCTTCGATCACTGGTTGTCCAATATGAAATGTTCACGGGAAAATGAGGAAAGGAAGAACATCGTCGAACAGTGAAAGAATCAAGTATCGATTAATCTTTTTAATGCTTAAACAGATTTAAGAGATACAATGCTTTCAGCTATAAACGACACAGAAAACCAAAACGTAAGAAAGATGAACTGATACAATAGTTTGACACAGTGTTCTTAAGATGTCCAACAGTAAAAAGAAGTCAAGTCGAGGTTGGGTTAAGATAACAAGTGTATTAACATAAAAGGTACAACGGCAAGGAAACTGACTGGCACTCGGCTAGACAGTTACACTACTGTCCTTTTCTCCCTGGTGACTGTCTACTCGCACTATTTATAGTAAGAACCGGTGTAGTTTCTCTTTTGTTAGTACGGCCGGTGTAACACTTAGCAATGTAATTAATGGTGTTTGTTTGCAGTAAAATGCTCGCTTATATTACCAAACACTACTTGATTTTCATTAGCTGTTCAGCTGTTGCAATATAGATTGTGTTTGTGTCTGAGTAAGTATACGTTTTGCACATTGTAGCATTTTTTGATAAACAGTCAGTTTTGTAACTGTATTTAGCGGCGGAAGAATTGACTGTAGCTGGATGTTTTAATGAACATTTGTAATATTTGATGCAGAGTTTTCGTAGCGAACTGTATATGCACATTCGATATTAAACTAGCAAGCAGGCCTGGCTTTTTTTCTCAGACGTATTGACAAACACAATCTCATTGTGTAACAAGAACATGGCATCACCTCGCCTTTCTTATTTTTATAGTTTACATTTCAAAATACTTATTCTTCGGAATAAGTTTCCCAAGAATCTACACAACATTAATTTTATTGATATATATATATATATATATATATGTATACTCATAGAGACGTTCATTAAAATGGATTGCGGTGAATCTATAGTATTTTAGGATCTCGAGCCAGTGGACTTTTCTATATGGGATCCATGAGGAGCATTACGTAGACTTGCTCAAAACCCTAACGCTCTTATAAACAGTTGTATTCTTATATTTTTATTTTTGAAATTCTGAAGCAATAAGTTAAATAAAATGATGTCCAACATTGCTTTCCTTTTTATGTGCACTTGATGCGAAAACAGATACAATAATAATGTTGTACACAACTTGATTACAATAAATTATACTTATCTATAAACATTGGCTAATGTAGTTTGCAAATTTAAATGTTTCTGCTTATGATTTTGGAAAACATCGGAGAATTTACCAACCACACAGATATATAGTGTGTGCATGTTTATATGTATTCCTTACTACTTGTGACCCGCTAAAACAGTATGCATTATACTTAACAGCTCTCTCTATTTAGCACTTTTTATTCATATCATATTTACACCACATTTTCCTCTCTGACTATTCTTGTTATCTTTATAGTTTATTTATGTGCGTCATCTGAACTACTCATGGGCAACTAGATTATACTAAACAGATCCAAATGTACTTCTCTGATTCACGATTTTTCGACGTTTTTTGGAAACACTTTACGAGTTTTAACACTTTGTTAAAATTTTCAGATATAAATGCCAGATCCATATTTAAGAATGTATATGCATTATATAACATTATACATGATGCCGAATTAGATATTTTAAGAGTTAGGAAGACATTTATTCTTAGTGATACTCCGATCACGACATTTAATATTCCAAGTAATACGTTTTTTTTCATGTGGAACGGCATATATCCCCCTGATAATATTTGTGGGTTATGTATTCGTTTAATAGAATTTAAATGTGTTAGTGTAACATTTTATTGCGTGTACAGGTTTGTTAACATTTAGGTTATGTATAAGTATCTTTTCATCATCTATTTTGTCCTTGATGGTATCGATACAGGTTGACCTCTATCAGTTGAATATTCGTCTATCTCCATATTATTTATTCGAATGTTGCACAAAAGAGGAATTTGAGTTATTTGTTAGCCTACTCCTATTAGGCGGAATTCACTTTTTTATGTTTAACAGTCTGTACACGTAACTATTCCCAGCGTGATGAGCCGCCTAGAATTTTAAATCATGACTTAATTTTTATGGAGTATAATTGTTGAAAAGCAATGAGAGATGTGAGAAAATAAAATAATATCGTCATTTGTAAAAATACAACGAAAGCATTAAATACAATTTTGTGAATGAACTATGACTATATTTAAATCTAGCGATGTGAATTCTATGATTTTTTTTCACCTATCTGTTAATTATTCTGTTAATAATACGATTTCTATTTAAATAATCAAGCTCTAGTCACACGAGGCGACTTCGCCCGCCACTACTGCAGTAGTGGCGAGTAGTAGCGGCCTAGTCGAATCGTTTCACCGGATAATCGCAATTAGCACATCCAATTTCGACTAGTTTACAGGCCACGACTAATGTTTAACATGTTCAACTTTAGACGCAAGTAGCGTGTTATTTCATAATCACCTGACCTAGTAGCGTGCCATTTAAGAATCCGTGAGATAAATGATCACTTACCTTGCTATCGCGAACTTTTTATTATTTCTGAAGAACTTATAGCGGCTGCTACGCATCAGTAATCGCTTCATATTGACAGAAAATAAGGTTGAAGTGGTCAGCAATTTTAAATATTTAATGAATGAACTTATTAGGGCTGGTTTTGAGATCCTTGCGACGATCATTTGAACAAGTAAATGAAGAACTTTAAGGATGCATATATGAATGAAATTAATGAAGTGAACAATGAAAAGTAGAGCAATAATTGACGATGTTTATAGACCAAAGCTTGTGTGGTTTCCAAAATAAATCTGACGCCTGACCCATGACAGGTCTGCACAGTAAACAATGACACAGAACTGCCAGAGACGTAGTCATCTCGCGTGACCAGCTAAGTCGCTGCGACTGTTACTCTTTGCTACAAGTAGCGGCGAGAGAAGTCACAAATCTATAACATGTTATGGTTATTAATCCACTGAAGACTTTTTGCTACCTCTTATCGCACATGTGTTAGAATTAAAATACCAGTGATTGGTATGTTGCGCAGTACATGCGCAGTTTGCGCACCCCTTTCCATTTATTTTTACTCTATCTTATTTCGCTATTATACTTACTGATTCTGTTCATATATATATATATATATATATATATATATATATATATATATATATATATATATATATATATGTATATGAGAAAAAAGAAACAATGTTTCAGACAATATGTAAAAATAAAAATGGAATAAAGAATAAGCAATTCAACGACTAACAAAAATAAACTCAAAAACTCATGTTGTAAAGTTTTGCCGAGAAATGTCGGTCGTTAAGATACGGCAATTATCGTTCGGTTGATAAACTTTATTTCAAAACGGAAAAGTTTTCAAATTTGTACAAAGAATGCAATTGGAAGTAAATGTCACGTGCAGAGAACAACAAAAAGGGGGTAGGGACGCGATGAATGTTATGAAAAGAGAAAGAAAAAGTCGATGAAGAAGAGAAAGAAGAAGAACGAGAGACAAATCAACCAGTGTCTTTAGAACATCAGTTGAAGAGAGAAGAAAAAGAATAAGAATAAGATGAAGAAGTAGAAGAAGAAGCGTGAGAAAAAGTAAGAAAGAGTAAAATCGACATGTGGCTGTCGAAAGCTACTGAAGAAGAAAAAGAGAGAGAGAAAAATGATCAGTGCCTGCTGATTGAAATCCGAAAGCAGATTGAAAACGTCAAAAGTCTAATAACATTAGTAGTAATTTGAAGCTATTGACGTAGGGATTCGAAACAAGGGAGGAGGAGGAAGCAGAAGAGGAGGAGGAGGAGCAGAAGGAGGAATATGAGAAACAAGGGTTAAAAGTTAACCAGCGTCATATTCATTTGAATTCATCTCATATAGAATTTATCTAGCAGAAGGAATGGAAATGTTATAGAAACATTGTCTCTAGACAATGGTGTTCTTATGACATAGGATCAGGCAGGATTCTGTGATACGTCGAAGTTTAGTATCATGAATATGTTTGATAGAAATTGCCTTATGTGTATTGAAGTGGTGGCCGGAAGAGATCATATGAGTGCATAGCGAATTTGAGGTATCACCGTTTTTTATGGCACGATTGTGTTCATATATTCGTTTCTTTAACGGCGTTGTGTCTCGCCGAAATAAATTTTTCCACAGTAGGCGCAAGGAATAGTATAAATTCCAACTGTAGTGGGAGATGAAATGACTTTATTTTTGTTTTTTATTTTTATGCATTTGTAAAATGTTTTTGATGGTGAGTGAGGTAGCTTGGATAATTCTAAAACTATGTTGGGAAAGCGAAGAAAAGAGATGTGTATTACGAGAGTTAGTAGGAAGGAAAACATTCCTTAATATGGGTTGTGTAGTATCAGGAGATGTATTAGTATTTTTGATCTTTTTTAGATGTATTTGAAACTTTTTCTTTTTAGCGGAAAGAATGTCATGTTTGGGATATTTTTAAAGTAGTGAGAGAGGATTCTATTTCATGATATATCCTGAGAGAGATGTTCAGGGCTGCAAATACGCAGAGCCCTAATATAAAAACACAATTATCATGCTATGTTAATATAGTTATTATGATGTGAATAATAATGTAAGTAATCATTTTTGTTGGTTGGTTTGCGATGGACTTGAAATGAAAGGCTGTTATTGTTTTTGAGGATGAGAATGTCAAGGAAAGCTAAATAATTGTTTTGTTCACTTTCGAAAGTGAACTTAATGGAAGGTTCAACTTTGTTGAGTCCTTGTGCTAATGTTTCTATTTTATGACTAACAGGTAGAAAGATGTAAATATCGTCAATATATCTGAAATAGGTAGCATTTTTAGGGAAACGGTAAGAAAAAGGACCGATTTCGAGGAATTCTAAAAACAGGCAAGATAATACGGGACTCAGGGGGTTCCCCATAGGTAAGCCGAATTTCTGTCTATAATAGTCATTATTGTATTTAAAGAAAGTAAGAGAAGTTATGTTCCTAATGATATCTATAATGCTTTTGATTAGGACAGAACAAGATAAATTTATTTTGTTTAAGTGTTTGGAAAGTAGGTTGATGCATTTTTTTACGAGTGTATTTCTGTATAAGGAAGTGATATCAAGGCTGTTCATAGTATGCTTATGTGCAGTAATATATTGTAATTTTTTGAGGAGATGACCTGAATTCGTCATGTGTCCGTTACTGATAGTACCGAGAAGTGGTGATATAATTTTTGCCAATGATTTAGCGATATTGTGGGAGACACTTCCAATACTGGAAATGATAGGACGATAGGGGCATGTTTGTGGGTTTTAGGAAGACCGCAAAGTGTTGGTATGGTGGAGTTATATGAAATAAGTGAGGTCCATTCTTTGGCTTGATTAGTAGAGATTTTGAAAAATTTGATAAATGTTTCGTTGTTTTTGTTGATGATTTTGAGATCGGTGGATTCGTATGTTGACCTATCATTGAGTATATCCATGATTTTGTCGTGGTAACCACTTTTGTTGAGGATAACAACGCCACCTGTTTCATCAGCTGGGGATATAACAATGTTTGGTTTTGCGGCTAAATTACCTAATGCTGTGATGTATCTTTTGGAAAGGGTTCTTTCCTGAGGTGTGGTAGAGGCGGCGAAAGAGATACCTTGTAGAAAACCTTTGGTTAGGTCATTATCGGAATTCCTATAGTTGAGGAGTGTGCTTTGTGTAATATAGTTGTTTATAATCCCGGTAGCGAATTTAAGACCGAAACTGAGTTCTTCAAACTCAGTAGAAGATAAATGGATGTTGGTGTGGTTTTGTACCATATCGTGTTGGCCTAGATGTTTGCATTCGCTGTGGGTTATAAGGTTCTGTAATTTGCGGTCCAGATTAGTTAAATGTTTTTTATTAGAATTATCGACTGATTTTGTGAGGATGTTTGAAGTTGTGTTGGTAAAAAGTTTATCTTGTTGCAGCGATTTAAGAAGTAAATCTGCCTTAAGTGTAGGAGCAATAGCTTGTTGTTTAAGTAAAAAGGAAGATGATAATAAGAAGTTCTCCAAGTAATCAGGAAAGATGTGGTGGGTAGGTTGTAAAGGTTTGGAGATAGATTTAGGAATTTTTTTGTTAGTTGTTGAATTGCTTATTCTTTATTCCATTTTTATTGTTACATATATATATATATATATATATATATATATATATATACATATATATATATATATATATATGAATACTGCCCTTTTAAGCATTAATTAGTATTGTCAAAATACCCCATCAGATCAGTAGACACATTTATTCAAATGAGTGTTATATTCCGATATAAAACGATAACTTATTTCTCTCTTCTTCATCAGTTTATTCTGTTATCAAAATCTTCAATCATTTAAGGTAATCGCAAAACTGTACAAAGAGTGCATTTCTTTCTATCACGTTTCATTTCCTGTTGAACAGCTTGCCATTTTTATCATAAACTGTGTTACAAAAAAAACTATTTTTTCAATATCATCATTGCTATAGAGCGCAAAGATATTTATATGGCGGGTCTTTTATAAAAACTACTTAGCCGGGGAAAGGGCAGCTGTTTAGTAAAATTCAAACAATTTACCGTTTTTTCTCTCAGTCGTATGCAGGTTTGCGCTCCTATGATGTTCTTTTCTCATACGAGAGAAGAAATAAAACATATGTTCTTGTATATTTTAATATGGTAGACTATGAATTTGATCTTTTCAGTTTTGCACTGTAGCAGGTTTCCCTTTAACGTTGGATATATAAAATTATATATATATATATATATATATATATATATATATATATATATATATATATATATATATATATATATATATATATATTTGAGAGTACAATATTTATTTGCATATATTATCATATATGCGTTTTCTCCTTAATAGTTATCTGAATATATAAAATTATCAATATCGTAAAAAAACAATACTATTAATAAAGTACATCATTTATATTCGATATACCTGTTACACTGCGAGCGAATTTTTTTGGCTCAGTTGTAAGAGTGCCGGACCCAGTCACTTATATCCGGGGTTTTAATGATGCAAGTTACAGCCACGCTGATGAGCGGTAAACGACAAATAACGTGTCCGCTGATGTTTACATTATATGAATATATATGTTCCTCATATCGAGATATCACATTTGTCAAAGAGAAAACTATTTTCTAGTTAGAATTAAAGTAATTGCTTTTCCGTAAAAAGCGATATTTGAATATGTTCCATTAAAACTATTGTAAAAACAAGAAATACATACAAAACAATTATATGTATATGTGATCTCGCTATTCCATTGCAAGTGAGTGTTTGTGGTCCAGTAGTAAGGGCCATTGGTTCCAGGATTTCGATCCTTGCTTGGTCGAGCCAGGCTGTCAAGCCGTAAACTGTGAAATACGGGTCTGTTTATAACCAATTGTCAACTTTTAATAAATACATACGCTCACATATAGAGGCATTACACCGGTTTAATGAAAAATGCATTTACTTTAGCATTTAAGTAAATACATCTCTGTAAGAATATATTTAGAATACGATACATTTTCAAGAAGTTAAATGAAGTCTGTTTAGCAATAAAACAGTTTTAGCCTATTATATGAGTACAATAAAAAAGAGGTATCCTCTGTTTACAACCAGCTTTTTAAAACTATGTTCGTGATATAATTGACTGGATTTCACTGTTGGTACTTATATGAGCATACTAAATTGTCTATATAAATTGGAACGTGATAATTGGAAGAAATGCGACCCGGATATTGCAATTAGAAGATGAAGAGACACCCTCACCATCAGATATAAAGTAATAAAGAGAGGACCATCATACTCTCCTGCCATAAATAAGTGGGCTTAATGTCACAAAAGAATAATATTACCTATTAAGGGCAATTATTGACCCAAACCCAAACTGTGTATACATTAAAGACAAGCTTTTTAAAGGCTTGTCATAAGAGACATGTATTTAAATAAACAACCAGTACTGACCAGTACACATAAAGGATTTTCGATAATCACCCCCATCCAAAAACATAACTTGTAAATGGCCTTATTAAATACCAGATTGTCTCTTATATTCAAGCTGTAAATTCCCCCTGCTCTTTGCCACGATTTTTTTCAACTATCACTTTCCAATAGATATAGTCAACTTAGTATGTTCATAGTAAACACCAACAGTTAAAACCAGTAGATTATATAACAAAAATACCCCAATTAAGATACTAAATAATGACTAATTATGATACTAAATTACGACTCAAATAAAAATGGCAGTATGCAAAAACTGGCTCACGGGATTAAAAAATATATTTTAAAATTTTCAATCTTATTTTCTTAATTTGAACTCCTTTTTTGGACTTGATTAAGATTTAAAATTTCGTATATCTTTCCCTAACACAACATTTAGACGATACTAAGTTAACACTTTAAAGCCAATAAAGTATCTGATCGTGGGTCATACAATACATTCCATGTTCTTTAGCAAGTGACACCGACGCTTAAGATAGCAGGGGCGTTAACACATTCTGAGCTTGAAACCGATGGTACTGATGCTGGACTAGATGTCTGTGCCGAATGATATATATATATATATATATATATATATATATATATATATATATATATATATATATATATATATATAAATACTACCGTGAACAGTGTGATATGTTTTCTTCCTTTATTTGTACCCACTCTATCTTCTCCATATTCTGTTTTCTTCCACTCTCTTTGACTCACCCGTCGATCCTATTTCCTAACCCCTTTGTCTTTGTCTGCCTCTCTCACTCTCTCTCTTTTTCTTTCTTTCTCTCTCTCTCTTTCACCTTCTGATCTGTGTATTTCGTATTATTTACATTATGTAACAAATCACACAGTTCTATAAATTTTAAGATAAATATATTTACATAATGTAAATAGATGTATCTTTAGATTTATGGAACTGTGGATTTTGTAACATTAATGGTGTACATAATGTATCTGTGCAGAACCGATGGCGTCACTAAACGCATCATCCACGATTGATGACGTCACAAAAGACAGATTATACGATAATTAGTGGGAAAAACTAAATGACCTAAATAATATGAGATTAACCGAGAAATAGGATAATAATTAATCAATATATCAAAGTATTCATGTATGTTTAAAATTGTTTTTATTAATATATATATATACTTATTCCTATGGCTGCCTATGCTTGCATGCTTATTTTTAGTGTCGTCTGTATAAGGTGGGTATTCTTTACGTCATAGACCCAACATCATCGTGTGCTTGATATTTGTTTCTTTTTTCTACCTTTTTCTCGATTGTTTTCATGTCGATCTCTCTTAATTTGCAGCGACAGCAGCAAATAGCGTCACGTCAAGATCAAGTCGAGTATGTTTAACCCGACACTGCGATAGAGACACGAGAGAGGCTAATATTACCAATATGTTGTCAGCGTTGCTGTCCGAAACAGATGCAACGTACGGATCTGGTGTCTGACCGGAGGTCAAAGCATGAAACCGTGCCCATGATTTCACACGCAAATTGGGAATTCGAGAATCTAATTGGCTATTTGCTTGTGTAACTAATTCAGAATGGTGATGGTTTATGACAGCGAATACGTTTTTTGTTAAATACAAAAAATATAAGTTTTTTTGTGATTAGAAAACCAAGTCTTTGAAAGTGCAAAAAAGGAATAAAAGATCATGCGCTTGGAAAAGTAAATAAATAGTAATTAAAAAGTATATATACCTTCTTACACACTCAAACCCACCCACCCCGCCAACTTTCAAATTATCTTTATTTCTTAAAATCTTTTTCTAAAACTGTGACACTACCTACATACAAAATACACAGAGTGTCCCCTCTCCTCTTCGCGCTGCCCCTCAACATCCACGGTACACCTCATCACGAGACAAACCTCAGTTCCCCATCCCCCTCACGCACCTTAAGACAAATTCACTAACACTCTCACCCTCCCGCTTTTAACTCACATCCATCCATATTCATTTAATCTTAATTAATATAAATTAAAAACAAAGGAAATTAGTTATTTCATTTGTTATCGACGCAACAAGTTTTCTCCTCGTTATTAATAGTTTGTGCTTAAAATAGGAATTAATTTCATAGCAAAAAGATACTTTATCTACAGACACAAGAGAAAAATAACGATAAATATATATATATATATATATATATAGGCAAGACCCTTTCGAACTGAAATGGTCAATTTGAGGGAGGGCTAACAAATATAAACCGAACAAAAAGAAGAGATGCAACCTATGTGCATTGGAGTCGTACCACATCATGACATCTAGAGATAATTTACTGAACGCTAGGCAGGAAATAATACAATGCTGTCTGCATAGAAACTGTTACCTGTTATCAAGCCTAAAACCTGGATAGGAGGGGAATTGGGGGAAGTATAAACTTACAGCAGAGATAGGCAGGATGGACACTTCCTGAGGCAATCTGGGGCAATAATTAGTGTATAATATGGAGGATGAGAATTAGTAACACGTACTTATGCTAAGACATGTCTAGATTCAATTATTAGCGGATACTCGAGACTTAGGTTGGGGGGTGATAAGGTAGGAATATTCTATCGGAATAAGGCCCAGTGATAGTCAACTATAGTAAATACTTATTCAGCGGAATAGAGAGGGGGGAAATTTTGCTACATATAAAAAGATAGTGGAATAATAAATAATAAATCACAATTTATTCTCAGAAATAGATATATTATACGAAATGCATTGGGAATTTCAAGTAATTTTAAGTGAAAAATAAGAAATAGCAACCTGGATGCTATCACTATTTAATTAAATTAGGTTAAATTAAATTAGTTTTTAATTAGATTAAAATAAATAAAACATGAGTGGCAGGAATGGGGAAAAATAATTAAGGAAAAAATAATTTTAAAAACATGCATGCCGACACGAACTTAATTTCTAAAAATAGAAACAATTGGATTTTTATAAAAAGTATTTTGTACGGGATTTTAAATTAGTAATAATAAAGTCTCCTGTCATTTAACGAGTTAGAGTGATATTTTCCCGTAAAGTTGACAAAAAAATAAACCGGTCCATTAACAAAAAGGTTTTTTCAAAATAGAAAATAGATTTCTGATAACGATATTCCGTAGTAACATTTATTTATGGAATATAGAATAATATTCTCCACAGAGAGTTGCAAACAGACACAGCCGTTAAGGAAATATTTTAAATCATTTAAAATAATAACTAAATTTTTGTAGAAAACTTTTTTATAATAACATTTTATTTTTGATATATGAATAATCTTTTAAAAACAAATTCTGCGGGATAGGTTTTTTTCGCTTCGTTAAACAACAAAACGATAATAATTCGGCAGTTAATTAAATGAAGGATATTTTCCCAAAATGTAAAATGACGTCCCAGACACTAGATAATTCATTTCTATAAGGAATAGGTTTAATAATAAATATTTTTAGAAACAGTATTTTGAATAAATAGTTTCTATCTACTAATTAAGATTTTTTCTTAATGTAAGGGAGTTTTCTGCGGGATTGACATTCAACTCGTCGTGTGTTTGTTTCGAAGGGTAATAAATCAACCATTGAAATAAGACTCTTTGAACTCGGACGAACATTTGTGTTGACTTTTCTTTGTGAGAAGTTGGATTTAGAATTCCCATACTATCATTGGATTGGAATGGTAACTTGTGAGCGGTCACTTGAATGATTTAGTTCTTTTGTTTTTTTTGGGGGGGGGGATTTATTCATCATTGTGCCGGCCGACGTGAAAGTGTATTATCGCACATTGTTCCGGTTTTTTGGTTTTATTGAATGTATTTGGGACCGATTATTTGCTTGTTGGCTTGGTGGAAGAAATAATGCACGAGCTACTTTTCTAAGACTTTTCTAGGACTTTCTTTTTTTATCGTTGTTCTTCCTTGCTTTTTAATTTTGACTTTTATTTTAATTTTTTTCTTCCTCTTCTCTTCTTAAGTGACCTCAACTATTGCAACGACACATTGTGTATTGTCGGCAGTTGAAACCAGTATTCAAGACATTTAATTTCCCTGATGATCTGCCAAGCAAGTAACTGCTTGGTAGTGAAACACGTGTAGTAAAAAAACATTTAATTTGAATAAATAGTATTTGTAAGAAAAAATATCTTTAATGGTGATCATTGGTGTCCTGAAAGGAATGCTTTGGTAAGCCTTCATAAAATCACATATAAATGCTCTGTACTCTGTAATCGAGTATCATCGAGCTTGTTTTTATTGGAACAACCCCGGTCTTCACTGAATGATCTATTTTATAAGTGAAAAATCTAAATCTATATATATATATATATATATATATGTGTGGAGAAAGAAAGGGAGAAAGGGGGAATGAGGGCGTAGTTGTTTTTTTCAACAATACTGCTCTGGTGTATTTGTACTTTACGTAAGATTTAACTTGTGCATTTGTATGGTTATATTTCAAAGTTTTAATTTCATTTTACCTTGTTCAATAAAGTGTGAGATGCTATGATATTATACGATGTTCACTTTCGAATGATATATTAAAGAGAAATGTTCCAGTGTAAACAAATTTACAAAAAAAGCAGGAATATATATTTGTTCTTTGCGGATCCTATATATATATATATATATATATATATATATATATATATATATATATATATATATATATATATATATATATATATATATATATATATATAATGGTAATAATCCTGGTAAAAATATCTACAGGGTGGTAATCCAGAGAATTTTAACCGGGTTTATAAAAAGTGCTCAATATTAAAATAGAGCTTTATATATGATAATTTTACTTACACAGACATGTACAAATTCTGCGACACTGGCACGTCGATGTTATCGATTAACAGTTACTATAAACTGAGATCTCATCAGGCAGAGTTAGCATCCGATCTTAACCTCAGATCATATTTAGAGAGAATCTCTCCAAATATGATCTGAGATCGGATTCTAATTCTTCCTGATGAGATCTCAGTTTATAGTAACTGTTGATCGATAACATCAACATGTCAGTGTCGCAGATTTTGTACATGTCTGTGTAAATAAAATTATCATATATATATATATATATATATGTGTGTGTGTGTGTGTGTGTGTGTATGATGTATATTCATTAAAACAGCGTCCATTATTATATTTGACTATATTTTTTACGATTAATTATGTTTCCACGTCAATCAATACATATGTGTCGATGTGTGTATGTATGTAAGTATGTGTGTATATATGACCAGTTTATTTACACACGATGGTATAAACATGAAACATCTAAAGAAACATTCTTTTTCTATCATGAAATATCATGATGCGTACAACCGCCATAAAAGCCAGACATGCAATTGTGATTTATTTCTAAACCCTTTGTCACCAGTTAAGCGCAGCTCGATTTCTGAGTTCAGATCTGATTACATCTTTCTATCAGTCTACTTTCGTCCAATGTCTTCTGTGATCGTCTGAATTCGTTTTTACAACTTAAAACCGCTTGGACTTTTGGTTAAAAAATCGAAAAGAATATCCAACATAAAATCAGTAAAAGACGAGCAGATGACATTAAATACGCTTAGCGGGCGATAGAGATAAATATAAAAAGAGTGAGAGATGAGATGAAATGAGGAAAGAATGGGAGGGATATCAGTACGCAAATGATATTTTAGATGAACAGAAAGCGAGAGATAAAAATATAATCAGAGAGAGAGAGAGAGAAATAATGAAAGATCACAAAATAATGTAGAAAATATAATTCGACGAGAAATTAAAAGAAATAAAGATATATATATATATATATATATATATATATGTATATATATATATATATATATATATGTATATATATATATATATATATATATATATGAATATTTTTATTTACACAGACATGTACAAAATCTGCGACACTGACATGTCGATGTTATCGATCAACAGTTATTATAAACTGAGATCTCATCAGGTAGAGTTAGAATCCGATCTTAACATTAGATCACATTTTGGAAAGAATGGAATGGGAAGAGAAAGGAGTAGAAAATAAATTGTAAATTTTAACATTTGGGAAGTCAGGTGGTTAAGACCGTTAAGAATCAACATTCATTAATCAATTAATAATAATTTGATAAGTTTAAAGGAAATAAAACAGTGTACACACAGAATTAGTGACACAATGTGTTAACAACCCCTAACCCGCTCCCTCCCTCCCTCCCTCCCAACACATACGTCGGTATGCTCACACACATATTTGCCGCTACGTATTTCTACTTGATTTAAGAATATCTGGTTCGCTCTGAGTGAAAACAATCTTTCGACTGTTTTTTGACACATCCCGTTGCATGTATATCCCCTTTCACCCTTTCCACTATGTCTGTTTGAATCAAGAGATTATTTCATTTTTCTATCTATCTACCTATCTATCTTTCTATTTGCCAATATATATATATATATATATATATATATATATATATATATATCTTCTACCCTTTTAGTATATCTCTTTCCACTATATTTTATTTTATTTAATTTGTTTTATTTTATTCTATATTTTATATTTGAGTTTTGATTCTGATTTTAACTTTTTGATTTTCAACCACGTGACTTCCCAAACTTTGTAATTTTTAATTTCTTTTCTTCTTCTTTCTCTCTGTAAATGTACTAGTAATATTTAATAACATAGCCCGAAATTGGAATTCCTTTACAGTGAATACGGATATTACACATTTATGTGTACAATATTGAATCGGCATTGTTGCGATATTTAGCAATTGAAATTATAAATAAAGGATTCCGGGGAATTATGTGTCTGAGCAAGTTTAATGTTCTTATTTTTAGAATTCGAGATATTTATAGAGTTTTTTCTTTAGATATAACTATATCTGTGTGGATATTTAAAGGATTTTGTGATAATTAGAAATAGGTAGCTTGGAATGTTGGTTTTCACGTTGTTATTGTAATTAGGATTTCACCATTTTCCCGTTAGCCGTTTATGTGTTTTTGAGAGTTAATCGTTTTATAATTGTTAGTGTATATTCTTGAATTTATTATAATTGAAGTTATTATTCGTTGTACCTATTCTTATCTGATATTTTTCTTGGAATTTCATGTGGGTGATAATGCTCACGGAGTTGTTATTGTGTTTTGTTTATTTACATTTTTTCAGAATATCCTGAATTAATTAAAACATTATTGAAACAAGCAGAATGCTGCTCGATGATTGATTTATTTGATGAAGTAAGTGAATTATGTTTGAGACTGGAATAACTATAGCTTTAATGATTGTTTGGTGGAGAGGCTGTTACACAGTTTATGCACAACAAATAATGTTATGTTAGGTCTATAATAGGGTGGATATGATTCAGAATAAAGAGTAACGTTACGTCGAGGAAATTAGATATATTTACTCAGGTTCTATAGTTAAAGAGACGCTAAAGTTAAAAAAGAATGCAGATCGTCAATAGTATTATTGAATCTTCTAGACCTATTCCCAGAGGCAAAAAATGTATCTCTGTATACTCTTCCTAGGATGTTTTTAAATTTAAATTAAACACCATGCAATGGGTATATACATACTAAGCCATTGATGTGTGCATGACCGATTCCTTTATCATAATATCATGATTATGAGGTGTGTCTTTTCTCGTCAACAGTTTATAATTAAATGATCAAAGGCATCTTCTAGCCAGTATAATTATTCTGACTTCCAGATCAGCCAGACCATAATTATTTTTAGCTGGAATGAGTGTTTTATTAAAGAGGATAAGGGGTGTTAATTAATCACCGTTAGTTGTATAAAGAGTGGTAAACTTAAAGTTAGATGTGTCTTAAGACTAAGGACAAATTAATTACTGCATAAGATTGATTGACATAGACAAAACGAATTTTCGGTCTTTTATGTAAAGAGTACGACTATCAGAAAGTTTTTTTTTACTAATCAGTATAACATAATGTATATCATAGAACGGTTATCCGTAAACAATATGTATTGTCTTTTAATTAGAATCTCGGAGCTGCCGGGGTTACAATATGAGTATAATTTAGGATATTCAGAGAAGTTATAAAAATGTTTCTTCATAGGGGAGTGTTTGGTTAGTGGTAATTTCATTACATCTATTAAGTTATTTATATATTAGATGGTTGTAAACAACACAATCTTTATAATAATAGTCTTTACTTTTGTTAACTAGGACAATTATATCAGAGTGATGTTTTTAAATTTTGTAGCATAACTATAACTTTTTATCACAATTAGTTTATAGGGCATTGTTCGTTATAAATGTAATTATTTTTATAAGGTCAGTCAAAGCGTTTTCAATATAATTCAAGTGTGCATTTATCTTCAGGAATCAAAGAGTTTTGTTATCCATATCAGGATGATGATAATTATTCAAGTTCTCTGTGTTCTCTCTATGGGTGTGTTGGCAGTTCAATGTTCTATGATTTTTTACTTCAATTATTTTTAGTACAACTTTGGTTTTTGAATGGTTGTATATGTTCAAATCACAATGGAATGTGTTCCATCTTACATTTATCATATTCATATCATTTATATTTTCATATTTTCAAATATTTGTTCGCATTAGATAATATTTGACTGACTTATCTGTGATGATATAAGTATATATTTGAAAATCCATGGATAATGAAATGTGTATGTAACTGTTGTTTGAACAATTGATGATTCAGTAAATATTACATGTTATCTATTTTTCATTACAATCGCTTATCTACTTTATATATATATATATATATATATATATATATATATATATATATATATGGGTGTGTGTGTGTGAGTATGTAATGTGAAAATGTAATGGGCAATGATAATTATATGCATATAACAGAAAGGGAAATCAAAATTAAAATAAAATAAGATACATTTATGATAAGAGCAACCGGTTGAAAGTGTGAAATACATAGATTTAAAGATGCAATAAGCGATAATGAGAAGTCAAAATGAATGAAATAAATAAAATAAGAATATGCAGCCCATAAGAACGGTGTAAGATTTAGGTTAATAAAGGGATCATACGTAGAGAATAAATACTAATAACACATTTATGCACAAATTATCTGAAATGTACGGCATTAAACAGGGTGTACGCGTTGGTAACATGTAACAATTAAAGACTCAAAAGTTAAATTAAAAATGCCAATATTGCAATAGGAGGTACAATGCAGGGAATACATACGTGTAGTTAAATATTGGTATCGAACAGGGGTACGTGATGTTCTTAGGAAAAATAAACAAATTAAATGTAGAATTTAAAACCAACAATATTGAAATGTAAGATGAAGAATGAGGGGCCTATACTTATAGTTAACATTGGTATCAAGATAAATCGGTTGCATTAAAATTTCGACACTTATGAATGCAAACAAAATAACGTATGCATGCAAATACACACGAGAAGCATTCATGAGTAAGTACAATTAAATGTTTGAAAATTATCAGATAAAATGTTTCAATTAATTGAGGCAAGTTTGTGTAATACTAATCCATTATTAGCTTAAAAAGTATTAATTATAAGATGGCGGAGGGGTATCAATTGAGGATGTAAGTTCATATATCTTAATGTTCTTCTATGCCTTCCTGCCGACAGACATTCGCTTTTATAGTTTATAATGTTTTTACGCTGGGCAGCAGAGATTATGATTTATGTAAACATGGCTTTTAATTCACAAATTACTTTCTAAACTTTTACACTTGAAACCTCTTGAAACCGATTTCGGAGGGTATGTGCCCCTTTTGAAAATTTTATAGATTTTTCCTGCTGCTACAATTTCGCGACGCCTTCAACGGTGACATTTTCATATATTTATGACCCATTCTCTTTGCATTTAGACTTCTTTAGCATTATTGTTTCTTTTTTTGTTTGAATAATGTTTTATCGTTACAATAATGTGTTTTCGTGTTACTTTTTTATTTTTGTAATTCTTCTGTATGATAAAATAACAATACTTTAAAAGGCAATGGATGGGGTTTGTCTCGTTTAGAGTGTATCCTATTTTGGATTTGTTAGAGGTTTGTAATCAACGAAGATGTCTCTTTAGGCGTTTCGCTGTAGAATCTAGTGTGTAATACACCTTCCTCGGTGATGTATAGCGTGATACCTGATAGTGAGAGTTATACGAATATCTTAGAGTGCTCGATAGTAAATTATAAGTTGTGGTCTGTGTGTTTAAAGCTAATAAAGATTGGTAGACTTCTTCGCGGGATGATCTGACGATTAGAATATCGTGAAGAAGATGCTGGAATGGCAGGTGTTTAGTGCGCGTTGTTCTAATCTATTACTGTATGTGATGGCGAGTAGTACTGCTGACTGAATCCAATAGGTAGTCTTGTTATTTGTGTGTAGGCCTGTTCTTTGTATATGAAGTATATATTGTTGACTGTTATGTGTAGTAGCTGCTGTATGTCGGTAGCAGTGAGACCAAAGCAGTAAACGTCGTTGGAAGAGATAACATCGTTGATGAGATATAAAGCTGGGGGACGGTACAGACGTGTAGAGGGATACAAAGTTGAGGCTGAATACGTATCTGTTGTGGTGTAGTGACTGGGGTTGCAAAGAGTGCTGTCTGTGTATGACTTCATCTGGGCTGGGTGAGTGGTGAATAAGGGTTTGAGCAGTTGGCAGAGTAGCCACGAGATTTTGTAGAGGGGTCCTTCTATGCTGTAGACTAGTAGTCTTATTAGTGGTGTTGGGCTGTGTTTCTGTTTTTATTAGACGCTAGTTCAGATACATCGTTGCACACGTATTTCTATTAACAAAAAATCCCAAGAAATTAGATATCACGACTACATATAATAAACCTAATAATATTAATAATAATAATACATACAATCAAACTATACAAAAAACAACACTCATGGAACTACACACATCCACACATGCACTCTATATAATTATAATACTATTTAAATAATAACCTGCAAACCAAAGCATATACTGACTCCCAGTCAACTATAGTGCATAACAGTTTAATAAGTATTATCAAATAAACACATAAAACATTATTTGGAAGTAATTGAATACAAAAAATTGATGGGGTGAGGCGAACAAGTTAACATTTTCAAGGGGCATAACTCCAGCAACACACATCTTTATCCAGTCTAGTTACCTCCCGTCCCCCATCGGACGCACGCAACGTTCAATAACACGCACATGGCCCTAAAATAATAATTAAATATGACACTACACATTATAATAATAATTATCACTGACAAACTAATTTAACAACACGTAACTACACCAAACCACTTAATCTAGACACACCTGAACGTTCATAAAAATGTTTCTGCGAACCATAACAAACCGTAATTTCCGGTCCAGGCTATTGGCGAAAAACCGCACACCGACGAATTAATATGTTTATTTTTGAGGATATATGATTCCCTCGAAAATGTTAATAAAAAAGGAAGACACAATGTCCTACAATGACGGTTGGTACTTAAGACTGGTAATAATAATAATAATAATAATAATAATAATAATAATAATAATAATAATAATAATAATAATAATAATAATAATAATCCTAACAATTATTTGTAATTTATTGAGTTCTCAATATTTTCATTTATTTACCATTTAACGTATCGATGGTGTCACCTAACAAACGCATTGTCACCGCCTTCTAACAATACTTTTTACATGTTTCGCTCAATGCTTCAAACACACTACAATGTTCTTAACACACCCACACACACACACACACACACATATATATATATATATATATATATATATATATATATATATATATATATATATATGGGAATATTAAAAAGAAAAACCTAAAAGGGATGTTTTTATGTGTACATCAAAGTGTCGTCTTTATTTATAAGACTTCATCAGGATGATAATATTAAGAAAAATGTCATGCAAGTACGTGCACATATAGGGTTGACATTATGGGAAGAAGGAAGTAAAGTAGTAGCCACTACTGGAGAAAACAGTATACATATGCATACTCTCTTATGGTTGGAACACTGTTAGTGGAAATGATGGTTTCTACTTAGTGTGTAACTGATATTCTTTCCTTATGAGCATTTTGTAATTTCGAGTGTCAGTATACTTGAAAATGTAAATATGTAACTAGTAACTTGAATACGTTTCAATTACCTCTAGTGTTTGATAGTGTAGTCGGTTGCGCTTATACAAAGCACTAGGGATTTGGTTTCAAATTAATATATGCTGATCAACACTGGTAGGTCGTAAATGCAAACACTCACGTTTATGCGGTTATATACACACACACACACATATATATATATATATATTTAGAGAGAAAGGGGGAGAGAGATACAAAAAGAGGGGGATAAATAAATAGCGAAAGAGAGAGAAGAAAATACAGAACAAAAAAAATCCATAGTATGTAACTTTTTTTCGCCTACTAATGTAGCATTTTCCATTTTCATTGTAGTATTTTTCTCTGTTTTTAGTTTTATTTCTGATTTTCTTTACGTTTTTCCTATTCGAAATGAAAGTCTTTGTATTGAGGAAATGACTGTAGGCAAACGAGAGCAGAGAGCAGGAAGTCTGGTTTCGAAAAAGAACCTCTGCGATCGATTGATTCGTTCGTTTCTGCCCGACGGCGGCACACGCACGCGCAAAAGGCAGTGTCAGCCATTTCCTGTTTCAATTTGAACAAAAAATACTCAAGTTAACGCAATGGGGAAAAAAGTAATGTGGAAAAGCGTAAAAAAGGAAGTGGAAGAAAGGACAATGCAAAATATTAAGAACAAAGACTAGAAATAAAATATAATGGAAGCAGTCGATTTTTGCATTGGTAATATTGTGATTATCATCATTACTTGATTTATCAATCGGAAGTCATAGTCAAACAACTAGCATCTTTCCGACCAAAATACGACTGAAGTGTTTATGGCAAGTCTGAAGTAAAAAAAGACAAAGCTACTAAGAGTGTGTGCATTAACTATGCACATAACATCTTATAAAAGTCGAATGACGTCAGAACGGTAGGAAAGAGGGAATCTAACAGTTTTCTGCTGAATTTAATTTTCGCACGAGTGAAATACATAAAAAGAAGACAAATTGATAGGAGCACATTGCCCCGAAGAAAAATATATGTATAAAGGAAAAATGCAAAATGTCGAACCTTCAAAGAAAGAAATACAATAATGGTCGATGACATCATTAAAAAAGTAACTTTAAAATAAAAGAACAAAAACTTAATTCAGAACAAATATACCTATTTATGAGTATATTCTTAGACGGACATTATATATCTATCTATCTATCTATCTATATATCTATATATATATATATCTATATATATATATATATATATATATATATATATAGGTATAGTTATCCACGATTTTTTTCGCAGTATTACATCTATCCATCGTGACTAGATATGATAGTGCTTTATGCTGATATTTAACTTTGTAAAGTTGTCGAAAATACGAGTATTTTGTATTATAAATGGAAAGTTTTCTTTAATATAAAAAAGTTGCACTCAAATTCTGCTGCAGTCATTTTCTGAAGAGCTTCGCATTATATCTATTGACAGTGAGCGATTTATATTCCATTTTGTTTAACTCACGATGGCGTGAGGTTATATATATATATATATATATATATATATATATATAGTCCTACACAGATACACTGTATGGTTTTTCTTTAGCGACGCTTAATTTTCAAGTGCTTCAGACTGTGATAGACATGAGGTCTGTTTGGAGGCTGAAGCTTTAATACACAACACTTATATATATATATATATATATATATATATATATATATATATATATATATATATATATATATATATATATATATATATATACCAGGGTGACTCCAAAAAACGGGCCCCGTTTACACTTTATGTGACATCTCCTTTATTTATTCACCGATTGCCCTTATTTTACAGGATATGGCAGAATCAACGACCGTGAGTACACCAACACCTCAGTGGGAGTTGGGACAAAGAATACACTGTGTTAAATTTTACTACAAGACAGGCTCGTTTAAGAAAACCCAGAGCAGTTTCATGCATCAGTTCGGATGTGAAAAGGATTCACCCAAAAGCAGAATTCAGAACTGGTCCCCACTTCGAGAAATATTCGACCGTGAGAACCGTCCAAGCCACTTGGCACGTTCCAAGAAGCAGACAGCCGAGCTAGTCGAGAGTGTCAGAGAGTCTCTCCAGGAGAGTCCGAAACGCTCTGTGGTTAAGAGAAGTTAGTCCCTCGGTATCTCCCATGAGACTTGCTGGAGAGTGCTGGTGAACAATATCAGGACTTACCCACACAGAATACAGACGCTTCGGACCCTTACAGCCTCAAACAAGAAGCAGATGAGCGCTATGGCAGACAAGATGCTCGATAAGCTCGAGGAGACACCAGGTTTACTTCCATCTTAACGGAAAGGCGAGCTCCAAGACAAATGTCTTCTGGGGGTCCTCAAGACCCAATGAAGTAGCCACCAAGCCCCTGAACTCTCCTAAGTGCACGTTGTGGGCTGCAATCTCGGTCAGAGGTATCATTGAACTAATCTTAATCGAAGAATCTTGCGGAGCAGTGACAGTCACCAAAGAGCGGTATGTGGAGGTCCTCAAAACCTTCAAGAGTGAGCTCTAGACTTTCTACCCGTCTCTCATGAACAAGTTCTGGTTCTAGCAAGATGGAGCAAGTTCTCACACCGCAAATCTGTCCTGAGATTGGCTGAAAGAGATGTTCGGAGGCCGAGTGATCAGTCTCAAGACTAATTTTGGGATGCAATCCCATAGCTACGACTTAAGCCCCCCAGAGTATTTCTCTGAGGCTATCTTAAGGACAGAATGTATGCAAGGAAACCCAGAACCATCACGGAACTCAAGGAAGCCATCAGGGAGGAGATGAGAGCCATTCTAAATTCCGTCTGTAAGAACGTTATAAACAACTTCGTTCTGCGCCTCAAGAAACGCACGGAGCTAAAAGGAGTCCATCTAGAACACATGCTGTAGAACAGAGAAAAAAGGCCAAATACTCTAGTGTTTTGATATGATGTTGTGAATATAATAACCTAGTTATGCTCCAAAATTCATTTAATTCGGACGAAACACCAACAAACAGGTCCTAATTATATTTGGGGCCCGTTTTTTTTGGTGTCACCCTATATATATATATATATATATTTATATATATATATATTTATATATATATATATATATATATATATATGTGTGTGTGTGTGTGTTTGTGTATCTCTCTCCATATATGTATACATATATATATATATATATATATATATACAAGTATATGTGTCTATATAAATGCACATATACACATATATGTGTATTTAAATATATATATATGTGTGTGTGTGTGTATATATATATGAAGGCATAACTTACTTACATGTTATTATATATATATATATATATATATATATATATATATATATATATATATATATATATATAAATATATATGAATGAGTGGGTGTGTGTGTAGTAACGAAATACTTGCTCCAGGCCGTATATAAGCCATACATTTTAATGTTTTTTTCGCGGGGAGTATGGTTACATTTAAGTAGCACCGGCCATATTCTATAGTTTAATAATGTACCCATGCTACATTCTCTGTGGCCGAGAATACATATACCATAATTTATAGTGATAAGTACAATACTTTTACATTTTACCAATAACATCTATACTATTGAACTTATCGCGCTCATACAAATCCTTTTAAAAATACAATACTTTATTCAACTGAAGAGTTTATGTAGATCAATTTCTGTGTCAATGACATTTTTTATCTTACGTATTTTACAAGTGTTTTATGGCGGGCACGGGTTTGGGATGGCGAACCCCCTAAATGTTAAATGTAAGAAGAAAAAAGTGTAATCCTGGATTTAAGGGCTTAAGTTGTTTAAGAATGAGGGTTTGTATTTTATGTACAAGGAAATACGAATACGTATTTACTTAGTGAGAACTGTAATGTACGAAGTACACGCTATATAAACTGGAAGGGTTTATTTTCATCAGTGAAACATATATAATAGGTGTCCGATGTTTATATTTAATTTCATATTTTATTTCGAATTTCGAAGCTATTTGAACTTATTATACTATAGAAAATGATTTTTTAAAACATAGTTCACCCTAAACAAAAGAGATCGCCACTATAGACGTAAGGGGCTACTGCGAAAAAGAGTGATTTTTTTTATGGGGGTGTCCACCTAAATTGAGAGCTGTGCAGCGAAATGTCTGTTTACATTAGTTTTAAATTTCTGCATGTCAGTACGGTCAGGAAAACAGGAGGCAGGGAGGGAGTACAAGAGTCCAGTAGCACTAGGAAAGAAGCATTTGGAGTAGAAGGATCTTCTGCATCTGGGGACGTCCGCTGTGAATGGGTTGTATTTGGCAGATTGTCGGGTTGATCTTGTGAATGTGCGTCGTGGGGGCAGCAAGTTCATCAGAACACAAACCATTGAAGTACTTGTAAAACAGACACAAGGAAGCAAAATTGCGGTGGTGGGATAGGTGCTCGAGCTTGGTGGATAGTGAGGGGCATGTTAATGTCCATGTGCAATATTAATACGCTTGTAGCCACGCCAACACAGAGTAAGGAAGAGAAAGGGTGAGAGACATAGGAAGAGGTGTGTACGGAAAACATAACATGAAGACAATTGAATCTGTGAGTTAAGCAATGTAAGTCTTACTCAAAGGATAGCGTCACAGACGAAATCAAATCATATTTTGAAGACGAAAATGCGTTAAGTGGATAATGTAGCATTTACAAAATATATATTTAGTAAAACATCTTAAAGTCCTCTGTTGTAGTATATATCATAACCTCAGTATAAATAACACCCCTTCCTCCCAAAACACTAGTTTTACATTTTATTTTTCTCACGTGGCAACATTATGAGAAAATCTAAAATCATAAAAAATATTTATTTTTGTCAGCCTAACATATATATAGCTTTTCAATGTTTAAATTAGCGTATTTTAAGGTGTTTTAAATTTTAATAACGAAATAATGTATACAATGAAATTACCATACAATGATTTAATCACTGACAGACATGTAAAGAGAGAGCAAGAGAGGAGAGGCTGAGGGTATTGATTTACTCCTCTTCAGTAGTTAGGCAGAAGGCCAGTTTTCATCTTAGTCCCACAAGTAAGATGTGCCCAAAGGTCGGGTCGGGAAACTGTGGTTTTAAAAGCCAGCACTGTGGTCATTAAAAATTGCCTGGGCAGTCCCGTCGACATTCCCCGTTAGGGACGCTTTAGGCAGTAAGCAATAAACTTACTCCTACCCAAAGAGGGGAGGCGACACCTGGGAGGGTGGACCTTCTAGAACGTCACAGGACAGACCCATAGACCTGCGTAAATCAAGCCCCGAAGGCCAAG